>VRYO01001269.1:33350598-33371627 GCA_009812075.1 Sialia sialis | reverse complement strand
GCTTATAACCAGGTGCAGCTTATGAATGTGAAATTACTGTATTTGGCTACCAGAAAGAGTAAAACAGATTTAGGAAAAAAATAAGAAATGAAATGAAATATTTTGCATTTTTTAAAGAAAATATCACTGTATAGTAGATGATTAAGATCATATGAGATGAAGTTAAATATCATTAAATATTTTTTTATTTCATTGCTTCAAGAGAAGGATGTTTCTTTATCCTACTCATGAATATTCAGTTCACTCCTCTTTCTTTTTTTTAACTGCCTCCTCCTCCTCCTCCTTGAGCACAAATCAGAAATGCATAGCCCCACATGGGAAACTAAAATACAAAATTCTATTGCAAGAAAGCATTCCTAAATTGATGCCATTTTATTAAGCCATTTGTAGGGCCATTTCATTTAAAAGGAAATAAACTCTTAAGGTCAACCTTAAGGTTATTCTGACCTGTTATCTGTGAGACAGGCTGAAGCAGCCTGTCCTTGTCCTCAAAATAAGAGAAATATCTAAAGCTTTTTGAAAAAGCAACCTCAGACCAAGTTGCAGGACTTTACCTGGCATCACTTGGGTGGATGCTGCCAAAGCTAGTTGATTTCACCACCCAGTGGGTACCCATGGAAGGTATCAATGACATCTCTTGGTCACTTGCAGGGACAAATGCCATTTCAGCTTCATTCAACTGTAAGTTAATACATGGTGCTTGCAGAGGTGTTAGTTACCAATTTTCTGCAGCAGAGAATTGTGCCATTTGGAATTTTAACCAATTTTCTTTCACAAAATTGCAAGAATAAAATAGAGTTTTAATGAAGCATTACATACGGATTGTCCCTTGCTTTCCCAAAAGAAAGACATTTTTAATTTGACAATATATATAAATCCCTCATTTTTTCCTTCATTTCCTTAACCATAACTAGCAAATATGCAAGACTAACTCTATATATCTTAGCAGTCATTTCCATGTGGTAAAGGAGGCATTTCTGGTCAGATGTTAGAGTACTGGCCCAGGGAAATGACAGAGAATGTATGATCAAGGGCCAGTGCTGAGAATATATCACCAGTCTGGAGGTGTGACAAGTTGCCCAGACTGCAGTGCAAGGCTGAGACAAGCCTGTCCAACTTGGCCCCAAATTCACCCATCAAAATATCCACTGGCAGGATTTGCAGCTTTCTACTCTGATGTATCTTGTTCTGCCAGCCTGAGATTTGTTCATCCCATGTCCCTCATGATGCACAAGAATGTGTTTTGCCAAGCTCACCAGCTTCCTCTGAAAAAGGCATTTCTGTCCTGGCCATGGCTGGATGCAGAGTAAGATTCATCTGAGCTGTCAAAGCTGAAATGACTGCAGGTGTGTTTTTGTATCTCCAGGGAGAGTTCCATATACTGACTGCATGTATCAGCTGAATCACATCCTCAGAATCTCTGGGAAAGATAAGAAAATGGCACCTTCCTGAAAACAGGATATCTGGTTTTGCATGCACAAGGATCAGTCAGGTGCAACACAAAAGGATGCAGTGTATGTTCAGACCCTCCTAGGCAAAGAGATTTCAGAGGGTTCTTCCCTTGAAAGGCTTTGCAGAGGAACATCTAAATATTCTGAAAATGCTTAAAAATGGCTGGAAACACATTTGCTATTATAATCTACTAAATAGATGGGAACAAGATTTCATCACGAGTTTTGATGCAGATTCAGAACTGCAATCAGACTGTGACCTACCCAAATCATGTCTTCTTTGACTCCTCTAGTAACTACCTGAGGTTGATTGGCTTTTGTTACAGAAGTCTATTTGGGCAGCAGTGAGGATGAGCAGGGAGCAGATGTTCAGTGAGCAGCAGAATCAGAGAGGAAAAGGCTTTTTCCTGTGGCTGCTATAACATCTTGAATAGTGATGGGGAAGGTGCCTGAGCTTTTATTATTACTGCAAATACCTACATAGAGCAGGATTTGGGAAGAGGAAGGAAAGCACTGCACACTTAGCTGTCAGCTGAGGGTCAGGCTGCCAGCAGTAAATGCTGACAGAAGCTGTTTTAAATCAGACTCTCAAGACTTTGAAGGTGGAGGGAATGTGCTTTTAGAAGCAGAGCAGTGACGTGGAGGGAAGCAGCAAAAGCACTGGCAGCAGATGACATGTGGGTCAGAGGCAGCATGGAGCAGAAGGTGGCTGCTGGACCAGGGCTGTCTGGCTCAGCTGGAGGTGACTGCAGGAAGAAAATGAGATGTTTCTGTGTGGCCACATCTCTGTGCTATGATGTAAGAAGAGGAAGGAGTTTTCCTCAGGCATTTGAACCAAGTGAGCTGTACCATGGCAAAAGAAGTCAGGTACAGCTGATTTTTGGAGTATTCTTACCAAGGACTCCATTCTGGGAGCTCTCTGCCTTGCCTCCTGCCAATGTGCTGGGAAGAGTTCCTTTCCCCCGCCACCTGCCTGCAGCCTGTGGATTTTGGCAGTGAATGTTGCCATCAGAGGATGCTGTATAGGAACATTCAAATTGCTTCCCTTGGCTGTTTCTGGGTACCAGGTGCAGTATAACCACTTTAGATCATCCCCAAATGTGGGTTAGTTAGCTTGCCTCACAAGAACAAGAACAACATGGTCCAGAGGGGAATAGTATCAGGAGGCTGATATTGTTGTGCAGGCTGCTGGTTGTGTTTGAGCTAGCTCACCCATCTCTGCCCAGCTCTGCATCCTGCTGAGGGTTCTCTTATCAGAGACAACAGCACATCACAGGTTCTCCTGCCTGAGAGTCAGCACTGGGGGTGGAGGATAAGCAGATAAATGTAATCTTTACATGAAAGGGACTAATCAATCACTGAAACAACTTACCAGTGCTTGTGGGGGACCCTTCACCTCTTACAAATGCTAAATGAAGATGATATATGGGGTTTGTAAATTACAAAATACATATGTATGAGTTCAGTGACATTTTCTGCCTTGTTCCAAACAAAAACCAGACTATGACCAATGATGTTATGTGGCCTTACAAAAATGACTCTAAACATAATTTATAGAGTTCTAATGAATATTAGAAGTATACTATTAATTTTCTCTTGGAATACATGTACTCTTATGCCTGGATCCCTCTTTTGATAAACAAATAGATTCAATAACAAGTTGGTTCCTTATACCAAGTGACCTTCATTTATTCTGGCATAAGAAACCTAGTATTTTTTCCAAGAGTTCCGTATCTTATAAAATTAAGAATGGAAAGCTGAAGGGAAGTCTTAGAGTCCATAACTGCTAAAGAACTGAGGACCCAATGTGAAAAAAATTGTATATTTATTATTAGCAGACTTGAACATGACCAAACATGAATTGCAGATAGCTCAGGATTTATTTAAATTAGCAGACTTTGAATATGAAGCCAAAATCCACTGTACAGTCTGGAGTATCCTTCTGAGGAAACATTTTACCATGTTTCAGGCCCATTTGAGACTCTTGCTTCTTTTCCATACACCTGCTCATTGCTCCCAGGTGTGGGGGTCAGTGGAAAGAACTATTTTTAAAGATAACAGGCTGTATTTTGCTAGGATATATCTTTGTGTAGGTAACTAGTGATTTCCAGGAAGCAGCTCACCAGGACTGCCCAGAGTAGCTGGATCTGGGCTTTTTGGCCCATTGGTGTGTGCAGCTGCTGCTTTCCACACACCTCAGCAAATGTGGGATTGCAACCAGGCTTCACTTTGGAGAGGACAGATGCAGGGGAAGGAAGGCTGCCTGCAGTGCCAGTACACCCTGCAAAAAGAGCAGGAGGGCTAAAGGCATCAAATTTTCGGACTGGGTGAAATGCCCAGTTAGGAACACAGTTATTCATAGCCTTGGCTCTGCTGTATTTGTAGTCAAGGAATTTTATAAACACCTTATTCATGGTTAAGTGTGTTGTCTTGTTAGTGACAACCTTATGTCATATCCCAAAGTAAAAGACCTTTATCAGGAGCTACTTTACATTAGATTTTTTTCCAGTGGTTGTGAATTCCTTGGAGATGCTTTGCTTTATTACCAAGAGGGGTAAGTGTGCTCTGCCAGAAGCAGAGAAGAAATAGGTTATGATTTCCGGAGGATAGGATTTCAAAAGCCCTTGCAGCTGCTAAGGTAGAGTTTAAACCTTTTCTGCTTGGGCCTTGCAAGTGCTGTGCTTGCCAGGTTGGCCCCTGGCCTAGGAACGTCAAACATCAGTTCGCACACACTCATTTTTTGCCTTGTGGTTTCCTGGGGTGTCCACAGAGGGAACACACCAGTCTGTGCTCAGACACAGGTCCCAGTAAAGGTACAAATATGCAAATTCTTATAAACACACCACACTAAATTCTCAAGTGCAAGTAGCATGAATTATTCTACTTAAATGATTTCCAATTGCTTCAGGATTTAAGCCAGGCACAGATAAAGCCAGCAATGTAGTGAAGCAAATTCAGAGAAATGAAGTTCAGTTATTTTTAATTTGGGCAGCTGAGCCCTTGTCTTCTATAAAACAAAACACAATCCTTTCTTTAGTTTTTTCTGGACATGCCTAGAAGCACTAATATTTTTGTAGCTTGATTTTTAGCTTCTTATCTCTTCGTATTCCCTTTGCTTTGAGGAGCAATGTACCCTCAGCCATGACATTTAAACTCGCAACCCTCTTCTTTGGTGTCACACTAGAAATGTTTTTATTAGATGATATTTTTCAGTGTCATAGTTTACTTGACAAAGCAAAACCTCATTGTGGTAGACTACAATCTCAACCCTGGTGTGACAGTGTGTGCTCCATGGCCCTGTGCAGAGTCTGTGGTGGGAATGCAAGGACAGCTGGCCCTAATTCACAGCAATTCTGAGATTGCAGCTGAGATATCAGCTACTCACAGAACAGAGGATCCTGCTAAGGAGGTTTTATCATTGCTTGGGGAAGAGGGAAAAACTCTACCATGACTCCCTTTGGCAAGTCCTCATGTCTTCTGAGATTGCTGTTTTAGAGAGTTTTGCTGTATCTCTAAGTCAACAATGGGGCAAGAATTAATTTCTTTATTTTTTTTTCAGTGTGTTACGGGAAAATCCAGCTTTATCTCTTTGATGTGATTGTTTTTAAGATGGTATAGAAGCCTTTGGCATAAGAAGGATCATTTTCCAATGAAATACAGATTCAGGTCATATACCCAGCTCTTTCTCAGATGGCTGTCAGTCTGTGCAGCAATATGCCAGGCAGTGTTGTCTAGTGCCTTGCTGGTAAAAAAGGCAATCAAACCAGTTTCTGCATGCTCCCTTTTTGGGGACTTGCTTTAAATTCCTTCAGTTAAACAAGGTCTTCTTGTAGAGATGTGAAATCTGGTGAACCTCTGCATGAAAGTTATATCCAGGATATAACTGTCTCTTTTACTGAAACGTGTTGCAGACCAAATTAAATCACTGGAGAAAGTTCAGCTCTCTTTCTGATAACACTTCCTTAAGGATCAGTCATTTTACACAAATATGTCAAACAAACATTCTCAAAATGTTTGGCTTTGATGGGAATGTACTCTCATTGAAGTAAATCATAAAATACCATCTGAGAAAAGCTTTCCAGGCAAATTGTTAACTCTACAGAAGCTATTTTACCTTGTCAGACTATCTGAGAGACTTTTTAAACAAAGTTTTTTTAGACTTCTGGTTGGTAGGAATCTTCCAAGAATCAGTGAGAGAGCTAAATATTGTAGCCACCAGTGATGCCCTTTTTAAAACAGGATTAACTGCTCTGTGAAGGTTTAGGTTGCTATGCATTAACTGGGGTTTTTATACTACAGATTATATGACTACAGATACCTGTAGCTCACTCCAAGTGTTTATTCTTTACAACATATGCTTAGGTGCATATAAAAGGGTTCAACTTAGTCAGTCTCTGTCAAAATGTCTGTAGATACAGTTGCAGCTCATACCTGAGGTGAATTTAATTTGAAACAACTCAGATTAGCCATGCTTTAAAAGCCCTTACCTTGATCACTAACAATTTTCTAGGCAATGCATGCAAATAATACTGTAATTTCTGCTTACCTTTCCTTTACATATTGCCTTTGCTATTCAGAGGTTTTTCTCTTCAGTGGTTTTGTTTGTTTGCTTTCTTCTCTGTACTCCCAGGAAGCTGTGAACTCTTGCAGAGAAGTGCTGGCTTAAAGCTCAGTGAAATCAGATCTTAGACATGTTCATCTCAAAGAGCTGTACTGCAATGTTGTGACTCTTCCTAGTTCCAGTAGGAGTCACACACCTCAGGTCTTGCATTCTGTTTTGAAAATACTAGAGCAGTATTTAGTATCTTAAGACATATTGTACTTCTTTAATTTCTTGGATGATTTCCATTTCTGAAAAATCTGCTCATAATGTGCATATAAACAAACACTTGCTGTGGAGAGCAGCAGAAACAAGCAATTTCCTGCAGTTATTTTGTCAGGGCTAGAAATTATTGAATCTCATTCAGCAAAAATGCTAATTGAAAATCAGCAAAACACTTTGAAAATTTGTGTTGATTTTGCAAATAATTCAGAGAAGAGGGGGGAAAGAAGTCTTATCACAATACACCTCAATCTTCTTGACCAGTATAACCTTTCTTATCAGGCATTATTAAGTTACCTGTAGACCTGAGTACAGTACTTTCACGACTATAAGGCGCACCCTTTTGACTAAAATTTTGATCGAAACCCAGAAGTGCACCTTATAATCCAGTGTGCCTTATATATGGATAAAGTTCGGAAAATTGCCAACCCGGAAGTGCGAGCCGTGAATGGCAGCAGCCAAGCCACACACTGCGAGCGCCAGCAGCCGCGGCAGCTGGTGCCAGAGGCAGGAGGGAATGCCGGGGCCCACACCACGGTGAGGGCACCTGGGGCTGTGTTTAAAGGCTACGCCGATCCGTGAAAACTGTTTGCAAATTGAGCACCTGCCAATGAACCCCAAGATCGTGCAACTACGTAACTAATTCATTACTTTGCTGTGCGCGGATCCTCACTGCAAAAAAAAAGTGTGCCTTATACTCCGGTGCGCCTTATGTATGGACAGGATTTGGAAATTTGCTAACAACCCAGAAGTGCCCCTTATAATCCGGTGCACCTTATAGTTGTGAAATTACTGTAATTTTATCTCACCAGGGACATGTTTTTTTAGTCTTCCTGCTTTTTTATTCATCTGCTCTGCATGGGAAAGCCCTTATGCTTTGCTGAAATCCAAAGATATTTAGAGTTAGCAAGATTGCTCAGCAGAGGATACCTTGAGTGCCGGAGAAGTCATAGAGTCATGGAGAATGATTCCAGAGTGTCCTGCTTTCCAGCTGGGCTGGCAGGAAAGCAGTCCTGATGGTGTGTATTGTACTGTAAGACAACCATCTTCTGGCTGAAACACAGCTCAGTATGGGTGTAACCCTGGTGAAATGGCCAACATGACTCAGGCTCAAGCTTTGTCCTGGAACGGCTTCCACAAACAGGAAGCCAACTCTCAAAGAACCACACTGATGTGCACACACCCACTGCTAATTTGGGCACAGTAAATACCATCCTGACTCGTATGTTGGCTTCCTCTGCCACTCTTTCTGAAGGATGAGGACTGCAGATTTTATGGATGGTGTTTCTAACAGGCAAATCAAATGCTTCAAACATGCAGAAAAGGTCACATCCCCTTCTCACTACTATAATTTCTACATCATCCTGACTGACAAAAAAAAAGTATAGCTCTGGCAATATATCTAGAGGTAGGCTCCAAGAGGAAGAATCTTTAAATTTATTTTTATTCTTGTAATTAGATACCTGAGGAGGGCAAAAAATCTCTCTGTGAGAGTATAAAGTACTTAGCAGTTAGCGAAATGGAATAAATATCAGGAATGTTAAGTGATGACGTTATGTTCTTCATTAATTTGCTTTACACACACTTATTGTGAACCTGTTATAAGAGCTGGTGATTGAAAAGACATACATCTGGAAAGCATAAGGATTTATTCTTCCAAAGCTTCTATTAACAGTCCCATGTGCAAACCATCTAATTGTATCACTGGGGTGTCATTTGTCTTTTCTTTTTGCAATTCCAAGGTTTAGTTACATTAGTTTCTATTTGTACTAGCCAATGTCATTTAGGCTGGAAAAATGTTCCCTCTCTAAAAATCTCTTTCAGGGTGAAAATGACTATAGGAAAAATGAGAGAGTTCTGTATTCTGGGGAGACATGTATCTCAGTCCTAAGGCTGGCACAAAGCTTACAAATCTCCTGAATCCTCCCTTTAAGCCTTCCCAGCAGGGTTCTGACTCTGAATGCTTCCAGGAGTGGGTTTCTTCTGCTGGGCTGTGTTTCACTGCATAAGGCATCTCTAGAAGATGTGCCTAGAAGAAAAGCCAGAAGAATTAATGTACAAAAGGAGCACCTTACTGTTTGTTTATTTGTTTGTGGTTTTTAATCTCACTCCCAAAATCTTTGGAAAGTCAGGTAGGGAATCTCCAAAGAGGAGGCAGCCAAAATCTCTGTAAAGAAGGTAGTTTAACATAAGCTGTGACAGTGATCATAGTAAGCTGATGCCCAAGAGAAACATCTAGTAAAGATAAGAAAGGCATACAGTTTGCAGGTAAAAGACAGCATCCTTAATACAAAGCATTGTTCTCTTTTATATCCAGAACCTGCCTGCATACTGGGCCCACCCCTCAGCTGGAACCCAAGGGATGAACTCTCTCTTCTGCTTTGCTAAGTGAGCACTGAGCTCAGGATGAGCAATAGCCCCAGAGTGGCTTCCTAGTGCATCCTTCAGCGCACTGCAGGCTTCAGAGAGCAAAACCTCGTGCAGGCTTTGTGCTAGGCATTTCTGGAGTGTCACTGATGGCTTGTCTCCCATTTTACATTATATTTCTCTTCAGAGCTTTGTACTAGACCAGACAAGATCCAGAAAAGGTTTTGCTTTTTTTACCCCTCTCTTGGGATGAGAAGACAGGCCAGCAGCCTGCAGGCAGTTTTTCCTAAAATTTATTGAAACCTTTCAGCTTCAACAGCTCCACATGTGCCAGTACTGAACCATAAGTGCCAAACTAATTTTTTACAGGTGGACAAATGAGGTGCCTGAGTGCTTGCACATGTGCCCCATTTATTTCAACTGGCACTGTAACATATTAGCTCAAGCCATAGGCCTGTGGCCCATGAAAGAAAGTGAGGTGGAATAAATCAGTGCAAAGCAATGATACTCCCAAGGTAGATTCTTTTCCAGCTAGATGGAGATCAAATAGTGCTAAAGTAGACTTCATACAGCAGGGCAGTACAAGCCTGTCCAAGGCCCTGAATATTTAAGTACTCAGAGATTATTTTAAAGATTTTACTATGTGAAGGCTTACAGAGCCAGTACTTTCCATCTGTACTCCTAAAGTCCCAGTGCAATGCCATACCTATCATAATTTTTCTTCTTTAGAATGAGGGGTGGGACAAAACTAAGGGATATTTTCCCATTTCAGTGGTGTTTTGGAGAGGTTTACTCATGCATTATTAATGGTAGCAATTTAACCAAAATGGTTGCACACATTGAGTTTCATCAGGGTTTAATGACAAATGCCATGGACTAATCACCATCTTATTTCTGTAAATTGTTAATAATTATGTTTCCAGTATTCCCCACTCCTGCACAGCACCCAAACTCACAAAGGTGTGGGCAACCTCCCTTCCCACCCAAGGTGTCTCCCCGCACCCACGGCATCTTCTCACCTCTTTTCGTCTCCCAAGGGAGTTTTTCTTCCATGCCCCTAATCCTGCACTTTGCTCCTAGGCCCTTCTGTAGGTGCCTGTGGAGGGTGCAGACAGCAGTGGAAAATAGGGGCTTGCTGCTCTGGGAGATGTGATTGTGCTGGGCAGATTAACACCAAACAGCTCCATGGTGTTCAGTCTAGAGAAAGGACAAAAAAGAGTTGTGCTCCAGAGCCCAGTTTGAGTCAGGAGATGAGGAAGTGCCTGCAAAGGGATTTGAAGGGTCAATAAGGGTCTTCAGCCAGTGTGGCATCAACCAGATGTGTGAAGCTGCTTTTAAAATAATATAGGTCTGAAGTGCTCACATTAGCCTTCCTTCCTTCATCCCTGAATTATGTCAAGGGTAAAGAGACTTTCATTTAGCTTTTCAAACAGAGATCCTGAATATGGGAAAGGTTTTGGGGTGCAAGGTGTTTTTTCCCCTGTAGAAAATTCCAAGAGGGTTTTGTGCATTAGAAAATTACAAGCTGACTCTCTTGACTGAAGAATGGCAATGGGAAAACAAGGTGAAGATATGTAGCACTGGGCTGTCAAGAAACTTTCTGGCTAGCTGATTCTGTAAGTAGTCTGTTAGAAACTAGCTCTGAAGCAGTCTTTATAGGGCAATTTAAATATTGATTATGTATTTTGCTATCCATGATGTTGGAATGAATTAGTGTGCTATTTTGTGTAAAAGATAAAACTAGTGAAATTGTCTTCCTCTTCTATTTTGTAATGGGCATGTCTTAGATGTTGCTCCAGTTCTAGTAACTCCCAGAATGTGATGTGTTGCTCTTCAGTGAAATGAGCAATGTTAAGTTGTAACCCACCCCATAACTGGGTGTTGTCTTATCTCAGCTCCACTTAAATGAGAGTGAAACACACTTTGAACAACTTTGCTGAATTGCAATATTTATTATTTAGGCATGCAACATCCACTCTGTTACAGTAGTAACAGTCTGAGAATATCAGGTCAGCCTGGGAATTACCAGCTGCTTCATTTATTTGTGGAAGCAATTTGTGTAATTCATTAAGTATCTTCAAATGTAACACAAGAAGTTTGCTGCATTTTAGCTGTTGTCCTAAGAATTTTGACTCTATTTTGGGCTCTGACTCTTGCAGAGTCATTTTCAGCTGATGGGAAACAGAGTAGGAAATGTGTGAAAAGATAAATTCTCTTTGTCATAGTATAGCACAGTATAATTTCTTGATAAAAGATAACAGCATTTGTTCTAACAGCTTATTGGCAGTAGCAATTTACATTCTGCCCTGGAGTATCTGATTTTGACCTCTTTTATACCACTGTAGTTCTAAGATTAAGAACATTTTGATTTAGGCACAAATGCAGTGATGTGATTAAATCAGGATGAAGCATCTACTTAAAGCTAATTATGTACTTAAATATGCTGCTGAAGATGACTTTCCTACTGATTTATGCAAGGGGAAAATTGAGTTCAAAAATATATATCAAATAAGGCAGGTATCTATTTCTTTTGAGCTACCATATCCTATCTCCTCCTCTTTTTTCCATATCTCTGTACTAAAAGCTCTCTCTTTTTTTTTTATTTTAAAAATCAATAATGGTGTTTTCTGCAGCTATGCTGATGTCTCCGAATTTATTCCAGTAAGTTGAATCTCCATATGCTTTCTATCTTTCCTTAGAATCTCACTAGGCCTACAGTATCTGCTAAAGCAGTTTTGCTGCTAAAACTTCTATTTAGCTTTTTTTTTATTGCTGCTGTTCTATCTTCTGGAAAGATTGATGTCGACAGAGACTCCTAAGTTTTAAATCTTTGTGTTCCTTCAACCTCATAATAAGTGATGATGGGACACTCACTGCTATCCCAGAGCCCATGTAGGAATGTACAAGCCTGCCAGAACTCAGGGAACTCTGCTCACCCCTTTAGGAGGGCAGCCTCATTCTCTGCTTCAAAGCTGTGCAGTAACAACAGAAGGCCAAAGCTGATGGGTTTTCACAGCACACTCTGATTTTGGAGCACTTTGCCCTTTTTCCCAATGTTTTCCAAAGCCCAGGGGCCAACCCAGTGTGGGCAGACTGTTAGCCCCCCATTAAGGCATCTGTTTAGGCATGGCTAACCGGTACCATCTACAATGAGATGGTGCTTCCAGCCTGTTCCTACCTGACACTCCTGTTCCTGGGATCCCAGCCCTGCAGTCGCCCTTGCTGTTGGAGGGAAGAGGCCCTCTTGCTGGCACTTTCAGTAGAGCACCTGAACAAAGCCCAGAGAACAATTTTTATTTCCACTCACAGTGCTTTGCTGAGGAGTTATCTGACTTTGTGGTTACTAGGAAATAACACCTTGATGGTGTTGTATAAGGGGGGGAAGTCTTTCCACTTGGCAGGTTAACTTACAGTCATTTACAATCTACAACTATGGAGAAAACAAAGATAACCTGTGCCCAAGAAAATGTTTAATGACTGGATTGCTGCAGTCAGGACAATTCATCTATCCCTTATTTCAAAGTTTATTAAAAACACACTGCTTTTCCTGATAAGCGCTGATAGTCAATGGCAAATATTAACCCAAAACCCACAATGGGCACTCTGGCATGCTGCTTGATACATCCTGCCAAGTGTGGTTACAATTCTACCCTGTTACTTTGCTGCCATGCCCTTGAGCTACTCATTCATATTTGTGCAAAGGCTGCCTAAAACATGGAAACGCTCAAAACATGAGCACACCAGGACATGTTGATAGCCAAAATATGGGCACCACTGAAGCCTGAGTGAGCACAGATAGCTCAGTTTTGCTTTGCCTGGGCCAATATTTTGTCTTCCCACGGCTGACACATCCCTGCAAGTGAGGCAGAGAGGTACATGGACATCCTGGGAAGCCTGTGCAGAGGAGAGAGGATGCTCCCCTTTAGTACAGTTACACCTGGGGACAGAAGTGTCTCCTTCCTACACAGGTCTGGCCAGCCAGCAAACAGGGGTTCCCTCCTGAAAAAATGCAAAAAGAAGGCATACCCTGGTTGGGAGGGTGGAGAAACTAAGGTGCAGGACAAGAAGCTCTGAAGCTGGAATGTGGTGGGCTGGGAAGGTGTTCCCCAGACCTCTCTCTGGATCACTAACCCATAGATCCCAGTGAATAAGTGCTTCCAAGAGTATGAAGCAGGATACAGCCTATGGCAAAAATCACAAGTAAAAGAGCTTTAAAAAGAAAGCATGTGGAGTTCTTGAGGCCAGATGAGAGCAATTTTTTCAAGAGGTCAAATGTAGATCATAATGTTTTGCCTTGGAAACACTGTACTTTCACAAACTGATTTCATTTGCATATTTAGAGAAACAGTGCAGTGAGTTGGGGCCTCAGTTTGGGTCAGGCTGCCTCAATGAGTGAACAGTAATCACAAGATCCTGTCTCTTTAAAGTAGAAAAGCCAGAAAAATCTTCTTGCTGAGCCTTTTTGTTATCACAGAGGTTTACAATTTATGTGGTATTTGTCTTTTAACCCTGAAAAAAAGGGGTGACAGCAAATTGTGTTCAGATGTGCCGATAAGCTCTAATATATGGAAAGAGCCCAATACTCAGAAAAAGCTCTCTGTGGGCTCAAATATATAGATTTGCCTAAGTAAAAAATCCAGGCTTATGCCAGAATACGTGTTTGGAAATTTATAAGAGGGGGATAATACTCCAGTCTTAAAGGGAAGTAGGGGAGTTTTGAGGGCAGTGTTTTCTCCACTGTCCCAACCACGAGCCACAGCAAGAGGAAAATTCCCAGAACCAGTCCCATCAATTTAGCATGACCTCATTTGCTCAGGAGCAAGCATTAATTGATGCTGATTGCAGCAATTTACTTATCCAGTGGTGAAAATAGATATACAAACCTACCCTTTGGAATTAGACACTTGGATCTCCAGGTGGCCAGGAAAGAAGCATGTGGAGATGTGGATTCCTCCTGAGCCACAGGGTGAGCACAGAAATGGAGAGAACTCCCTCCTTTATTTTCAGCTTTGTGTATACTTAGGAGCACTTAACACTGAGGCAAAGAGGTCAGCCTTTGGCTCCTGCAGAGAAGAAATGAAGGGATCCAATAGCACAGCAATTCTTTGGTCCTCTTTTCTTTTTAAGCTATGCATGATTCATGGGTTACATTAGAATCCCTCCAGCAGAAGGCCATGGATCATTAATGCACATGTCCACAGGATATGTGACTTCTTTCTGCTTTTGTTACAAATAACATTGTCTACCTTGCACACTGCCAACTTTACCTGTGGCTCTCAGCACTCCCCATTTACAAGCAAATTCTCTGTGCTCCAACATGTCATGTTAGACGCACCTCTTGTACAAGGAAACCACCTCCTGTACAAAGAAACCCTAGCACTTCAGGAAAATGTGCACTGATGAAAGCAGTCAGTGTCCAGGAAGAGTTACACAAAGCAGCTTAACTTACACACTGGAGCAGATCACACTAATGTAATTGCTGACCTTCTGCCTTTGGGCACAGAGCACAGTATCCATGTCACCCCTGCCCTGCAGTACTGCCAGCTGCCCTGGGTGGAGAGGATGCCCTTTTGGCTTCCTTTTAGTTCAGATCAGACAAAAGGATGTTTTGTGTTGAACTTGAAGACCATCTTAGATTTCAAATAATTTTTTTCACCCACTGTGTATTCTCTTTGTGAAACAGTAGCTGAAAAACACATAAAGAACTGTTGTCCAAGATATCTGATTGGATAGTAAAAAGCTGAAGATTATTAAATAGTCTGGGGCATACAGGATGGAAATACCAAAAAGTACCAGATCAGTGGAGCACAATGTGGTCCAAAGTACATTTATATGCAATAGCCTATGCACAGAGGAGAATTAGATGTTTCTACTTGTCTGAGTGGCAGTAAATTTGCACAGTAACTCAATTCTGGGGCTGTACATGTATGAATACAGTAATTTCACACCCATAAGGCACACCAGAGTATAAGGTGCACTTCCAGGTGGCTGGCAAGTCCCTTATATGCACCAGCATATAAGGCGCACTTTTTTTTTATTTTTTAAAGCAAAGGTCTGTGTGCAACAAAGTAACGAATTAGTAACAGAATACTGGCAGGTGCTCAATTTGCAAACTGTTTTCACAGATCTGCGTAGCCTTTAAATGCAGCCCCAGGCGCCCTCCCAGTGCCGCGGGCCCTGGCACTCCTGCCCACCCCCAGCCTGGCCCGGCCCTGTGCTCCCCCGAGAGTGGATAAAAAGGTGTCTTTCCCCATGCTGCTGAGGGAACCTCTGTATGTGCCCCTGTCCTTTATGACTGTGGTTGCATGGAAGTGGGAATTGCAGTCCAGTCCTTTACAGCACTGCCAGAATGAAATAGAAGAGTTGTGCCTTGGTAAGATATTTCAATACAAACTTCCACCTTCATTTTTACTGCTCTTATAGGGACGATCCAGTTGTTAAAGTGTGATTTTTTTTTTCTCCATAGCTAGCAATTTCTGGTAATCAAAATACTTGGTGGGAGAAGTGAAAGCTTACAGATTTGTGGCCATCTGCGATTCATCTCCTGCCCAGTCTCCAAAGAGATTTTTCAGGGCCAGGCAGCTGTATTTGCATAGCATTTTTTGTGGACTCACTATTTCTCTTCAACTAGCTTCCGAAAGTCTCACTCGACTCCTACTTACAGGTAAAAAGAGCTGCAGAAAAACGAGGATTGGCTTGGTCTATTTTTGTCCCAGAAGGTGTCACTGAAGAGCCAGGAAAGGTGCAGGCTTAGTAATAGTTCTAACTGGGATCTTAACTGGAGCCTCGGGAAGTGGAGCCTGGAGGGTAGAAGCAATTTGTAGATACAGATTCCTGTGCCTGCTGCGGACTGAAGATCTGGAGAATTTCACATCACAGAACAAATACCCTGAAACTTGCAATGCTGTGCTATTCCTCAGCTACATTCTGTAACAAAACTAAAACATCATTGGGAGGTGGTGGTGGGAAGGGGTTCATGAGTTTGGAGGTGTTTTTTAATAACCTACCTTTAAAGGATCACGTTCATCTTTTTGCTCTTTGCTCTATATCTGTTGTGTCAACTTTACATTATAAATAATACATAATTTTAAATAATATATATTTAAGATAATTTTATGTTCTAGATCTTTAGGCCTTTTCTTAAGAATATGATGAAGAGCTGGGATTTCCAATTGCTTTGCTATGATTTATTATGCATTACGGATAGACATGGAAGTAGCACAGATCTGGCAATGATGTAAGAGACCTCAAGCAGCTTGTATTTGTGAATTCCGCAAAGAACAAATTATACACAGCAAGCTAGGTGTCCTTCTCTCCATTTGGAAAAGGTAGTTTCAGTTACTGTTTTAAGCCATTTCTCCAATGGTAAGCATTTTAGGAGACTTGAACTGATACATAAAGCAGATATCTGAAGGATACTCACCTCCGAGATGGGTATTGGAAAGAAATTCATCATTGATGTGGCCAGAGTAGAAAACCCTCTCAAAAGGATATTAAATGCTCTGGTTTTAGCCAGTCTCTTAACTCCTGAAGACTAGGCTGTGATCTGATCTGATGTGGGGGGTAAGATTATCCTACACTTACTGCTGGTTGTTGGTCCCTTCCCCCAGAAACATCTGCTATTGTCTGAGGCAGGATAATGGACTAGATTATTGCATCCATGTTCCCATTCCTGGGCTTTAAAGAAAATAATTTTAGAATCTTAAAAAAAGTAATAATAATAATAATAATAATAATAATAATAATAATAACAACAGGATGGATTAGGTGATGTTGAGCTCTACAGCTGGTATATTTTATAGCTTTTCAGAGTACTGATGTTGCAGATCTCCTTTCCTCTAGTTTCCAATAGCATGTTCTCAGCTGAGTTGGTTTGTCTTGTCCATAGATTAGTACAGCACAGCTTTTTGATATATTGTAGCTCTCTGAGGTAAAGAACAAAGGATTGGAAAAAAAAAATCCCTCACAAAGTTATGTCAGGTTAATTGCTCCAACATACTTCCAAGGTTTGAATCAAGAAATATGAAAACGTTCTGAAGTCACAAAAAAGTGTGTCTTCTTGTTTGATAAAAGCCACTCAGTTTCACTTTAGTGAAAATTCAGATATTTTTCCTAACCTGCTCAGCACCAGATGAACCACAAAGTGGCTGAAGTGCTTTTAATGGCAGAAATACCATAAGCTCATATGAATGTATAAGAAAAACTTTGTTTCAATGGGAGAAAAATGAGCTGAAAACCCACAACATGATAGAGTGCACACAGTGACATTCTACTAAAAAGTTTGAGGGAGTAGAGCAGAAGAGACTTGCAGGTTTTAGTGCTGGAATTTTGCCATTTAATCTTTCCTCTGGCAGATCAGCACAGAGATTACATAGCCTGTGTGCATTGTTATCCACAGAAATGAAACCTATAAGAGTTTGTTCAGCCGTACTCCCCACTTTACTTATCCATTTTTTATTTCAGCTTCTAATCTGTTAAGGATTTCAGCCTTTAGCTCAGGGTTATCAGGATGGCATTTTGAGTGGATAACATCTGTTTCAGCTTTCATCCATCTAGAACACAAGCATTAATCACTAGAAATGGAGTGTGAAATGGAAAGAAAAGTTAAATGCACATTTCATTCTGAATGCTCTTGGAGAAAATGTCTTTCAGGACCTGACCAGAGGGAGAATTTCATTGCACTATAACTGGTTTTTTGCCAGTGCATCTTACATGAAAAGCTGGTCATTATCTGACAGAAATTCTGCTAATTTCCATTTATTTTAAAGGCACAAACCTTGTCATGTGTAATTTAAAAGAAATGTTTAAAACATCTAATCCCAAAACAGTGCATGTTTAGCTTAATTTGGTTGTGGTCATCAATAAAGCTTCTTTTTCTAGGCTTTCTGTGCCCCAGCTCATACCTGGAGCCCTGAGATGTTGCAGCCACATGTTGCGAATGGGTAGCTATGGCCATGCTTTCTGGGGGTACTGAGGTATTTGTAACAAGGACTAGGAACAATATTGGACCAACACACACTGACTCAATAGCCTTTTTTCCCAAACTTCTCGATTTTCACAGATGCTGTAAGGAAATACATTGATTTTCTGCTGGTCTGGCATGTGTTATGGGAGCTAGACTCTTAATTTTTAACTCCAAGAACATGACCAGCCCTGCCTTGATGGGAGCAATTAGGCACAAGATACTGTGACCAGAGTTAATTTGGCTTGTTGCTGAGCATCTGCACTTCTCTGACAATTGCATGGGAAATTTTTACAGCACAATAGGCTAGATTTGCTCCATTTTGTGAGGATTTATGTGTGCCAGGTACCCCCTCTGCATTGGAGAATGTGTTGGGTGTTGTGGTGGCTCTGGAAAGCTGGATATGGAGGATAGCTATATTCAGACCTAGCTGATGTTACATGTTTAGTATGTATCCCCTTTTGCAGAGGTGATTTACAGCTTTGCTTCTCACATCACTGCATGCTCAAAAAGCAGGCAGTAATTATTTTCTGAACCTCTCAGAGAATGCTTCTCCCAGAATTCCTCCAAAACCACAAATTCAGTTCATCCACAGCAGTTAATACCACCTACTTCTGTAATTTTAAAACCTCTTTTTCATCAATAGTGAGTTTGTGAAGGCATAATTTCTGTGTAGTGCAACAAAATGAGCAGATTACCTGTCTCTGTATCCTTTATCATTCTTTTCCCTTGTCATACTTTGTGACAAACTGTTCTCAGCATCTTGATCTCTCATAGTCCCCAAAGAAAGCCATTATAGCTCATTAAAAACATCCCAACAACCCTTGCCCATCCATCAGGTCAGTGCTATAGCTCTGGGAGAACTCTGGAAGCAGATCCTAAAAAGAATGTCACTCTGGGGACAAGAGAGAAACCTGTTAATGAGAGTATTTTCTCTAGCATTTCAAAACTGTGCCCAACCTTAACCTTTTCCTAAAAATTACTTCATTTGGTGCCCTCCTTCTGACTTCCTTGCTGTTTAACTGTAGGTAAGCTTAAATATATTAATTATATGCATATCAGCAGACAAGCTCACTCTGTATTCTGGGAAGTATTTCTGCAGTCCCTCTGGTCCTTTGATTTCCTTCTGTGCTTTGTTAAGAAGTGAAATAGTTAATGTTTACTGCATTACAGTCACAATACTTGTCAGCTGAGCTGGCACCTTTTCAAGTGAAGGCAAATGTCATGCAGCAGAGATCAGTCTCTCCTCAAAATCGGCTGATCAACATAGGATAGTTATAATAGAAAGAGAAAGAGAGAGACTTTGAACCTCTTTAATTAAACTAGCGGTAGTTCCCAGGAGGACACTTTGTGTCTAAAATCAAGGCTTGTCTTTTTTACTGTGTATTGATGCATATTCTTTAAGTTATTCTGACAAGATCCAGTCTTCACCTAAAATCAGAATGTCCACCCTGGTCTGACATGAATAATCTCATTAGATCAGTATAACTAGGAAGAAACAACTGCACAGGCAAGCTCACAGATAACTATTTATATTTGTTTTGTGTTTGGAAAGATCCTTTCCCATTCTAACGGATAAGAATTTGCTTTTACAAGTGAGGTGAGAATATGCCAAGCAACTGCCAGACATTGATTCCTTTGTGTTTTCTGGAGCTGATGACATTTACTTGTGCTTTGAGTAGGAATGGAGAGTCTGCCACCTCCCCAGATAGTGCTTTCCATCCCCAGCTTCCCTCTACTGAGCAAGCTTTTCTTTCTGTTAAAAAAAAAGAGGGAAAGAGAAATTAGAAGAATTATTGGCCTTATGCTTTCCAGGTTATGTTATTTAAGGTATATTACTGCCCTTCTTATAAAAAAAAGACATATAAAGACATTTCTTACTTAGTTTTACTTCTGCACAGGCAAAAGCCTAAACACAGAATACTATCTCTGACTGATTTGTTTCTTCTATAAACATAACTTTTCTTTTTGAAAATTACTTCCATTCTGAAAACTGATGCTTTTAGAAAGTTCCTGACTCTTTTGAAGGGGGAACCTAGTGAATCCACAGGAAAGCAATAGAGAAGGAGTCAGTGATTGTTTTTCTGTACAAGCACTGAAGTGCAATACTGAACGGAAATAAAATTCTGTTATTTAAATCAAAATAGGAGTAACTGCAATTCTAGACATGGTAGGTAAGACATCAAGAGTATAAAATGTATGTAAGTAAACTCTGTGAGAATTACTTCATTCTGCACATGAAGAACTGAAGGCATAAAAGGTTTTCAAAGAGATATCCAGTATCTGAGGCCAGAACTGAGACCTGGTCTGGAGAAGATGTTATTTTCCTCACCAGATCCTCCTTTCCTTCCTTTGGGTTCTATGTTCTGTACTGGCTCAGAGAACAGACTTCTTGAAACTACTTAGTATTCACCACAGATTACAGCCTTGTAATTTTGTGAAAAATAACATCTGTTCAGGGAGAAACTGTGTGTACATGTATAAGCAGGTTTCCAAGATGTGTTTCAGAGAAGAGGAAACAATTTTTACTCAAATATCCCTAAAAATTACCAGCCTATTCAACAAAATCCCGTGACCCAGAGCATTCTTCCTGGGGAAAGAAAAAGATTGCATGATGATGCAGACCCCCAGATGACACCAAATGATATTGCTCCTGTACAGACCTACTCCATTATGGTTTTGCTGCCTGATAAAAAGAATTTCCTGTCAGGGACAAGTGCAATTTTTCAAAAGCAATCTATATGCTGGACTTCCCTCTGGCTTTAACCAGCAGAGCCTTGCATCACTGTCACTGCTGATGCAGGCATCCTGTGAGCTTTCTGACTACGTCCAGAACTGCTGAGTTTCATCTGGTTTCACTGGACAGTTTGACAGAGCTGCCAGGAGCATGAAGTTTTGCTGCAGAAGCGCAGGCTGGCTGAGATGCTTGGCACAGCTCTGATGAACATAGGATGAGTTTGAAGGTTTTAATATAATCCCACACCTGTGAAGGTTCATTTGGATTCCGTTCTGCTTTTAAAAATCTGTTTTCCCAAGGGTTACTAAAGCTACTTTTGAAAAGCACTATAAATTAGCTCACCATATTCAAATGAATTATTTGTTTCACTCTGAGATGAGCTAAAGAGAACATTTTATTCTACCTATTATTCTTCTCTCTTCTTTGTAGCCATTGAGAAACAGGACAAGGATTAATTGCATGTCAGAGAGTCTCCTGTTTTGGGTAGCAAGAGATCATTGATGGTCTTGAACTCTGGTTTCATTCCTATATACTTGATGAACATTACTCCTTTAATTGTACAAATATAACTAATAACACTTTCAACTAATACATTTAATATATTTTTGTATTTTTTGCAATTTCTTGGTCAATGTAACCACATTATAATATATATATAATTTGCTGTTCAAGCCTTGTTGGGGGTTTGGG
>VRYO01001269.1:33314508-33345146 GCA_009812075.1 Sialia sialis | reverse complement strand
GCTTATAGTCAGGTGTGGCTTATAATCGTGAAATTACTGTAGTTGAAATGGCATTGTATTTAGATTCCTGAGAAACACCCTTGAGGCTAAGGTTTTAAAAAGCAAGGCATTTGATGGGCCAGATACAGAAAATAAACCAGGAAAGAGCATTTGGGATCTTTTATCTTGTTATGGGCAGGTCTTTAAAGCTGCCTCTACAAGCTCCTGCTGGAGACTTTTTCCTGAAAGCTCAAAATCTTATTTGCAGTACCACCAAAGCTGTGAGAGGCTTGGCCCATGGGATAAAATTGCTAGCCAGATAACCTCTTTGCTGTAACCCAAGCCCAAATATGGACATGTGAAAGTTTTCTGACCCAGTGTGTGAACAAAGATGTTCAGGTTATTTACTTACTCCATCTTCTGCAGTGCTGTTCCAGGCAGGGAACATGGCAGTAACATGGCTAACATCCATAATCCATAGAAATGTCTCCTAAGATGAACTCAAGGCAGTCCATAGGATCTACTGCAGATAGGAAACAGCACCAGCAGAAAAGAAGGTGGAATACAGACCAGCAGAATCTAAACAAGATCTTAGAATTGTGTTATCTGCCCACCTCAGCCAGACTGACAAGAAGGATGGATGCTGATCTCTGATACTGTACAGTGAATATATCAGCTAGGAGAGAAGTTCTTGCTAGCAAACCACTCAGGAAAAATTATCTCTGCTAACAAAGACAGAAAAAAGAAACAAACAAAAAAACTCCTGCCAGGAACATCATCTCAGCAGGGAGCACACTAACAGAAAAGAGCTACCACAGTAAACAGGAGCACAGTCTGGAGTATCAAAACACTATGGCATCCTGTTCCTTTTGACACTTGCCCACTGCCAGCTGCAAAGTTTTCATGCTGCTGCTTTCATGCTCTGCAATGTGACATGACGCTCTTTACAAACTACATACTCCCTGTACCTCTTACTGGATTCCAGCTTTCAGTAGTCATCAGTCACTGGAAATTTTCCTCTGCCTTTTGCCAGAAGAGGACTCCAGTCTCCAGTGGCTCCCAGGGAGATGCTTGTGGTTTTTCTAACTAACTTCTCCAGAGACATGTTCCAGCAAACTAGCAATTGAGATCCTGGTTTAGCGGCAGCTTTGTTTTTCAAAATGTAAAATGAACAAACATGATTTTTTTCAGAGCTCTAAACAGACAGACTACTATTTGTTAATAAGAAATCCTGCTCTTTCCAGCTATGGCATTGAATATTTTTGCTGAGGAACATTGCACTGGAAAACATTTGCTGGTAAAAGTGTTTTTTTTCTTATCATTAATTGTATACAGATGTGTTGAACCTTATGGGTAATGATAAAGACCCATGTTTAATAACACTTTTTAATTCATTTGTTTTAAAGCTTCCTATTTCTTGTCTCACTATGTGCCACGAGCTTAAGGCCAAGTAACTTACAATGCTAACAACCATTCATAGGATGTCTGATTAATGTGGTTATGGCTCTAGAGCCACCGTAGTAATTACAATGACAGAAATATGATCCTCTCCATTTTCATTTTAAAAGACACCAATAAATATATCTTCTGGCTTTTATGGCATTTAACTATCTAGACATGAATGGGAGCTTGTACAACTATTGTAACTAGGTTGTGAGATATAGGAAAGCATCAAATGCAAGTCTGCTGGACTCTGCAAAATAAGTATGCATTTACAGTTCACATAGGTGGGGTCAGAGCTCTGTTGGGGGAAGAGAAGCTCGTTCAGCAGTTGTGAAAGGTGGAGGATTTGAAAAGGAAGATGCAGAGGAAAGCACTGCAATAATTTCCTAGGCAGACTGCTGACCTGAGAGAACCAAGTCTCTTGCTGCTGCTCACCTGCCTGTCTGCATTTACCACAATTTCTAGACAACACAGATACTCTGTTGCTGCACATCTCCAAGGGTTGTCATAAAAATCTGGGAGATACTGTTTTTCAGTGCTCTGACTATTCGAGTTGCATTATTGGATTGTAAGGACTAGAGTAACAAAAGCTAGAACAGCCTGACTTTACTCTCCCAGCACTGGAATTAAATCTTATTGTGCTTTACTGCTTTTGTTACCCTGTTTATGATAGAGTTCACACCATTTACAAGCCCTTTTAGGACAGAATGTTGTTGCTGTGGTGGGAAATTTAAGTGTTGCAAACACTGACAAGTACCCAAAGGAAATACAACAGCTGAAGACCCCCTGAAGGAATGCTGATTTCTTGCAAGGGAGAGCTGAAGCCAGAAGGGTCCTCAGCCCTAACTGCAAGAGCTTCCGTCAAAGGGATGTGCGATATCTGGGGGACACTGATGAATTAGTTTTAAGCAAGGGACCTCAGGTGGACACAGGAAAGCTCACCCCAAATGCATGGCAGGGTTATGAGCTCTCTACTTCACATCTACCCACTTAGGATTTTATGCAGTTCAGGTGTATTTGCATGGACTGCACACAACTAGCTCATAACCAGCAGATGTGTTTTCTGAATGGCTGTTAACAGAATAGATGCTAGATGGCTGTGGAAAATGGTCTTCAAATATGTTAGTGTTTGCATTGCTTACTCCTCACATTTCTGTGGGGGACTTACAAGTGAGAGAACAGCTCTATGTCCTAGCTTTGACAGACAGGGAAGTGATGGATTGCTGTAACCCAGAGTCAGAGGACCCATCTGATGCAAGGTCTGAAGATACAGCAAATTCAAGTTCAGGGCTCCCTGGACCATAAGAAATGCCATGGCTGCACAATGCAAAGCATCAGTCTGAGGTAAATTTTCTCTCATGGTCCAGTTTACTGACAAAATTTTGACAATTTAACTGACAAGTATTCTGTTCTGTGCATCACTAATGCCTCATGCACTGTCCTAGAGAGCACAGGAAAACATAATGTATTATTCTTTCTCAGGGTCTCTAACTGAAATAATTTTGGATGCTCAGTTTTTTATCAAGTGAGTGGTGTGTAGCAATGTGGCAGTGAACAGATGAAACATTAGTAATCATGGAATGATTGAAAATAATTTAGTAGAAATTATTTATAGAATTTATAGAAATTTAATTTGTAGAAAATAATTTAGTAGAAATCTTTAGCCAAAACAATTTTAGAAGGGCTTTTAAAAATGTTCAAAACTGAAGTCCCTTGGAAGTGAACTAAGTCCCACTGAGATTCATATAGGGTGCTGAAAACTGTAGATCTCTGTACCAAAGTAGCTGAGAAGCCATGGTGGGACAAGCCAGTCTGGATATAGGCAGCTGGACCAATGTCAAGTCCATGATTTAGTTAAAAAGCCATTTGCACCAGACAAGGTGCTGGCAAACTACCTGGCTGCATTTGAGTGTTCCAGCTCTAAAAGCAGAAGGGTGAAGGGAGTGAAGGACACAGAAAGGACCCCAGTGTGGCCTGGAACAGACAGGACAGGAGGCAGCAGGGAGAGAGAGAAGGCAGTATGAGGCAGGGTGAGCTGCTTCATGCTCCAAGAGGATGGCTCAACTTGGCAGTGCCCTGAGCCAGGGTGATGAGAGGCCTTGGCATCTCCATGCAGTGCCCTGCCCCACTGCACAGTACAGGCTTGCCCTCAGGGTAAAATTTTGGTGAGGATTAAGAGAAAATCCCGACCAACTTGAAGGCAGCTGGAATCATGACAACTCTCCACACCTTGCAGATGATGGCAGAAATTGCAGCAAATACAGGTGAACTTAAAATCACCTGCCCTATGCAAGTGATTCAGGAACTTATTTAATGGATAGAGAAGAGCTGTAGTGACTCTTGAACAGTAAGGACAACTTAGGCTCTGTGAGGTGTTCACAGTTTATGCTGTGTTTATAGTGCTTTTCTTTCCAGGAGAGAGCAAAAATGGATGATGACTTCTTACAGCACTATGCTCTATTCCTTGCTAGGTAAAGTGCATTTTGCTCTATGTTCCATTGAGCTCACTAGAAGAAAATCAGCTGCCTCTACTGGCATTAGGTACATGGATATCAGTGATGCAGAGTTAATCCTTGTAGTCCATGCATGGGCTGGAGTTGGCTGGAGGCAGTGAGAGAAATTGTGCCCTGGTCCAGGTTGAGCATGCAGCTTGGGTTGAATTCCGGATTTTTCATTAAGATCTGGGAGATCTTTTCAAGTAACGAGTTGTTGCTTTTTAGTGCTGGAAGCTGGCTTCCTGTATAGTATGAGGAACATCAGAGCTAGTGATCTTTGTCTTGGTTCAGCCTCTGTACACACTAAAGAGAAAAAGGATCTGGCTTTTTGTGTGAAGGGTGGGGTAGTAAAGCACTTCAGGCACATGATTTAATGCTTCTGGTTTCAGAAGCATGAGTCTGAGCTTCATGCTGTATTTTGCACCAAAGCTTCAGCTGTACATGGGTGATTCAGACTTTAGTGATGCAAGCCAGACTCATGTTGGTCACATTATCCCCTCATGTGATTTTTGGTTTCAGAGAGTTTGGGTGCCGTTTAACTCTGCTACTCCTCTTCCCATGGAGATGAAGGAGGTGTGAAGTCCTGCTTGGCTTCCTGCTCTTGGTCCACCGCTGAACCGTGGGACCCGCAGCGTGGAGGCGAGAGGAAGCAGCAGTTAAATGCTTGTGGCTGGGTCGTTTTCTGCCGTGATGCTTTACCAAATACACTGCTGTCTGTAAAGTCATGCCATCCCAAAGGGCAGGCAGGCTGAGGCCAGAGATGAGATGATTGGACTGTCCTCCTCGTCTGGAGGAGCTTAGGGGTCCGTGCTTGCCATGGATTGATTTGTCGCTCTGGATGCACAGGCGAAGCTGGGAGCGTGCTCAGCTGCGTGTCAGGGCTGCAGATTGCATGGGCGCCTTTGAGCCGCGGCGTCGGCGGAGGCGTGTGGCTGGATGCTGAGACAAAGTGCTGCTGCAGCTGCAGGGCTTCAGCGCAGTGACTCCTCCAGGTTGGCTTTTCTCCATTATCTTGCGCGTGGCGTCAGTGAACCCCGGGGATGGTTTTACTGCTTGCTGGCCGGGGGGTCCGCCTAATTCTTGTTTAAGGGGATTGGTGGTTTTGCTTTATTTACTCTGCCTTAGCTTCAGGCTCTCCCTGTTCCGAGGAGAAGAAAGACACAAACTGCGGGGAGTGTGGGGGGGAATAATAAACCGAAGGGAACCGAGCTCCGGCCGGGAGAGGCCGGGGCGCTCCCCGGGGGCGCTCCCGAGGGGAGCCGAACACTGCGCCCGCTCCGCGCCGCGCCGATCCCGCCCGGATTTTGCACGTTCCCTTCCTTTTTTTTTTTTTTTCTCTCCTCCGTTTTTATTTTTCCTCCCTCTATTTTTCTTCTCCATTCCCCCCTCTCTTCCCTCCCTCTCTCCCTAGCGTGGTTGGATCAGTCTTTTGGTATTTCCTGCCGCCGCCTCCCCCGAGCAGCTGTCCGGCCGCGGCCCGGCGCTGCGCGCTTTCCGTGCCGCCGGGGGAGCGGCTCGGCGGGGCCCACGCGTGTCCCCGCTCCCGTCCCACGCGTGTCCCGGCGATGCGGCGGCGGCGGCGCGGCGCGGCGTGCTGAGCGCGGCACCGCGCGGGGGCTCGGCCGCCCCGGCCAGGTAAGACCCACCAGACATCCTCCCCCCAAAAGCCACGTCCTCCCCCGAGCCCCCCTAACGCCATCCTCCCCCAAATACCCTATAAAAGCGAATACCATACCAAATTATTCCAATAAATGCATCCCCCCGCCTCCCATGCGAGCTGCTCTTCTTGTCCCCCGCGCTGCCAGGCTGCCTATTTTTAAGGATAACGTGGTAGCCCAGAGGCGGCTTGTGAGCGGCGTGATTTCAGCGAGGGTCTGAGCGCTGGCAGCTCGGGGAGGGTAACCTGCCGCCTCTGCCCGTGCCTTGTGCCCAGGTTGTGCGTCGCCGTTTCTACGTGTGCCTTTTGGGATTTGGCAGCGGGAGCTGTGGGGTGGATCCCCTTGCTCCCCGACATCTCGGCATGGCAGGGCTGGGGGGCCAGCAAGCGGCCAGTGTGGCGTGTGGGATGGCGTGCTGTCAAGGAGACCTGATTTCTTTAGACATGTGGGCATATCTGGTAGGTGGAACGCAGTTTTAATGTGCTTCTTCCATCATGGTGAGGAACTAGTAAGGAGACTGCACTGTTAGTAACTGGCTGCATTTAATCGACGACGGTAATTACCTTTCCTATAGGTGCTTGTACAGATACCATATAGTGGAGACCATAGGCGTTGCTATCTGAAAACCAGATTTTGGAAACCTGAGTTTGGAAATGCTTTTAGCTTGCACTACATGAAGCAAGGCAGCATTCCTAGAGGAATAAACACATAAGCACATGCAACTGTCTGTTGGATCAGAAACCATATTTTTCAAGTGCTATGCAAACCTAAAGTGTTGAAGTGTGAAACAATTGTTTAACATAAGTGAGGGGGAAAGTTCTTTAAACTGTGTAGTCACCTCCTCACTTCATCCAGCTGAGCAGTATCTTTGTTTTCAAAATACTCCTTTCCCCACTTTGCACTGATCTCCGAGATAACAAGAGCAATGTCTACAGCAGAGATCAGCCACTGCCCTGGATGTGTCTCCAGCTGCCACGTTTCCTCTTGGCAGCAAGTTTCCAAGAAGGTGTGAGTGGGGAGGGAGAGACAGAAGGCTCAAGCCAGGCTCTGTATGCAGTAAGTTCTCCTGCCCAAAGAGGAGAATGGGTGTTCTTGGCTGGACAGTTCCCAGTGGGACTGTAGGTGCCCCTAGGAATATCCCCACCATGACCTAGCAAGGAGGGGCAGAGAGTTGGGCCAGAAGGACCTGGAGGCAGCAAGGGAGCCAGACTGAGCACCAGGGGTTACTTCATGGCACTGTTGATGCAGGTGCAGACTGATCAAGGGAGAAAATGCAGGCCACAGTCCTGCCCACGGCCTATTTTGGTTTGAAGTGAACAATGTGAACCTAAGGAATGATTTAATCATGGTGATGCATGAAAGTAACTGAAAGGCGGATTTACTGCTCTAATCTTTTCATGATGCTTAATTTAATTTTTGTGTGCTTTATTGCAACACTGATTCATCAGGTGAGTGGGAGGGAGGCTTGTACAGTACAGGTGGTTCAGTTTCCATTGCTGGATTAGATATTTCTCAAGGTGCTTTCTTGGCTAGAGCAGGAGAAAAATGGCTCTCTGTGTCTGATACAGTGCTGTGGTTTGGAATCCAGGATATCTGTAGGGAAAGGCCATTCCTATAATCTCTGACATGCAGTGTTTGAAATCATGTGCCATGCTCAGAGCACAACTGAAACTCAACTAATTCTTATTATGTTCATAGATCATAAAAATTTCAGTTAAGATAATCTGAATTGGGCTAGACTCACTTCATATCCAAAGGAGCTGTTATCTGCTGGAGGCAATTGTGAGATTGTCAGCATTGCCAGTGCTGAAGGTCTTTTAGTGCTGGATCTGGGGCTGAAGAGGTAAAAATGAAACTGTCCTGAAGTGTGTCAGCAGGGCTCCGCTGCTTCTGAGCTGCAGACCACAGACCTCCCTCTGCAACAGCACAGATTTGTGCTATTTGATCTCCTGTTTTATTTGGGGGAAGACCTGCATTTAGTGTTTTTTCCCCTGACCTCCTTGCCTTTGGAGCATTAACAGCACAGTGTTTTCTCATCCAGAAATGCTGCTTCTCATGCCTCCACTCCTCAACATGAAATGTCTCTGGCAGCACATTGTAGGTGTTTGTGCGTGCCTGCTGAGGTTACTAAGGTAAAGGAAACAAAAATCAGTTCAGGGAATGGGAACAATCCAAATGCCAAATACACGTTGGTTTGGGCAGAAATGGCAGTGACCTGCTGTGCCAGCATGTCTCAGTGTGGGTCTGGGCTTGCTCACAGCTCATGCAGGCTCCTGATTGTCACTGCTGGTGTTTATGCTGTGCTTTAGAGCACCAGGCATCTTGAGACTAAGCAAACTCCTCCCAGGTGCTGCTCAGCACTCATTTTGGAGCTGTATGGTTGTGGTGCATTAAATTGTACAGGGCTGTGTCTAAATCACAGGTTCTGCCTTCATCCCAGCTCCTCCCCACCACTGTGGCTCTTTCTAGTCATGCAATGAAGGAGGAAGGAGACAGCCATCCTGGAAAACACCCTTTTGATAAGTAGCTGCTGAGCCTCTGAGGAGGACTAAGGAGCAGTGTGCAACCTGCCCAGGTTTCCACATTTCTTAATTATTGGAATACTCTGTCTGCTCAAGGCGTGGGAGTGTTGTGCTCACAGTGGGCTCTAGGTACTGTATATGCATCTGTGTAATAGAAAAAGATCAAGGGACTAAAGGGGAATATTCTGCACAACTGGAAGCAGCTAACAGCAGGCTAGTAACAGTTACCTGTAAATGGTTTCTGCCCATCACAGAAGGATAGTGATGCAAAAGGGGGATTAATATTTTTGTTTTAGGTTAGAATAGTCCAGCTGCTTGTGTGGGTTTTTAAATTTCTTCCAAGCTGCATAAAAACCATGGGCATATCCCTTGTCTTTAGTCTCAGTTTCTGTAGTGTTTGTAGAGCTACAGTTGAAATTGTGCCATTTTTTCCTTTATGCTCTTTTCAGATTGGAGGATTTATAGGTGTATAAATCAAAGTCTGAATTGAAAAGGCTCAATTTTCATCTTTGTTTAATAAACAGCCAGCTCTATACCTGGGCTTTCCTTTTGCAGTATGTCACTGAGGTCTGTGCTCTGTTCCAGTATCAATAACTTTACCATGCTGGCAGTCTTCTTGATAGTAGTGTTTCCATGTGTTTAGTTAAACTCCATGCCAAGCTTCAACTTATTGGGAATTCACTGAAGGGCTGTATGAGTTTGAGTGTTTTGGCAAGCCAGTTACCATTCGCACTATAATAGCATCAGTGAAAAATTAACCCGCTAAAGGCAAAAGAGAAATCCTTAATAAACCAGCATGTGTGCAGCTCTTTTTCTGGAGGGAGGAAGAGGGAAACTCAACATGGGGCTTGCCTGCTTTGTCCTGTCTAATCTGTCAGTGAATCAATCAATGTGAAATTGTACCCCTAAGGAATAATGTAATAGCTATTTTGTGTGTATTCCCAAACTGGAATGCTGCTGTAGTAGAATCCTGAAGGGAGTGCTGTCTAAATTGATCAGCAGAGGCCATGATAAAAGCAGACTTGCTGCTTATCTATCAGATGTGGCACAGAGGCATTGAGGGATGAAACATCTCATTCTGTGTTGAGTGCAAAGCTTTAAATGTGAGCTTGGTCCCTCTGCATCCCAGCACTTCAGGCACAAAAGCCTGATAGCTCTCCTTCAGATTTCTCTCGGCAAAATGGTGAGATTGCTCTGAAAGGCACTTTAATTTTCATGGCAGTGCATTTTGTTCCAGACAACTGTTGTAGTGTCATTGTTCCTTCCCATCTTCAGTGCTGCAGAGGCAGCTTGGCTTTTGTTACCTGTGTTGTTTGATGCCAGTTAAGAGTGCAAGCCTATGCTAGCACTGCATTGTGGAATTGATTTGCTCTTTTCTCAGGTTAAAATGTCAAGGAATTCTCTCCTCACAGCAATAAATTGCCATGTCCCAATGAGGAGAGGAAGGGAATTCTGCTCGGTTGTATGGTGGGTGTAACTGTTGATCATTGTGAATAATCTTGGCAGAATGAAAAGAACAATTTAAATTTATTTTTTGTTATTGTTTTGCTATTTTTTCACTTTTATGTAGTAGCAGGAGGTGACCAAGGCTTTTATATACTTTATCAAACATTGCACAGTTCATTTGGGGAGCTGTTGCTGGCTCATCTGTAAAATTCCTGAAATGTGAATGTGAAATTGCCACTGGAATTAATGCTCCATCAGGCTGGTTATTCTGGCAAGCTCCTGGCGTGGATGCAAATAAATGAGATTTCCATTTTATAAGATGAATCTTTCTGTCTTTTCTTGATGTGTTGCCTTGCAAAAGAACCTCACACACTGCTGCAAGCCTGACAATTGCTGATGTAGTGAATTATTTTTTCCCCTTACCTTACTAAGGAAAGTAATCTGGATTTGCAGATCATTTCATGACCTTTTCTTTCATATGTGGGTCAAAGACAGTTCAGGTCTAAGCAGTATATTTTTTATTTCTTTTTTTCATGTAAATTTGTAAATCCTTCCTTGGACCATGGAGGCTTTCAGTGAGCACTGAATGCACTATACAAATTACAGCATTAGTGGGCAAGGCAGTAATTTAAACAGCCTTCCATGGAACTCTGTTATTGTAATCTGGAGCAGAACACAGGCATGTTGGATATGAAATACAGAGTGTTTTTATTTTTCAGTTTTGTTTATAGTAGATTTTCTTCTTTCCATTTTAATATCTGTCATTTGCCCCAGCCTCCTTGTCTTACTCTCCTTTTGTAACCTTTCTCAATGAAGAGGAGATAGAATGTATATAAGCATGTATAAGATTGTTTTGTTTTGTTTTAATTCAGGTTCAGTGGATGCAAACAAGGCCCAATTTCTTGGCTGTTGAGCATGTTTTTCGGGGTTGTTGGGTTTTTGTGTTTGGTTTGGTTGTTTTGGGTGATGAACTTCCCAGTCTTTGTTGCCTGTAATCAAACTGCTGCTACTGCCTGAATTTCTCTCTGGACTCCAGGTCACAGGAGGCACCTTGGCACACCTGCAGTCATCTATTAATACCTGCACTCATTTATTCATACACCTATGCATTGCAGTAGATTTGGGGAGCTCCACTTGTGGACAAGGCTGGAGGCTGCTTAAACCAAGCCTAGACTGTCAGGCTTCTAACCTGGTTTTTCCCAAGCTGGTGTTCAAGTTCTGGCTTGTGGAATCCCTCAGCGTAGGTGCTGAGAGCTTTCTTTTCCAAGAGGGTGAGGTGTGCTGAGAAGCTGGGAGGATGCCCTAGCCATGAGTATATCTGAGAAGTGTAGTGTAGGGTCTCATTTCGGAGTACCCTGTGAAAGTACATGGCCAGGGTGTGTCAATATCAGATTTCCATGCCTTTTTCATCCTCTCTCTGGATTGTTGCATTCTTTGCTGTCAAGATCTCTTATTGGAAATTCACACAATATTTAGAGCAGTACTGTGTTGGATTCTGCTGGGCTGTTCTGTAATATAAATAAAAATAATCTCATTATGTAAGCAAGATACTGAATAACTTGTCTAAATGAGCTAAGATAGCGGGTGCAACAGTGCCAGTTTTATTCTCTTTGAACAGGTGCATCCCCATGAGGAAATGGAAGGCAGGTAAGGCAGGGACCAAGTGAGAAACATTGAGCAATAACAGACTGTGACTCAGAAGCTATTTAACCATAATAATCCCGACAGCACTAGAGGTTCTTTTTCCCAGAAATGAACAATATGCTGTTCTCTGCCATAAAGTTGTTGACAGCTGACATTACTGTGTTAACATAAGACTTGCTGTTATCCACAAGATGCACAGTTAGCAGAGAGCACTTCCAATGCTGGCTGTTAATTATTTCTAATAATCTCCCAATTGTTGAAAACCAATGTGTTTAAAATTTTTCCTGGTTCATATTTTATTCCTGATGGCTGACAGGCTTATGTATTGTTAAAAATAATGCTTCTAATATCACTGCAAGTATTACCAAGCCAGCTTTTGATTTATTTAGGAGAACACAGAACGGCCATTTACCAAATGCCTCTCTTGAGTACCTGTTGTAGATGCTTTGTCTTTTTAATTTTTTCTTTCAGAGTAGAAGTGTGGAAATGTATGGCTTTTATTTTTTGTTTATCATGACCCTCTCAAAGTCTGTGTGTTTTCCCATCAACTTCATGGCAGCCAAGTGCTTTTTATCCTGTATGTCTCTTGGAGAAATCAGATTAATGATGTATTACTAGCCAGAGAGAGCTTTTGCTGAAAGCACACAAAGGCAATAATTTACCTTGTGATTTTATAAAATGCAGATTTCTTTTCCTCGTATAAAAAAGGAAGCTGTTGAGGTGAAGGGAAGTGACCAGAGAACTGGTGCTCAACTACTCTCTCAGCAATGTGAGAGGGACTTTGCAGTACCATTAATGAGATTCTCCCATTTTCCCTTGGAGATGTGGTATTGAATTTAGAAATAGAATTTGAACAATTTTCCACTGAACATCTCACTTTTCTGCTCACTGAATAGCTACCAACCCTTATTATTTAATAGCTAGCTTCATTTTTAACTGATAGAGTTTCATAGAGGTAAGATAATAGCTCTGAAAAGGTAAGACTTTTTCTAGACACTGTTTAATTTACTGTAATTATATTAAGTGCTAAATTGAAAGAGGCTTTTCTACTTAAGATGTGGATAATGAATAGTTGTGTGTTATTACCATAGCCACGATGGTGGAAGGAAGAAGTGATTTAAGTTTTGCTTGAGACAGAAAGAAAGAAATCTTGCCCAATGTGGTCCTTAATAATTTATTTTCCCCTTTCTATCGCTGACTCCCAGGTTTTGCTAGAAGAGTTTTCTGCCCTTTACACCTCAGAGATGCCGCAGTTTATGAAAGGAATCAGCAGGCACTCCAAGTGAAAATGGCTGTGGAAATAGAGTGAAGAACCAGATTGCAGCCTCCAGCCAAACCTGGAGCTACACAGGCAGGGCACACACAGCAAATGCCATTGCAGCTCTGAAGGCACTGCAGTGTAGCATGGCTCCCCAGAGGCTCTGCTCCCTCTGTGTTTTGCCCACACTGCAGAGACAGCCGTGGTTTGCTGCTCTTTTCTGCTTGGAGCAAGTTGCAACATCTCAAGTCCCCAGGCAGGTTGAGTGGGTGCACCCCAGCTCTCTGCCATCCGCCAACACCCACCTCTGCTGCTCTTCCTGCGCTGGAGCTGCGGCAGCTTCCCTCCATTACCCTTGGCTGAGATCCTGAGCAAATCACAAGGTGTGCAGAGCTGTGTACCCCATGTTAAACAACATATTGTCTTGGCATATTGTGATTGAGAATGGCATCTTTTATGCCACTGCTGTAAGCGCACCCTGCCTCTCTATGTGGATAAAAGTGTTTTATCTGGGCAGGATTTAATTGTGTCTTTACAAGTTGACACTGTTAAGGGGAAAACCAAAGCATGTTTCCTCGTTTATTCACCTCTGTACCGTGGGGTCCAAGACACCACTTCTGTGCTGTGCTCCCTGCACTGGCTTCTCTTGCTGTCCTGCTAGGACTGCTGCCAAGTTGATCTACAGGGACTTGTCCCAAACAAGGGTTTATCTCCTGAGAGTTGCACTTGTGCTGTGCTCTTACCTCTCAAAGTCTATCAAGAGTGCGTGTGATTGTACTTGACACTTGTGATCTGGGCTAGATGTGAACCCCTGGGGAAAGGCAGTGTGTGAATTATTTAACCTCTTGAGCATTCCAGGCCCCTGTATAAAAAGCATTAAGCAATATGGGACTTTTTCTTGCTTTAAGACAACGTGTGTGTTAGCCTTGCTTTAACTCTCAGAAAGCTGAGTATTTTGAGCACTAAACTTCATACCATTGTTCCAAATTCATTGAAGTGCAATTACGGGGGACCAATGTAAGCAGTGTTTGCCCAGGTGGACCAGAAATATTCCTGATAAACCTTCTGTTTTCTTCCCTTCTCTCCCTCCTTCCCTTCTCCAGTAATTTGGTTCTTCTGGATTGAGACAGGTTGAGGCAATGCAAGTAGGATAATTTTTGTGGTTAGGGCATTTGGCTTTGAAATCAGGAGATCAGTGCTAGTTCCTGCTTCCAGCACAGCCTCCTGTAGCTGTGGGGAGATTGCTTGCACCTCTGTGCCTCTGTCTGCACCGGAAAAAATAACAAAGTAAGTTTTGGGGTTGGGTTTTATTTATTTTCCTGAGTTGGCCTACAGTTATGAGGGCAGGGAGAGGGTCTGATCTCTTCTTGGGGTTATCTGGCATTCTCTGCTGGCCCAGTTCCAGCCAGAGTATGCCTGTTTGCTCTCTGGATAAAGCTACTAGGAAGTCTTCAGGTACCTCTTTTTTTTGTTTCTTTTTAATTCACGAGTGTTCTTTTGTCATGCGTTTTGCTTTCATTTAACATCAAAATTAAATGGTGAGTTAAGTAGTGTAGCTTTAATAATACGTAGAAAATGAGCTGAGCTGCACACAGAGATGGTGCCCGTAGGAAGCCTGGAATTATCCCACAGTGTTTTTAATGGACAGTCCTACTGTGCTGGCTCAGTGAAGCTGTCTTAGATGAGCTACAGATGGGACTCCCAGTACTGTAAATATCTGTGCCATTTAGCTTTGAGTACCAGGAAATGAAACGGCAAGTGAAATAATAAAACAGCTTATTTTACCAAAGCCAGTGAAACAATATTTTCTGCAGGCTGATTTGGAAGTGGACCTTAGAAAAGTTAAGTGGAGAAGAAATGCAGTGTTTTGGGAAATGTTTAACAAGCAGCACGAGCTGCCCATTGCTGGCTACTCTGCTGCTTGAGTACAGCACAGCGAGGTGCAGGGCTTGGGCAGCTGGAGAAAGGCTCTGCAACACTTGGAATGGTGATCTTCTGAGGTGCCTGTCTGGTGAAGAAATTTGGCTCAGGTAAAAAGGCTGGAGTTTGCTTTCTGGACAACGTAACTTTTCTTTGCATCTTGGCTTTTAAAGCCAGCTGTATCAGTCCTGTTAATCTCATTTGACTTTGCATCTGCAAGGATTTTAGCCTGTGAATCACATGTAGTGATTTCTGGTTGAATTACAGCATTTTCCTTGGGCAGGTGGTGCATTTTAATTTTTGGTGCTGATAGGTGCTTTCTCTCTAATCTGGCATTCTTCTACCTTCTTTTTTCCAGCTTTCTGACATCTTTTCTCTCTGATTGCAGACTATGATCAGGTGATCCCTTAAATGTCTTTGACTAGTTAAGTAGGTTGAATATCCTAAATCTCATTGCAGTTGATTTAAGACTTGAAGACAGCCTTATGGTTTTTTACCAAGTCCTTTCCAATTTTTCATGCTGCTGTATTTCAGGCAAGGATGAAGATTGCATGTGTTATGTCAGCAGTGATCTTGCAGCTGTCAAAGACAGGAGTAAGGCTGCATTGTGGCTCTTGGTCTTTTTGTTCCTTCCCCCCTTGTTTATGCTTCTGGGAATTAAACAAGCCCTGTTCACCCACGATATTGCATTTGGTATTCAGACTCTGTTAGTTATCTATAATTCTTTATAAATCAGAGCTGTTTTGGAAAGCTAAGGTTTGTGTCTGGACAGGGAGGAGGGGGTGTTTTGGTCTGGTATGTGGCAACACAAAGTTATTTATCAAAGACTGTGCTCTCTGCACTTCAATAATCTGCTGACATTTTGCCGGTAATAAAAAGGTCAAAGAAAAAAGTTGCTTCCTACAAATCATGGCATTTGGTTGTTCTCATTATTAAACAGACCATGGTTTCCTTGGGACAAAATTTCTGCCATCCTCAGCTTTGTAAATGATGAATTACTAGCTGATACAAATGCATAAAAATGAAAAAGCAGCTTTCTTTTGATGTTGCTGGTTCCTATTCCAGTCCTTTCCTGAAGCAGGGTATGGGGAAGATGCAAGAAAGAAGTGTCCCTTGTTAAATACAGTAGCAGAAAGAAATTATGAGAAGTTGATACTTAAAAAATGAGACATTAAGTTGGTTTAAAAGGCCAAAATAATATCTATAGTCTAGGGTTCACGTATTCCTAACTTTTAGGAATGTCTTTCCATGTCATTTGTTAAGAATGCTCTGTTATGTTCAAAGCATAGTAATTCAGTCAAACGTAACATTATATCCTTCCCCCCCAACCTTTTCCTGCAAACTTTCCTATTGATTTTTGTCTCTGAAATGCCTGAGCTTGAAACTGCAGTGCTGTTTTTTTCTTGTAACACCAAGTGGTGCTGATAGAGAGATCACTGTGTGTGAGGCAAGTACTAACTTAAATACAACAGCAGAGGTTGGGCACTGGATAAACATCGGCAGTCAAGTTGGGGATTCTTTGACACCAACCTTGATGGGGAGCTTGGGGTGGATGTGAGGGAGCTCAGAGGGAAAAGGTGACTGTTTGTGGGGGCAGGTTGATGAGTGCTAGTGCTTTGAATTAGGGTAGTTAGTTTGCACAAGAAGCAGCAGAGATGGTGTATTTTTGTTACAGAAAATGAACTAAAGTGTCTTGCAGGGGAGTGCTGGCTTGTTTCTCTTGCAGCAGGGTATTTGCTGCTACCCTTCCCTAAAGCATCTCAGCAGATGCACTCCTGAAAAAGCTAAATTACAACAATTATAAGGCCATGGTGGACAGAGGAATTGTGTACTGCAGTTCTTACTGCCAAATACAAAATTAATTTGAATGTAAATCCTTTCAAAAAAGGGAGTGTAGAAAGGTCTGTATTAGGAGGATACAGCTTTTGTAGTCTCTGGCAGATATAATCAGTTTTTTAGGTTTTTACAGTGTCATTACATCAAAGTCCAGTAGACAGAAGCTGCGTATTTATGTACCCAGGAATTCAGTATTGCTATTAATTGGTGTTGGAAACAAGCCAAATCCATTTGAAATAGATTTATTTTTAAAAAATGCTGTTTTTTGCCATTTGAATTGCTTCAGCCAAAGCACTCCTGGGTTTTACTTTTTTACAGATCGTTATATATGTTGGTCCTGGCCATGGCTCATGCCTTGTAAAATGCTGAAATGTGCTGGAGATGGAGCAACCCACTGGATGTGAGAGGGCTAAAGAAGCATTCCCAGCTTCCTGCCATCCCAAGGAATATGGGGAATCACATTCATGCCTCCTCTTCTTGCCTTTGATATTTTATTTTTTTAAAGGTTGTGCAGGATAACGTTGTGTGTTTCTGTACTTGCTTTGTATCAAACAGACACTGCTGCTCCTTTTCACCCAGCAGATGTGTGCAGGGCACCTGAGCAGACTTCAGAGAAAGCCCCTGAGGGACTGTGTTTAGCACAAAAAGTACAAAATCTTGAGCTTTGCCTTAAAAGTAACAGTCTTAGGATGACTTGCATCTGGAGGTCATTCTTTCCTCTCTGTGCTCATTTCTACTGTAAGAAAGGATGCAGAAGGTTTCCCTTGTGAAAGCATCCGGCACTGCTCTGCTTGAGTTTGTGTGCTCGTCCTTCTGCTCTCTGGAGTGTGTCTCACAAAATACAGTCATTTCCGCTCCTAAATTCTTTGTTTAACCAGCACTGGCAGGCTGAGAGATAAAGGTGGAAACTTGGAGCAAGACTAGAGAAATGGTCCTAATTTTAGGGAGGTTTGAGTTGAACAGGAAGGGAGCAGGTGGGCAGGATGCTCTGGGGCAAACACACAGTGTAATGTGGGTGCCTGTGTGCATGCAGCAGTCACATCTTCCTTACTAGTCTGTTGGATTGATGTGACATTTCCCATTAATCAGACACCAGTGTTATCCTGGGAATTTCTGTGGCTTGTCTCCACCCCACGTAAAACTGGATTTAATGAGCAGCTTCTGGAAAGTGAGGGGAAAAGTACGTCATGCCTGCCACTGTTTCCTTTCACAGCTCATTTACTGGGCCTTTTCTTGGTATATTCAGTAGCTCTTCATAGACTTTGGAAAGATTGTTTACAAAAGAAATTTATCAGGTTACGTTTTTTTCATAAATGTAATTCAAGGAAATGTCTCCCACTGCTATTTAAAAATGAAGATGAAATCAGGCAGTTTTTTGCAGCTATCAGAGGCTATGTCAATGGCCATAGAAAACAAAGAAGAGCCAAGGAAAGAAAGGCAGGGTAATACCATGGCATTTGAAACACTGTTTTGTTTTCGTTCAGATATTTTTAGCTAATGGGGATTTTTTTTTTTTCCTTTATGTGAGTTGATGTGTTGTGTCAGTGGTAGAAGCTGCCAGTGTAGATGTCGGTCCCAGGAAAAAGATACCAATTGACATTGAATGCGTTCCAGGGGCTGCTGGATAAAATTATGTTAAGAAATGCTTCAGCAAGTCTCCTCATTAGTAGTAAAAAAAATCCAGATTAAAAATTGCAGCCCTGGTCAAATCAAGGTTTAAACAGTCTTGCAGCAGCCCAGAGCTTTTGCTTTATTTCCACAGCTATCTTCCTGCAGCTTCAGGCACCCCACTCAGGTAGGCATGTTGCTTCACTTTGTTTGCTGCAGTCCTTGCCAGGAGAAGTGATCTCAACACTTTGAAAGACACTGATCGATTGTTTCCAGTCTCTCCTTGGTTTGAAATGGATTTTTTCTTTTTGATTTTATATATCCATTGAAGTCCTGATCTAAATCCCACTGAAGTTATGTTGGTGGGGAGGGACATTGGGGAATGGGCACAGTTGGATGATGGGAACAAGTAGAAAATTAAGTCCATAGGTTGTATTCATGGCTTGAATATATAAAGGCATTATCTTCATGCACATTTGGGCTGTCATTGTAGTCCAGTTTCTCTGAGTCTTGCAGCTTTCATGGACTGACATTGTGTTGCAATGCTGAGGACTTGCCATGGTTGTAGGTGCAACCAGGACATGCCCTTTACTAGGTGTTATTGATTTTTCCTGTGTTCTACACAACAGCTGCTCTAGAAGTGTAAAATGACGAAAAATGTGTGTAAAAACAGGGCGGAGGACGTTCCCTGACTCTCCCAGGGCATGCAGAGCTGTTACCTTTTGCTGAAAAAGTTTTCTTCCATGAAGTTTTATTTGCCAAGCCCCCAGCATGGTATGTATTCAGCACTACCCCTTCTGGAGCAAGCAAAGCTGGGAGCAATTCTACAGCGTCTTTTTTTAAAAAACATTAGCACTAGAGACACACACACACACACACAAAAAAAATCCCATTCCTTGCTGGATAAATGAAGGCAGCCCCAAGACTGCTATTATTTATATGCTTTCCTTTTTCAGTGCTGTCGCTGGGGAAAATAGCAGCACGCCTGCTTGCTGTCCAGAGAGCTGCTGTGCCAAAGCAAATAGTTGCAGCAAGTGGCAAGCAGAGAAGGCACCAAGGTGTTTGATGGATGAGTGTTCCTCCCCCAAGCAGAGAGGAACATTTGTGAGAAGCTGGTAATATATTGTGCTTGAAATGGCCCATTCAGGGTATAAAATTCCCAATCAAGTTGCCTAGGAGAGAGTTGGACTGCTGGTATAGGAGCAGAAATCACTGTGGATAAATCAGGTTGGCATCTAAACGACTATGGGCTCTGGACAGGCCTTGTTACTTTTTTTTTTTTAGCTCTGGTGGATGAAGTCGGGGAAGATTTTACTGTGTGATGACTGGCATTTGTTTCCCCAAGCTTCTTGCCTTCCTCTTACAGCTGCCTTGGTTCAAGACAAACAAGATGCTGGTCCTCTTCTGTTGCTGTTGAGATTCGGCATTGCAGCAGTGTCCCAAAGCCCTTATCCTGTCCAGTCAGGGCAAGGTGCTGCTCAGACAGGTCCCAGAGCTGGTGGTGTGGGGCAGTAAGAAGCTGGATGGAAAGCTGCACCATGGCTGTGGGCGAGTGTGGCTGCTAAGAGCTCTCCAGAAGTGGGAGCAGTTCCAGCTGGCTGTGAGGGTGGAGGCAGGCTCCTGTGCTATAGTTACAAAGACTGCTGTTTAATTGCAGCGTCCTGCTTCACAGGTGTGCTGTAAATTAAGAAGGTGCTTTACAATAGCAGCATTTAACTTCCTTCCATCATCTGCTTTCGTTTTAGTTGATCTGGGCTGGGATTTATCAAGGCAGGCTTCCTGAGCTCTGTAAATCCCTTGAAAGAGTGTGGGCACTTGGTTCCTAACTCTCCTGGGGCTGACTTGATGCTCCTTCTTAGCCAGGATAATTGAGCTCTTCTGCACATCTGTTCATGCAAGGCCACCATGTCCAACATATGAAGTCCAGGGACTAGTTGAGCTGATATGAGGAAGCTGGTCCATCTCCACTGTGTTTCATTATCTGAGGAATATCCTGAGAGGCTCCATGATTGCTGGATGTAAGGGAAAAGGAGTGAGTGCACAGCTGGAAGGATATGCAGTTTGATGTGGCATTGAGCTGCAGCCCTTTAAAAATGCTGATGTGAGAGTGGGCAAACTAGTGCCCTATTTTGGGGCTGCTAGCTGTTCTTCCAGCTTTTTTTTTTCAAATTTAAATGAGACAGAGACCAATTCAAGGCTGGAGAGACAGATTGCATATTGACTAGGTGTTCCAAATTAAAGGTCTAGTGTGTGGGAATAGCTGTGATGATGCTTCTGAAAAAGTACCTTGCTCATCCATTTGTTAGTGATAATATTAAAGATTCAGGAAAATTTTGTCAGTCTTAAAGATCTCGAGGATGTTAGAAATTGTCAGCTCAGTTTAAAAATAGGAACTTTAAGGAGGGGGGTTAAGAAGCCTTCTTTACTGTTAAATTTTTTAAGTTCTAGCTCATGTTCCACACACATATCCAAGCTTTTTTTTTCTCCAACTAGAGAAGGTTGTACTTTTTTCAGGTTTTACTGACAAACAAACACTTTTTCAAAGCAGTCCCGTGAGGCTTAAGACGGAAAAAAAAATACTGTGCAATTGATTACAGAATGTGAAATCATGGCAGCCCTAGTTGAAACACACAATAAAGCCAATATCTCTTTAGTATCCTCTTTTGCATTCTCAATTAGTGCCAGAGAAAGGTGTTTCTTTGAACGTAGGACAAATTATATTGGACTTAACCCCAAGATAATGCCACGGATGGGTCATAGGCCTCCCCACTGGCAGTGAGCTGTGTGTATACATGCAGATAAGAGCAATGGATAGAGGTTTGTCCATAGGAAGAGGTCAGGACTAGCACACTTGTCACGTGGAAGCAAGACCTGTGTGTTCCAGGTCCTCCTGCCGTGCTGCTCCATTCCCGGGGCAGGCAGAGTCTGTAGCCATGGGCAGAAAGTGCATCTGGTGCTTGGAGCAGGACACTCAAGGTGCTTTTTATATAGCTGCATGCTGTGCCTTCCTTCCCTGGCTGTAATTGGCAGGCTTTCTTCAGGATAACACTCTCACCAATTGGTGTGGTGGTAATTAAAGGCACTGTTATGTGTTATAATATTGTGTGTTGTGTACTCTTTGGAGGAAGAGGGGAAAATAGGTGAGGAAGTGGTAGCTTTGAAGAAGAGGAGTGGTTGTGCCAATTATCCTGGATGAGTTGTTCAGTGACAGTTAATCCGTGTGAGTGAAAACAAGTCCTCTGTGATGCTGTGCCAAGGTCAGGAATTTGAGCTTCGTTTGAAGAGTGAAAGTTACAGTCTTGTGGATTAGAGCTCCTTAGAAGAAAATATCTCTTGAAAACATTGAAGCAGAGCTTTTCCCACTGTGTCATCCATGTAATCTTCTCTTTTTGATGACCAGAAAAGGCCAGTGGCAGAGTAAAGACCCCATTATATGAATTGTTCCACAACTCAGGGGTCTAGTACAGTGGGTTTGTGAAACTTGCCCCAGAGTATGTCCATATTCATGCCTTTGCATGCAGGCTGCCAGAGGAGATCAAGAGCCATGTGCACTTGATTTTGCAGGAGAGCAACTACTGCAAAGATACATTATCCTTTGCCACGGTGTCAGCAGAGCTGAACTGATTTATACCACCTGGAGCTTCTGTTCAGTGTGCTGCTACATTTTTGGTAGGTGGAAAACAGTCAGATTCAGAAAGGTGACTGACATGGTTTTGTTTCTGTGTTTTCTCAGGTTGCAAACAGGATTGAGTCAGATCTTACTATGTTGGAGGTTGAGCTACATTTGCAATACAGTTCTAATAGCTGGTAATTTAGGGTAGATGGTTCACCCATATGAGTCCCTCTATTGTGCAGAACAAGGTCATCTTCCTGTCTCTCTGCCTTCTGTTTATTTAACCAGACAATATCTTGTAAACATTTTGTTCAATATCTGTGACATCATTTTCGGTTCACTTCATATGTGGGTCATGTGTTTGTGGCCCCCTGCCCACCTCTCCACCCACTCATTGTTAGTGGATATGTTCTATAGGCTATCCAGAGATTGACATTTCCATTTAGGCTCTGAAAAGTGATGCTATTGGTTCCATGATAGACTGCAGTTTGTAGCACATGTGATGCCAAGCAAGGAGATGCCCCTTTATCTCATTACACTGACCTTGCTGATATGTAATCACACCCATTGTAGTACGTACTAGTGCTGTGTATCCATAACAGAATATAAATACAGTACTTTCTGTATGTAGCTTTTTTCTTTAACGTAGTAATTTTGTATAAATGACACTGTTTTCATGCAGAGATGGATATCTGCCTGTATAAACAAACATGTAATGCCTTGGATTGGGAATCTCATTGACTTTATTATCCACTTATATTGCTGTGCTTGAGCAAACAAAGCCCCAGTAAATAAAGTGGCATAAAGTAATTTACACATGCCTCTCCTGCAAAGTGTGTGTATGGAAGGCAGTTGTTGGGCCTTAGCAGTACCTGTGAGCATTGAGGTCTTGTTCATTGAAAGAACCAAGTTGGATGGATGTTGGTCCTTACACCATCAGTACATCTAGTGCAGTGTGAAAATCAACAGTGAGAACCTCAATTCCTTTGGAAATGGCTCCCAATAATTTATTTCCTTATTGCTGATCCATCTGGGAAGAGTTGTTACCAGTTGACTCTTTTTTAACTTATCTGTATGTAATTTTAATTTTCTCTCAGTCTTGGGCTGTTTTTCCTTGCATGTTTGTGGTGATACTGCCTTCTGTGACTGAGGCACTGTAAAGCTTAATTAGTAAGTCCCAAAGGCACTGGAAAAACCTGAAGGGCTGTATTTGGTCAGGAGTAAAATGCCATTGTCAGACAGTAGGATTTTTCAGAGGGAATACCCCACTGCTCACATATAATTGAAACCAGGCTTTTCCGGAGTGTTTCACTTGCATGCTGGAAAGCTCTGAGTATAGATACACTCTGTAATGGCATAAATCAGAATGAATCTAAGGGGGACAAAGTCTGTTGAAGTTATATTTTGGAAGGCAGGATTGCTGTTAATGTTTTGAGGTTTGGTGGTTTTCTGAACTGCTTGTGAAGAGAAAAGCTGCCATTGCTCTGAGAAGTCCCTGTGCATATTCCTAAGATGGGATAAGCTAAGGCAGTTTTGGGAATGGGGCTTGGGGCTCCCTTTGCTGCTGCTGAACAGAGTCACTCACACCAAGACAAGCCCCAGTGCTGTGTGGCATGCACCAAAGCCAACTGGGCAGAAGGGCAATTCAAATCAGATAAAGCCAGTTCTCAAACAGATTGAGCTCTATGCTTTTCTAAATCAGAACATAAATGTCAAATTCCTTATAAATACCAAGCAGTGCACAGCTGAACTGACCTGGCATCACTGTTCTGGTCTGATGAATGGGAGAGCAGGGTCAAGCTGTTCCCCCATGAGCCAGAAAGATGGAGAAATATTGTGGGTTTTCTTCTCAAAAGCAATTATCTGCATTTCCTCCCAGCCTGAAGCAACGGGTTGCCCTCTCCTTAGCACAGTGAAGAATGTGTCTAGTCAGCACTGGGGGAAATTCTGGAACAGTCCAGGAGTGCCAAGCATGCAGACACAATACTGTCATTGGCAAATCCGCAGGAATAGCTTTGGAGTACTGTAATGTGGGCTGGAAATTTTGAGGCTGACTCCTTACAAAGACCACAGATCCATCACTTGGAAACGCCAGGCCTTTGTCACCCAAAATAGTCTTTTGTCTTCTTTTTCCATGGGTGATACATGGAATTTTTTCTCTTTTGCTTTGTGTCTTACAGTGTAGTTGGAAAAGAGCCTGTGCAGTTCACACCGAGAAGCTCACCTAGGAAGAAAGGCTCCTTCCTAAGGCACAGCTGAGCTGTGGTCAAGGCAGGAAAGCAAGAGGCAGCTCTTGGGACTCCTGGTAGAGTGTTGTGATGCTCTGCCCTGCAGCAGTGCAGAGTCTGTAGGGTCTAGGAGAGCTCCAAACCAAACTTCCCCTTTTCGGTGGCTGGAGTCATGGCCCAGACTGTCAAATTGGCACTTTCAGTGACAGGATTGTGAGAGTGGTCTCCCTCCCTCCCTCTTACCTGCATGAATCAGGCACGTGTGGGTCCTCTGTGAAACACAGTATGTGGTGTTAGAGGGAGCTGTGACCCCCCTCAGTTTCTCAGCTGTGGTGATTTTCTGAGTCTTGATTAAATGAGGTGTGGCCCATACATGAGTTTAAGTCTCAGAAGGGAAAAAAAAAGCAAGTTTATATTTTTACACATGTGCTTGTACCACCAGAGTTACAGCACCTACTGAAGTGTAGTACACTTAAACCCTCATCTGGTTTTGAGATTGAGGACTGTGCTGCACCCTGAGAAGTGGGAGGGGATTCAAGGTGTTCCCAGTAGCATTCTTGTTTTGAGATAAGGATTGTGCTTTGCAGATACATTCTCCACTTGTGGAGTAAGTTCCACTTCCTGTGCTCCATTTCATGTTGTGGAGCAGTTTTGGAGTATGCAAACTGTGTTGCCTTCAGATGAAACCAAACTGTGTTTATGATAACCAGAAGAGATAGTCCAAAGTGAAACCTGTCCTGTAACTTGATTCCTTAATCTGGATCCATCTGCAGTGTTGGTAATTACAGTCCATGAGTTTGGAACTTGGTGCTTGGGAAAGGCATCAGCCTATCAGCAGCCTTGGAGAAATCAGGCTGGTGTTGAAGTTATTGGTCCATGTGCTGTGTGGGAGCCTGGAGGAGACACGTTGTCTGAGGGCCTTTCACAAGTGTGGTGGAGGATGAAAAGGGCTGAAGCATTGTGGGTTATCATGTTGCTCCTAAGGTTAGCCCCAGCAGAGTGGAACATATTTTTCATGTGGTTTCTTACACTGTTGAGATTTGACCAACAACTGTCAGAGCTCAGTTTCATTCTCATGGGTCTTCTATGCTCCAGGGCAAACTGGGGGCTTTTGGCCTTCTCAAAACTGGAGTTCAGTATTTGTGCTTTTTCTTGTATGTAACCTTCTAGGAGAAGGTACTCTTGAGCTCTTTCACTGTAATTATTACTTACTAGTATCACAGAGGAAGCCCAGCATTCTGAGAATTATCTTGGCAGCTAAGTACATGAAGAACACACTTTAATTTTTATATTTTATCTCTAAATATGCCTTTTCCCTTTTAGATTTGGTGTCTTTCCTATATAATTTAATTTCAGGTAAAAAAAGGGTGGGTTGACAAGGGTTTAGTTTTTTGGTTTTCTTCTTACCTCACCATTCTTCTACTCTTCCTGGGTCTGTTTCACATGCACAAGTTGATTCTGTGGAAGGAGGTGTACAAACCCAATCACCTCCATGCTCCACTTTGTTGTTTTTTGGGATTTTTTTTAAGGTATGAACATAAATGCTTCTTCCCCTTTTAACAGGAGGCAGGTTATGAGCACTGTGAAACTCTGAGTGAGTAGCAGAGGAAAGTGGATGTGTCCCTATTCATAGCAGGATGTGGAAAGTGGATGTTGCCCTTTCCAGCACTGAAGAGCACACAAGAGTAGCTTTTCCTGAGCAAATTTGCAATGCCTCCCTTAGCACTGTCATGTAAGTCCCTTTTTCATATGCCACTGTCCCTTTCAAGCAAATTGAGGAAACTCAGCAGCTCTCATTTCCAGCCTGAGACATGTGAAGGAAGTGGTGTATTTCTGGGAATATATTAAACAAAATCCCCACTTCAAGCATGACTTTAGCAGGAAAAAAAGAGGATATTCCCTCCCTAGCCCCATTAATGTAGGCTATAATTGATTGGCTCTGTCATGTGTAAAGCCTGAAAACTCTATTAAGAATCTTGTTAGGATGATCAGAGTTGAATTCAACTGAGTTAATCATCCCATACTATTTTCTTTTGCATCTTAACATTGCATAGAGGGTATGCTAGTGAAATTAGGGCCTCATTTTCTGAGACACATAAAAATCCAGAGCTTATCCCTCAGAATTCACATGTGGGGGCCCAGTCATGATTTCCCAACATTATTACATCACTGGTGCCTTTGCAAAGCTCTGTGTAAATCAGGATTGGAAAGTCTGCTCCCATGTATTGGTTTGTAGGACAGAGTCACAATGTTCAAAGGTGTGAGCTCCTACAGCCCAAAAGAAAGGATTGTAAACAGAGTGTTTGACTTTTGTTTTGGAAGAAGAGGACCAGCCGCAAGTGTACAATTAAGGAAGTGTACAATGCTTGACTGTCAGTACTGCCAGCATTTATATTGTGTTTTCTGCTTGGTCTTGGACCGGGAATTGTTTGCCATGTGAACCATTTGTTTATACCTTTCTAATACCAGGAAGTTTTAAATATAAAAAAAACCACCATTGTTTGACTTGGCTCTGAACAACACTCCTAAAACCTTTAATGGACTCTAAAGGAGGGCAAGTGCTCAGTGGTTCACTATTCCAGCCCTCCTGTGCAGGGACATCCTCTGCCAGTGCTTCTCTCCATCCACTCTTAGACTATTGCCCTTTCTGGTTACACAGAAACTGCATGGTCAGACCCCCAGGACACAGGGGAGGGTGTTACTCTCCCACATTTCACGTGACCTGTGGGATAAGGGTTTTTTTGGTTTTTTTGTGGCAGAGAATTGTGTAGGTGTTAGTGGAACAGCTCTAGCTGACCTCAATTCCAAAATCATCTTTTTGTGCTGCAGTTATCTGCTGATAGGGTCCTTATTGTAAAATGTCACATGGACCAGAGGCAGCTCACAGCTGTCACCTGGAAAGGTTATGTTTTACCAGCAGCTTGAGTTTTTGTTTTCGTAATGTTGAGTGAACCTGTTTTAAATTTCACTGGAGTAACCAGGGACTCTGACTGATAACCTCAGAGTATCCTGTAACTGAATCTACACCAACAAATTTGCACAGAAATTCTTGTCACTGAACTCCTGAGGGGTAAAGATGGAGCTCCTCTTCAGCACTCTATGTATTATGCAAATGATACTGCAAGTAATAGGGTGGTGTGAGGACAAATTCTGATCCTTTTTTCTTTAATATGCTCATCCGTTTTTCTTTTAAATAGTTTTTTTTTTTTTTTAAATTTTGGCAGCTAGCAAGTAGAAAGTTGTTGCTGTTTGGCTAGAGCAGACTGGTGTAGTCTAAGTTGTTGCTTGTTGACTTATCCTTGCACAACTCCCAGGAAAATGTACTGCAGGCTCTGCTCCATCTGGCTAAATGCCCCATCCTCTGTGAGGCACAAATTGAATGAAGAAACAAAGCTGTTTTCTAAGTCTGGCTGTTGCTACTCAGTCAGACACTGTTAAGAAGCCATTTTAAACATGGACCCCAAAGTTGATTTCATGTGAAGTACAAATAGGTGCTAGAAAGCAACCTCTTTGTAGCTAATATTAAAAATGGTATTTTTTTCCAATTGTCAGTGCCAGATTTGGAATATGAACATGGTCTGTTGTCCCAGGCAGACTTGGTTAGTAAGAAATACCTTTACATATTATTCAGGTGCCTGCCTATTGGCAGCAGGATTCTTGGAGATCTATGGGAGGATAGTTTGTAAGGGTAGCGCAGAAGGCAATTTTCCGCAATGAATTACAGCTCTACTGATTACTGTTGCCTGTCCAGTGAGGATGAGTGTTAGAGTGAGCTAGCTGGTAGTCAGTTAGTTAGAGTCTGCTGCAGTTTGGGATGGAGTCTGCTGGCTGTGCTGTGAGGAGGAAGGGACATGGGGTCATGCAAGGGAGAGACAAGGTAAGATGTTGTGTGAGGGACAGACAGGGTTACCCAACCAGGTAAGGGACAGGTTGGGGTTTAGCCAGTCATGCAGAAAGAAGAAAGCTCTGACTCCTCTCTGCAAGTTTCTGTGTGGAGCTGCCTGAGAGAAGTCCAGTGAGAGAAGACATGAAAAGTTTTTAATAAAGGACTGGTGATGGTGCCAGTTGTGTCCATCTTGACACCTGCAACAGAGATCTTGTTTGACTCTGCAGAATTACAATGCAGAAAATCACAGACTGAATTTTGCCAGGATATCTACCTAGCAAACAGCTCTAAAATAGATGGGATGGGGCAATCCTAATCTAGTGTTAGGGCCAGGCACTGGCAATAAAGACTGCCTCTCCTGAGCCTTGGTGATGAAAGAGGTTGGGAAACAAAGTGCTATTTTAACTGATGTATGGGTTTAAACAAAGTAAAGTGAAGGTGTCAGTCCTTTGCCCAGTCATACTGATGTCCTGAGAGTAGACACTCCCCAAGGAGCCCAAAGGTGCATCTCTCAGCTGACCCAGACTGCTTCTCTAGGCTCAGAATGATCTGTTGCAGGATTTGTGGTCAGCTGCCAAGGCACCTACTGGTGTTTCAATGGGAAAAGTCCCCCAGGAAGATACATGATAAAAATGGAATTCCCTCTCCCCTAAGGTCACATAGTATGAAGCTTTCTACCATGGAGCTCAAGGGGAAATGATTCATGGGGACCTTGGGAATCTAGAGCTGCACTGCTGAGTCTGTCAGGTGAACGAGTTGAAAGCTCTGATGTTTCTACAATCACAAGCTGCAAGGAACTGTGAGATAACATTGCCATTTTGGCCTTTCTTCTGTCATCTCCCTGCTCCTTTGCAGCTCAATCCAATCTCAAGATGGATCCAAAATACAAATACTAGTTGGGAAATTTCTGATCAAGCAATGTTCTTCCCTGCATCCTTCTCTCATATCTGCACCAGCTCTGTTAAATGAGGATCAGAACTATAGAAATGCATTTAGTAATGATGTAGCTTCTTTATTTTCTTTTCCCCCTCTGTTGTTCTCAGGAATAGGCAGTGAGTGGTTGGATCATGGGGTTGCTATGGTGAGCTTTAAGATACACCTTTGATCATAGTTGGTGAGTGCCAGCCAGCATATTAATTCCAAGCAGTCCATATGCTTCCAGACCAAAATACCTCTCTCTTGCTACTCTTCATTTTGTTAAATGCTTAGCTTGCTAGTTCACGGAGTACTGTATCTTACTGTGCTGCCCCAAGAAATCAGTTTGAGTTTGGTATTTCTTTTTCCCATTGGAGCACTAGCTAGCAGAATTACTGCCTGAAAGGAGGTTGTAGTCAGGTGAGGGTCAGTCTCTTCTCCCAGGCAACCAGCGACAGGGTGAGAGGGGACAGTCTTAAGCTGCACTGGGGGAAGTTTAGGACATTAGGAAGAAGTTCTTCACAGAAAGAGTGGTTGGGCATTGAAATGGGCTGCCCAGGGAGGTGGTAGAGTCACCATCCCTGGAGGTGGTTAAGAAAAGACTGGTGCCATGGTCTGGTTGGCAAGGTGGCATTTGGTCATGGATGATCTCAAAGATCTCTTCCAACCTAGTCGATTCTGTGACCCTTTCTCCTCATGGACTCCTGCTACCTCAGCAAAACCCACCTATAACAATCTTGAGTTCAGGCAATCTACTGTAGATTTAGCTATTTAATGTGAACTTCTGGGTATGTTAAATGAGACACTGAGATGCCTCCCTTGAAAATCAGTAGCAGATGAAGGAGACAGGGTCAGATGATTTTGCCCCAACAAGTTCTCAGCAGCAAGGATGGCTGGGTGGTAGTTTTCTGGCCTTTGACTTCACTTGTTCTACAATGGATAAATGCCTCCTACCTATGAAAATATTTTGCTGTCCTGTGTGGTTTTACACAAATACAAGTGAAAAGCCAAGCAACAGGGAATGTGGTGCTCAGTTCTTTGCTGTGATTTATGCTCTGGTTTATCCGTCAAGGCAGCCTACATACCCGAGAGAACAGTCTGAGTATCTGTGAGAACAGAGATCAGATAGCGGTGCTGCCTTGGCTTGCTGGGCTGCAGGGCTTAATCAGCTATTAGAAGATGATATTAGGAAATACAATTTACAAAGAGACTCTCTTCAGAGAGTTTAGTCTTTTGTCAGTTCTAATAGAATATACAAGAGGAAGTTCTCTATTTTAGTCTAGTTCTTTTGGGTTTATTTTTCATTGTTGTGTGCTTCTTTTTCTGCCAAGCAATTGCCTGCTGCAGCTGTTTGCTAGGGCTTGTATATCTAGGTTTCTTGTTATTATCCTGGTTAAAAAATTGTTATTTACTCATATGGTAATACCTAGAGCTTCTAATCTAGCATCAAAGCTTCATTGTGATAGATGTTACACAGTCCATTAGTTTATTAAAGATGGATATTTGCTATATTAGGACTGTACGGGTTTACTTTGTGATAGCAAGAAGGGGCAGAACAAGGTAGCAATATATTGTTGAAAATGAGCTTGTTTTGTAATGGCAAAGGTTTGAGCCTGTGGGGAAAAAATTCTAATGGCTGGAAAATGTTGTTTTTTCCCAGTAAAACAGAAATTATCAAACTGTTTTCATTTTTGTTGCGTCTGAGAAGTATTTGCAGTACTTTTGCAGCATAGAATGCATTTTGCTGCTGTTTGCAGGACTACAGCCAATCTTACCAATTACTGGGCACAAGAGGATTCTTTAAACAGAAATTGGGAAATCCTAGGTAAGATGTTGGCATGACAAACATTAGTCAAGTACACACTCCTTTGAATTAAGACCTGCCTTGAACCTCTTGTAAGTCCTTGGCTTGGTTTAGACCCTGCAAGCTTCTCTATCTTCCAGTACTTCTGCAACAGTTGGTGCAGCTCGTGTTACTCCTGCCTGGCTTCAGTCTGCTGCAATTGTTTTACATGAGGCAGCATTACTGACCTTAAGGAAGTTAAATGGGTATGATTTTTTGATAAATCTGAGTATTTGTCATAGTCTAAACTGGATGGTAGCGTTAGCCAGACTGGGGACTGGCTGTTTTTTGTGCAGCCCTACTGAGAAGGACTGTAGAGTTACAGTAATTTCACGAATATAAGC
>VRYO01001269.1:33300111-33313508 GCA_009812075.1 Sialia sialis | reverse complement strand
TGAAATTACTGTACTATGGACAAAATGTTAAAGGTGAGCTGACATTATGAGCACAGCAGACTGTCTGCAGGAATGCACTGTGAGGAGCTGGGATAGCAGATTGATGTTTTCTTCTACCCTTTAGTGCCCTCTGAGTTCAAGGAGGTTGTGGAGTAGCTGGTGGGGCTCAAACATGCTGAGCACATTCAGTGTATGAGGAAAACACTGCTAGCAGTGAGTTTGAGACACTTCCAGAGTACAGCAGAGGGAAAGCTGAATGTGTCCCAGCAAGCACAAAGTATGGGAATTTCCCCTCCTGTGGGAATGGAGGGTTTAAATGTTATCTTCCTGATCTTAAATGCCTTCTCAGCAACCCTGGCTGTACCAGTGGGATTTGTCCACCTACGTCTGGTGGTGTCCTTGGAAGCAAACCAGCTTTTGCATAATCGGTCTCAATAGGAGGGTGCCTAAAGCTTGTGAGGTCGGGTTTGTTTTGTTTGTTGTTTTGTTTGGGGATGTATTCTTTCCCTTCTTTTCTTTTTTGGAACAACAGTGTATTTCTCCTGCCAGCAAGATGTCTCTTCCACCTTGGAACTGTACAGCTTGCGCTTCTGGTTTTCTTGCTGGCTCCTATGCTTGGCTTTCTGCTGCTGCTGCTGGTGGTGAGCTTATTTCAGAGATGTGCCAGGCTTAGCATGCAGATCCAAATTTAGGTCTCTCTGCCTTCAAACAGAACAGAAGGTCTACAGAAGTAATTTTTTTAGTGTGACTGTTCAGAATAGCTAATTGGCTTATTGGCTGTGCGTGAGACTGCACAGCATCCTTGGACCCAGCTGTGCTGGGCACTTGACTTTTCTTTTATGCCTTCAATTCTTGCCATGGTGATGGCCCTAGGTGACAGCAGTCCCAGCAAAAAGTTCGGAACAGAGGCCTTCAGCCAGGCTTGATGTGGGACTAGACTTAATTTTACTTCTTAAGACTGTGTCACTTCATCCCACCCAGGCCTGTTTCCTTGCTTAACTTACTGGTTTCCCAATTCATTTTGTCTCTTTTTCGTATTTCTAGTGAACATGCTGGTGCTGCCTGGCAGGGAAACATATTTCCTGAGCAGGAGATGGCAAAAAGGGGTGGAGCAGAGATAATTTCCCTAATACAAGCTGGATTAATGTATATCTTTGTAAGGACTGTAGCTGACAGGGCTGTCTTAACTCTTAGACTGCTTTGAGTTACCAAATTGCTGGAGCTGGGACATTTTAGGAATCAGAGCTATTTCTGGCTTGTTTGGGTAGGAGGGGGCTGGAAATGAACAGGCGGGTGAGAAACAATGTGGCATACAACTAATTGCAAGACAAATATTGTTAATTGTTTTGTTTCAAAGTTGGCTGTCAGTTACTTAGTATTTGAACTGTAAGAGACTTGACAGCTCTCTACAGCTGCCTAGAAGCACTTTTAAAAGGTGCCTGGCACTTAATTTTCCCTATGTTGTTCAGTAGTACAGTAGTAGTAAATGTATAACTCCAGGAGTCTACTTGTAGGTGTGTCTGGTTCCTGTATTTCTTTATTCCTAGATTTTTAAGGAGCTCATATTTGAGTAAGCAAAAGCAGATCAAAGGTGTTGTGTTATTGTTGGTTGCTTTATTGGTTACTCAAGCCTCCTTCACTCCCTCATTGAAAGGGTTTTTCAGCACAATCCGCTGCATTGCGCAAGAGCTGTGCCAGGTGAGCGGCACCCTGTGCCACAGCTGCCAGCTGCATGCTGCACCTTCCTTTCCTTCCAAAATAGTCTTCATTTTAATGGAATTGTCTTCATTTTGGTCTGGTACAGGTTCTGATGGGGTTTTATGTTGCTTTTTGAAATGCAGAAGTTTAGCCCAAAAAACCCCAGTGAAATAAGCTTTGACTCTTGCCTCACATGCTGTGGATCTGTGGGAGGAAGTCGGTAGTAGGTACTTGAACAATTTCCAACATTGCATGTTAATCTTGGGTGGAATTAAACTGCTCTAAAATGAGCTGCTGCTATGGGAACAAGGTATTAATGATTTCAGTGTGCTGAAGAATGCTGAGTCAGGATTTGGGAGAATAGTCACCCAAACCATTACCTCCTATGTCTTCACTGCTTGTTTCTGCATCACGATGTTCCTGCCTACAGCCTTAACATCAGTAAGTGGGACATGGGAAGGGGCTAATGTTGCCTTTAGGACTCTGAGGCATTTCAATGCAGTAATAAATGGCAGAAGTGACTCCTGAGCTCCCTTCATGAAGCATCTCTCCCTTTGGTTTGACACTAGTGGCTCTGTGCTGCAATGATTGCTGTTGAGGGTGCAGCGCTGAGAAGGAGCTGGCAGTGTTGCTGGTTTGTTATTATCAGCAACTGCTGTGTTGAGGGGGAATTTGGAGTAGGTCAGATAAAGGAACAGAGGACCAGAACTCCTCTTTTACACCTCAGGCCTTTTAGTGAGGTGTGAAGGGTAGGGAGGGGTCTGTTGCTGGTCTCCAAGCATCCCTTAAGGATAGCTCTTTGCAGAGGTACCTGGCATAAGATTGCATAGATCTGGACCAAAATGTGTCATCTTTAGGCCATTAGCTCCATCCCCAGCCCAATTCAGCAGCAACCAGAGAACCATATTTTTTCTATTTTAGGGTTAAATATCTACTTGACTGGCATTTTATGCTCAATTCATTAAAATTAGAACTACTCTGTAAAACCTCAGCCATTCATTAACCAACAAACCAGTGATGATTTTAATTTCCATGGCTGCAATTTAATTTTGCACAAAGATTATAGGTACTCCTGTGATTGCCCTTCAGCAGGCTCACTGGTACTTCTGCCATGGCACTGTTATTACTGGCAGGGACATACTAATGCCTTCCTGCTTAAACCTGTCTGAGAATCTATTAATGGGGTGGCCTACTTCCAAATTGCAAAAAGGACCAAAAGCTCATCAGACAGTGTAAATGGTGATAATTTCAGCAAATGCTTTCTGTGTAAGGAGATTGATGTTTTAAGTGTCCCAGCAAATTGGTAATAATGATCAGCAATTCTCCACCATTCTTCACAAAGGATCGGGTCTTTGAAAGAAGCAATTAAGTGCAGCCACCTTCAGGACCAAGCTAATGTAGACTTCTCTCATTGTTCTGTAAGTTAACTATTAGACCTACAAGTCACATTTAATGAGCTTTCTGCTTCCAGCCCAGCAAGGAGCCTCTAATGAAGCTGGAGAAATGCTACCAGCATTTATAGCAAGCGCCTGCTTCAGCTTTCAAACAGCACTGGACAAAGTTGTGATTTCCTTGTAGTGGAAATGTGATAAACCAGGAGATGAGCAATAATTCTGCAACATCTGCTGTTTGCTCATCTTATAGGTAGTGACTGCAGGATGAACATCAGACGGTTCCCTAATGCAATGCTGTAGAAAGATTTCCAATTGGATTCTGTGTACATTCTGATTCTGTATCCATAGATGGAAAGAAGATTTAAATTGAAGGTAAAAATGAATGCAGAAGCTTCAGTGTAGGGGTCTTTGTATTCTGCTGCAGGAGACATTATTGGCATGTCTGTGTATTGCAGTAAACCCTGAACAGCTTCACCTGCCCAGCTGCAAGATGAAAAAATTTGAAGCCTTTGACTGAAACCCAGGGACCAGTTTTTGTATCCTGTGTTCTGCTTAAAAAGAAAACTCAGTTTTCTGATTCAGTCTCCTCCTGAGCCTATGTAAACCCTGAACTCAGTGTCCTTTCACATGGTGACCCTGCCTGAGCAAAGAGCAGAGGTGCTGTTAGCTCATTCAGTAGATTCAAGGTCCTGCTTTGGAGAAGACGCCACTCACTATCCACACTGATGCCAGGCATCCTTTTACAGACCTTTTTCTCCCCTAAGTCAGGTGTTTTGCAGACTAGTGGGTCCCAGACTATTCAGTCATTCCTTAGACTGACTTTTAATCATTCGTGCTGCCTTTTTGTGGGCATATTCCAGCTCTAATTTATCTTGTCTGAGGTGAGAGAACCAGGGCCTTTGTAGAATTCAATGTGTGAATTAGCTGTGGATTTATAATGCTGTTTTCCCTACTCCAGTGTGGGTTCCTAATGAACTTCACTGATGACTTCCTTTCACTGGGAGTTAAATCCTTAGTTCCATCCTGTGTTTCTTAACTTTTAAATTATTCTTTTTTTCCTCAGAAACATCTCTTCTTATCCTGAAGCTTTTAGCTTTTGAGAACGTAAGATGAAGATTTTCTTGAAATCCGGATTATGTGATAAATCGCTTTTATTCACCTGGCTGCTGACATTTTGTGTGAACTCCAATAGGCTGTAAAGGCAGAGCTCCCCTTACAGCAGCTGTCTAGACTCTGCAAGGAGATTGTAATTATTGGGGTATCTGTTGTCCTTTATTAAAGGCTTCACAAATTTGCCAGATACAAGTATTAGTCATAGAAACCTGTGACTCCCCATATCCTTGCAAAATATTTTCTAAAGGCTGCATGTTTTTAATTTTACAGTAACCAGGCTATCTCAAATATGTGTCCTTAAATTTGGAAGTGAACACCACCTAATCCTGATTTGTTACCAGTGTTTTTTCCTATTTGTACCAGAAGTCCTCTTATGATCATTGCAATTTCAGGTAGACTCTGAAAAGGTTCCACTGTGAGGACCTCACTAGCTTCTGCTTGTGTTTCTCTTGCAATGAGATCTGTGTAGGTTTTAATGGGTATGGGTTTTGTTAGTTGAAGCAGCTTTCAGATTAATTCCTGCTATAAAGAATATCAAGAGATTAGCTATGCGTCATTCCCCTATTTGCACATTCTCTTTTAACATAAATTCTCTTTAAAAGGAGAAAAAACACCTAGACAAACATCTCACACTTGTAACATTTTTTTGTTGTTCTGGCAGGGCAAAAGTATCTTTAGATTTGGAAAATTACATTTCTGTCTCTTTACACAGATCAGTGGGAAGCAGTTGCTGTTTTAAACAAGAATTATACCCCATAGTTTTCTTCTGGCAAGACAAAAATACTTTATATAAATTTAAAATGTTCATAAAAGTGTCCTCATTGCTCTAAATCTGAGCAGTCACATCTAAAGAAGAATTCAGTGCTGCTGTTTCCTCATTCAAGTCAGCTTCTCTAGGTATGACTTATTTCTTTCCTGTGTTTACCCAGTTCCATCTGATATGACCATCTATCTCTCTTTTGGTCATGATGGGCTTGAACGTTGTGCAGAGTTCACGTTGGCACTTCGAGGACAGTTTATGGCTTTTCATATTGATTTCTCTGTGCTGTTACAATTTATCAGCTTGTTTTCATCCCTTGGAGGTGTGCAGAAATGGAAATGCCAACCTAGTTTTCTCAATTTCTAGAAGTAGCTGAAACCAATGAATGCTGTAAGGAACTCAGCATCTTTTAATCTCGACTGTTGTAACATGGAGTCTTTGAAATGGTCCCAAATTGGGCAGTTAGCAGGCAGGTCAATGGCATTTCTGCACACAATGCAATTTTTTGGCATCTCTTCTTATTTCAAGTTGCAACATTTTTGGTTGGTAGTTTTTTACAGGTTCAAGCAGAAATACATATTGATTTGCCAGCACTAGTGGGAAAAACATGCTCAAGGCTTCCTCAGTACCTGAGCTGCTTTGTCAATCAGCTTTCCTAGTTTGTTGTTGGGGCTTTTTGATAAATGTTCACTTTTCATGTTTTTGTTATTAGGAGAGCAAGAAGCCTGTATTTTCTTAAATAGAAACTGATGTGACTCATGTTTCACATGGGAAAATACACTGAAACCCTTTAAATGGAAAACGAAAAGGCAAGTTTTCACAATGAAGTAAATAGAACAATAGAGACACCTTATTATTTTATGAATGTATTTATTATTATATAGCTCCAGTCTCTGAACTTTTCAATAGGAAAAAGGAAATTCAGGATGCTCAGTGTCTGAGCTGAGATGCTGCTGGTTTTCAGAAGGGAGGACTGTTGCAATTGCTATTGGAGTTGGTGAAACCTGTGGCTGCTCAGATTCTGTAAAACCAGGCTGGTTTTGTTCAGATATGCAGCTGTGGAGTTGGATGTGGATATCTGGATATCTACCATCACATTCTGGGCTTAGGTGCAGTGTCATCTTTATTGCCCAGTTTGCTTTTCCACATTGTTTGAGTTCACCTGCACCTTGGTCTCACAGCTGCTGAAGCCACTGACAATACTTCTTTTTATTTTTTCCATGCTTCCGGATGGAGCTGTGCCAGATCCTTGCATGATTCTCTTATCACCTGGGGAAAATGATATGAAAGGCAATGCCTGATAAATTTCCCGAAGTCCCCTTTGCTTTTGAAGAACATCACATTATAGTAATCAGGCCAACACCAACTTAAGTGTGGTATTAGCGGAGAGTTATTAGCTTTGATGTTGATTAGTGCAGCAGAGGTTACTAGAGTGATTTTTTTATGTTACATGCTTGTGTTTTTAAAATTTAGAGGTACTAGGAAGAAAGGTAGGAGTTCTGACTTGGGCATAGGAACAGAAAGAAAATCAAAGCTAATTTAAATTCTCCCAGTTTCCTGGCTGATGCAGTGTTTTATACCTCATGACAGAACACACTGAGTACAGCAGCCCCAAACTATGTGTGTAGCAATAATGATATCCCAGAACTCTTCACATGCTGAAGGCCATGGCTGCTGTCAGTTTTACATCCTGATTCAAGCAAGCAGTCCTGCTTCACAAACCCCTGGTGAAAAGTTTAGTCTCTGCAGGCTCTGTAGGATTGGCATCACTGAACTGGTGTCCTAGAAAGACAGTATAAATTGAGTCTATGTAATTCTAAAACACTGCAATGAATACTTCCGAGGGAGATGCTTCTCTAGATGCTTTTGTGCTAGCATTTATATGGTAGAGATTTGAAGCTTTTTTTCCCTCAAAGTTACACATTCTTTCATGTTATTCTTACATTCTTAATATAAGAAAATATTCATAGTATATTGAATATTAAAAAACATTCATTCAATATATAGTATTAACATATAATCTCAATTATTCTAGTTTTTAATTCAGATTCATTTTTGGATACTGCATTCTTCTATTAAATGGAAAAAAACTATCCTTGGACATTTCTGACAGTGACATCTTTATTTTCAGCTGAGGACATTTTGTTTTGAACTACTGGTCTCAAGATTTATCTTTCCCATTTCCCCATCTCTTTTTCATCAGGTTTAAATGCAGTCATGATTGTTAGTCTCAGTCCCAAGCCTTCAATGTTCCCTCTTCTTGTTTTCAGTTTGATTACAGCTATATCAAGAATATTGCCTTGTAATCCACCTCCAGATATATGGCTTTCTTTTACTGAGCATATTCTCCTAGGACATCCAATGTGTGAATTGATTTTAGGGCATGAGCTGAAAAGATTTCAAAGATGTGGAGTGGTCAATATTTTTTAAATGTCAGTCCTGATTTCAGGTTATATCTTTGATACGCCGCTTGAAAATGCTGGAGGAGATCCTGGCTTGCAAAATGTGGCTACTGAGCTCTTTGAAAGCGGAATCTCTTGCATTCTCTCCACTGCGACATCCAAGTTGCTAGGTGCTTTTCATCACTGTTACAACAAAAATGACCCCTTCTTTTTTCCCTCAAACCGAGAAGTATAACTGGCTCTTAAATACTAGGAATAGCTGTTAGCTGAATTCAGAGAAGTGAGGTCTGTTTCTCTTTCAAATTTCTGGTTTATTTAAAACTAATTATTGAAATCCCTAAGTGTTTCTGTATGTCTGTAGGCTCAGGTGCTAGCTGTTTTGGCATTCGATATTTAGAGGTAAAAATCCACCCCAGCCTCTCTTTCATGTAAATTCGGTCATTGTTGCAAATCATTCTGCATGTAGTTTGGAATTGCTGTGTAGATGGTTCTGAAATGAGCCCTTGAAAATATTATTAAATGAGGATGTGGGCAAGAATGAAACACCTTTGACTCTTTGAACTCCCCTGGGCTGTTTAAAATAGTGATTGGTGTTGTCTCTTAAACAGACCAGTCATCTTCCTGAGTGTTTTACTGAGCTGTATATTCTGGGCATTGATGGATGAGCTCGGGACAATCTTGCTGCTGCAGTTGTAAAAGGTGCTGCTCCCTGCCCTGTATTTTCCTGGGGGTAATGGACCCATAACAAAAACAGCAGAAGGTAACATGCATTGGTAGTTGCAGTAAAAAATTCAGTATCTCAGCCTAAAAATACTTCTTAAGCTGCTCTAAGGAAATTTTTCAAAGCCGGGGCCTAGTCAGGGCTACTGTTTAAGACAGTGGCACAGTTCCTCTGCTAGTGTGACATTCTCAGATATACCACTGTAAAGCTGATGGATTTTTCTTAAGCTGCTTTTTTTCTGTTTTGACAAGGAGAGGAGAAAAACCAAACTGGTATCTGCTCAGGCTTTCTCTCCCTTGGGTTTTTGGGAGCACAGGACCTGGAGGTTTCTATTGCAATCTGCAGTACAATTCCAGCTGATTTAAACACACCCAGAACCAACCTCATGCTCTTGACTTGGGTGGTTGTCTTGCTGAGTTGCTGCTTTCCTTTCTCTCTCATATTAGACCTGGGGTAGATGACATTTTCCTTCAGGCCCCAGTTCTGGGAACCAGGGGATTGCCCAGAAATGCAACCTGAAAGTGCTGAAACATCTTGCATCTCCTATTTGAGAACCGTGAAGGGAATAAAAGAACAGAAAAATTATATTTTAAAACCTCATGATGTAGTATTTTGTTGGTTTTTGTTTGGTCTTTTTTTTTTTTCAAGTTGGCCTCATGAGTTTCACAGTTTGACTCATGAGTATGCAGCAGTCTGAACGTGCAGGAGTCTTGGCAATCACAGGGAATCATGATGAAGAACAAGTACAGCCTCATAGATATTCTGGTCCCTCTGAGCAAGGAACATGCCTTGGTGACTGAAACTGCATAGTTTCCAAGCTTCTGGGATGCTCCCCCTCTTGTCTTGTGACTTATCCAGCAGGAACATAGAAAACCAGCTACAGTAATTTCATGATTATAAGCCGCACCCTTTTCATTGAAGAATCCAGCCTACCCCAGTAGTGCAGCTAATCATCAGGTGCGGCTTATCTATGGACAAATCCCAGTGAAATGCCAACCCTGAAGTGAGAGCCACCGGGGGAGGGTGCCTGGGGCTGTCTTTAAAGGCTTTGCTGGTCTATGAAAACTGTTGCAACTTGAGCACCTGACACCAAACCCCACACTGGTGCGATTCTGTTACTAACTCGTTACTTTGTCGCACATGGATCCTCGCTAAAAAAAAAAGTGCGGCTTATATTCAGGTGCGGCTTATATATGGACAAATCCCGTGGTCTACCCGGCTACCTGGATGTGCGGCTTATAATCAGGTGTGGCTTATAATTGTGAAATTACCGTACATATTCTGGGCAGGTTACTCTTGCTTACTGATGTGGTATCTGTTTCAAAAGCACTGCTGACACATGCATCCTTTGTCCTCAGCATGCTGGTGGTGCTTCAAGATGGGAAAAACTTTTCTTTAGGAAGAACCTGTAGAGGAAACAGGAGCTGTGTTTTTAGCACAGAGCTCTGAAAAACTTTGCTTGTCTGTGCTTAGCTTGATCCCCCAAGTTCTTGTTAATTCAGAAAGCAGAGTTGTGGCCAAGGATCTCAACACAGAATTGTCAAGACTGGGCTTGCTGTGATGTGGAGTTTCCTGACACAGACCAGCTCTGCTGCAGACAGACTTCCCACATGTACCTCAGGTCGTGGGGCTGCTTTCCTTGGCTTGGTCTTGACAAACATTCTCTCTTCTGTGGGTCTTGGCCAGACTCTTTGAGGGAGAAGTCAGTAGCAACACCTATAATTTGCTGCTTATCATTTGCTGCCTGTTCATTCTGGTGGTGGAGAGTGGTTTCAGGGCTCCATGCTAGGAATTTATAATGCAATAAACCAGACATCAGCTCACCTCTTAAATCAGGACAAATTGTCTCACTGCTGTTTTTTCAGGACAGTGTTGGCAGATGAGCTGGACACTGTGGCCTGTGCAGACCATGACAGCACAAATCATGACCTCAAGGACAGTAATTGTAGCTAAACTATTCCCTTATTGCTTCTATCACCAGCATTCTCCATGTCACAGACATGGCTTATGTCTGACACCTGTGCTACCCCTCTATTATGCTGATAATCTACCAGTCACATTTTAATGTATTGTTTGTATGATTTTGCCTGCTGGAAGTCCCTCTCATGTACCAGCTAAGGAGTTTCCCTCTCAGAATACCTGTTTTTTAAAAAAACAAACCTAAAACCCTCCATGGAAAGACCAGTCTAACGTTTAAAACAGCTGCCTGTTTGTCAATCCAGACACGAAATAGGTAGAGACTTGGCATCTTGCCAGTAGCTCCCATTCCTCTGCCATGAATAATGAGATAATGTGTTTCAAATTAACTCTTTGTCTTACACTGGCAGATCCCAGGAGATGAATCTCCAAATGTGCTTGTAAAACATGGTTAATGTAGATCGAGCTTTCCTCCTTTTCATGGAGACAAACATGTTGAGTTCAGAGTTAAATTTGCTGACTGGGAATAGGAGAGGAGAACAATTAAGAGCTGGGAGAAGAATTTTCCGGCTGTGATTTAAGAAGGGGTAATGGAGCACATTGTTCAGGCCAGATCCAAGAGACTATTTCAGTTCTTAATTCTTGGCGGAATAAATGGGAAAGCCAATGAAACACAGACCTATTCTAATGAAACCAGTGTTAAATAAGGAATGTAAATAGCTTGTTGACTATGATCCTTACTGTGGTACACAAGGAAAACAAGACAAAGTTCTCCTGTTAAAACATGTCCTTGTTGTGGTAACAAAAATAAATATGTGAAAATGAACTGAGCACATCAGAAGCAAAAAATTAGTTTCTCTTCTCTTCTGAGCAAAAGCAAGCAGAACACAAACCGTATTTTTGTTAATAGAAATGTCTTTGCTAAGTTTCAGGCAAGGAAGAATGTTATTTGAACCAGGTAAAAACACATTCCAGATTCCAGAAAATGAGTCCTTAGCATTGCAATGCTGATGCAATGCTAAGTACAGTTTTATAAATAACACATTAATAAAAAAAAACAAACCCAAGTATGTTTAAACTAGTCCCAGTGGTCTGAATTAGATTAACTATAACTGGCAGAAGCAGAGATATTAAATCTTTAATCACTTTCATAAAGAGGAGGAGACCTCCAAAGATGTGCAGCTCTCTGACATTGAGCCACTTTTAGGAATTCTTAATTTAAATTTGACTAACAAAGTCTTTTTGATCTTTCCAAATAGTTGTAACCAGGAGAATACTAAAAGGCCTTCTTTTTATGTAAATAGCTTGTCTCAAAATTTATGTGGATGTGATCTTAGCTGAGACAAACATCTTCTGTGTACATTGAAATACAGTGTGAGCTTTGGGAGAAAAGATGAATTTCAGCCAAAGATAAATATAAACAGTACATTTCGAGCTTTAGCAGAAAGTATTTCTGGTTGCAGCCTAACAGGCAGCTGTCTCTTGGTGCTTGCAGCATTACTTTGGCTTCTGATGAATGGGTGAAGATGTTGCGCTTGACATTTTGTTGAAAATTTGAGAGTCCTGTTACTTTGAGCATCCTTGCATTTGTTGAGCAGGGCTTGTGTATATTTGTGCTCCTTTTGAGGTGCAGGTGTCCTGTGTTGAGGCTATCCATCAGTCTTTGCAGGACAAGGACATGAATAATTTGCATCAATTTAATTGATGGGGCTGTTGTGAAAGCAGCTCTTCAAATACATTTACTTTGTTCACCATTCCTGGTTTTAATGGACAAAACTTGTCATAAAATAAGTGCAAGTACTCAGCAAATCAGGGTTTTCTTTGTCAGTTCTGCTCATCTGGAATGTAAGCCACCTCTTGGAATGTGTGCAGATAGCTCGGCTCCATGGATGTTTGAATTCAGCCTAATTCCTGTAGAATGAGGAATTGAGTGGGAGACACAAGAAACAGACCAAACTGCAGCTGAAAAATATTTGACTCTGTAATTTATCTCTGTAAGCTTCTGTAAGGTGCTTAAAACTGCTCGACTGGTGTTGATGTAGGGCAGTTCTGCAGGAGCCAGGCATTTTGAGCCATGCGAAATGATGTGAGCTGGAGGTCTGGATCAATAAACTGATAGTCACAAGTCCTGAGGGAACATACAGCTGCCTTGGAAACAAACAGCTGTTGTGGGACAGTACACCCTCCTGAACTTGAATAAGTGCTTGTACCTATCTTCATGTCTTCTATTTAGGGATGTGTGTATCCATATACATATGTGGACATATATCTGTGTGCTTATATATGAAAAAAGGAAGGGATACAGTATATATCAATTAGGATAGTTTGAATGTTGTTGAAAGAGCTGCATGTTAGAAGGAACAGGAAGACAAATCAGAGCTGGTAGCACTTGGATAGATGCAAATAATTTCAGGATGTTGAAAACTCTCAAACATAATTTATATACTTCTGGGGAGATCACTGGGTTTGACTGTCTTCTCATTCTATGCCTTGACAGCAGACTCCAAGAGATTGCTGGTGAGTGCTCTTACTAGTTTTAGACTTTTTTTCTTCCAGGAGATGAACATGTAGAGAAAAGCAATCCCAGAGTACTGTCAGTTCATTGCCATTGGCAAGTGGAGAGTTGGTCCTGGTGCAGGACCAAAATGAAGTTGCTTTCCTTTTGGCATGAGACATGTGAAGCAAATGTTCTGTTATGCTGGATGAATGACGCCTTCCTTTGGCACTTGATCCAAACCAAATCAAAAAGTCAAATCATCCAGTGGAAAGAAAATGCTTGCAGCCGCAAAGCAAGCAGGGCACCAAAAGGGGTCTATTTAATAATTTCATGTGTTGCTAATGGGAAAATACATAAAGCAAGTCATTTGCTGTAACAGGCACTTTTAAGACTTTAACAAGCCAGGGGTTTTTAATGCTATGTGAGTATTACTGCCCTGTAATTGGTGTCATAACTTTTATTGGCGACTGTCCTGCAGAGAAATTACAGTCTGTGCCTGAGAGATGCAGTGAGAGCTCTTGCCACAGGGAGTTTAATGTCATAGTCTGGACTTAATATAACATAGGCAGCAGAAGGTTAAAAGGACAGAAAGCAGAAAATACAGTCTGAGATTTGGGGGTGACAGTAGGGAGGGAACAATCACATCTTGCAGCCAGATATATCTGAAGAGCTGTGTCAGACTGCTGAAGATAACTGGTTCATAAAATCAGTTAGTCACCTGGAGAGCTCCATAGCCAGAGACTGTCCTCATAACAGTGTCTGTGATGGAAATGTAGAAATCCTGGACTGGAACTTACATTTGAAGTGTATTGGGAGTTCTGAACATCCTATCACTGTTTTAGAATGTAATATGTGCCACATACTGCTGTGGATGTCTGGTGTTGTCCCAGGTTGA
>VRYO01001269.1:33256753-33299122 GCA_009812075.1 Sialia sialis | reverse complement strand
AACAGGGGGGAGCTGTCAACAGCTCCGTGCAGACAGCGAGGTGGGGGTGGGGAAGCAGGGAGAAGGGGTAGACACAACATCAACCCGGGACAGGTGTTCACATTTCTCATTTGTCAGCATACAGATTAATTTTCCCAGCTGTGTGGCAGCTCCAGGTGATTTGGTAGTGGGTTTTTGTTAGCAAATGACATTACTTGCACCAGTCCCAGCAGAGGTTTTCTTGGTCATTGGAAACACAAAGGCAATCTAATATTTTCCTCTGCTTGGAAACAACCTTCTTAGGCCTGACTCAAGGTACCAAAAGGTACAAGACACAGGGTTACGTGTATCTTACACAATACCTATGTGTTACCTGTTTATGTGATCAGCCACCTTATGTTCTGTACTGAGCTTCTTGGTTGGTTATTTTTTGTGCTGCTTCCTGAGAAAAGTGGTTTGAAAGCCAGAAGAGTCCAAGGAAGTTTTTCTTGGCTGGTCCTGCCCAAATTGGCATTGTTGTGTGTAAGTTACAGCCCTCAGATATATATCACCATTTGATTTTTAGGGCTATTTCTGCTACACAGCAATCATTGGGGGAAAAAAACCCCAACAAGCACATTATGAAGTAGATTAACGTTTGTTTCAGCTGCTCTTTTCTTTTCAATGTTTTCCACCACTGCCAGGAACTTCTGTCTGAGGCAGTACATTGGAAAAGTTTAGGCTTTTGATTTCATGTTACTGTTCTGGGCGAGCCATGGTGCTTAAACCAGCAGTGATTTTTCACATTGACAGCACACAGATACTGTTTGTTTAGCTTAGTCATTCGATGGGAGGCAAGGCTGAGGGAATGTCAGCTTGTTTTCAGAAATGCCAGCCTTTACAGCCAAGAGCTCTCCCTTTGCTCTATGTTCAGAGCTGCTGATGCATCCAAGGGATGGCTCCTAGCTTGGGATATTTTTGCATAAATACCTACCTAACAGCTGTTTACAAAAGAAATTGCTGCTTTGCATAATTTTTGTATATTTTTTGTCTCACTTATTAAAGACTAGCTTTCATTATCTACATGAAAGGTACAATTCATGTTTGCCTAAGCATGTTAAAATTGTAGAAAATAGCTCTGTGCCTCACTGTAAGAGGTGTTTCTGTGGTCAGTCCTGGTGTTTTCTGAACACAGACAGCTTCCCTTCATGAAGAAATGTTGGTTTCTGATTTTTGTGTCTTAAAATAGTAGTAGTTCAGAGTGTGGTTTTGGTTTTGCAGCTTCCTCTCTATGTGTAGTTCCAAGCTGACAAGATGCTTGTTTGAGAGCTTGAATATCTGGCTGTTCTCAAAATGCCAGTGCTATAATAGGGAGCATATGCTAAAAGAGTTGAAAAATGTAAGACCTTTTACATGATTAGGTCCATTTCCTTACAAAGATATGACAGATTTCAGTGAAGGTTGTTTCCCATCATTAAAGTGACGTTGCAGTGATTAGAACCAAAAAGCTTCTCTTCCAGCTTTTCACATGCTTGCTCACACAAATAGTTTTGGTATAGAAGAAAACATTAAATAAGTGGTTGACTATTTGAGGATTTTTTAAGTGACTGATGCTTTCCCCCTATTTGCGTTTAATTAAGTAAAATAGTAATACAGAACACTTGTCTGTAAAAGTTTACATGGCCTTTAGCAAGGATAAGGTTCCTGGAAATGTTTTGTAGAGATCTGTTGGAGTGGTGTGAGTTTTAAAAGAGAGCTACATCCCCAGGAATGCAGCATGTTCTTGCTCTCTGCACATTGATGAGATAGTTGCAGATGGCAGAGGTTTGAATCCTGCATGGTCTGAACAGGAACATGCACATAACAGAGTTATTGAATCCTTTAATTTGGAAAAGACCTTTGAAATCAAGTGCAACCACTAACCTGGCACTGCCAACTTCACCACTCAACCATATCCCAAAGAGCCACATCTACAGAACTTTTAAATACTTCTAAGGGTGGTGATTCAACCACTACCCTGGACAACCTGTTCCAGTGCTTAAGAACCCTTTTGGAGAATAAATATTTTCCTAATATCCAATCTAAATCTCCCCAGGTACAACTTGAGGCAGTTGCTTTCTTGTCCTGTGGCTTATTACTTGAGAGAAGAGACCAACCTCTGCCAGCTACAGCTTCCCTCAGGTACTTATAGGGAGAGATAAGGACCCCCCTGAGCCTCCTTTTCTCCAGGCCAAACAACACCAGCTCTGCCAGCTGCTCCTCACAGGACTTGTGCTCTAGACGTTTCCCCAGCTCTGTTGTCCTTCTCTAGACACACTCCAGCACCTCAATGTCCTGCTTGTCCTGAGGGCCCAGAACAGGACACAGAACTGGCAGTGTGGCCTCACCAGTACAGAGGGACAATCCCTGCCCCAGCCCTGCTGGCCACACCATTGCTGATCCAGGCCAGGATGCCCTTGGCCTTCTTGGCCACCTGGGCACTGCTGGCTCATGCCCAGCTGCTGTCACCAGCACCCCCAGGTCCTTCTGTGCCCAGCAGGTTCCCAGCCCCTCTGGCCCAGCCTGTGGCTGTGTCTGGGTTGTTGTGGCCCAAGGGCAGGACCCAGCACTGAGCCAACATTTGCCTGACTGAGGGAGCCCATGATCCTCTCATCCAGGTCATTGATAAGGTACTAAACAGGACTGGCCTCAGTACTGATCCCTGTAGAACATCACTTTGGACTGACTGCCAGCTGGATTTCACTGGATTTTTACTCTCACTCTTTGGGCCCAGATACCTAGCCAGTTTTTTACACACTGAAGAGTTCACCTATCCAAGCCATAAGCAGCCAGTTTCTCCAGGAAAATGCCAAAGTCCAAACACAGCTGTGCTTATTTCAGCCCTCAAACACTCAAATGCCCCTGGATCTGCTGTTACGTGTATGTGAGAGCTGTTAGATAGACACACTCATTGGCTCATACTTTGGAATCAGATACATGTGGGAGGCTTACAGTGACAGGCCCCTCTTTTGCAGACATTTGCACAACTGAATAATATCACTGGTGTAAAGAGGCCTGTTAGGCAGGAAAGCACTAGAGGCTTTTCATTTTTTTTTAACTTGGGGTAGTTTTGGCAGACTTGAGAGGACTCCCTCCTTTGTCTTGGACACAGTCTGAATAAGATTCTTTGCTGTTATTTAATACTATTCTGGCAAGAGTGAAGTGAAAAAGGAGAGTTTAATACATGTAGAGACCTGTATATATAAATAATGTGTTAGATTCAGATATAGGCGTAGATGGAACTAAGAGGTATGATCATAAAAATGAAATTACTCATCAGTATAAAACCAGGAGTGAAGAAAATATTTGGAGCTTAATCCAAATTGCTTTAAGCTCTCTTGAAATGCCGTATACTTGCTAGAACTCCCCCTAGGGTGCAAATTCATGCACCATTTCATATAGACAAGACAGATTATGGTATCTCCAGATACTGGGTGTCTGTAGATGTTCTGCCCTTGCTTATCTCCTTCTCTTTACTTGTATGTTGTTACATTATGGTTTATTACACCACGAGAGATCAAAGGTGTGTTTTTTTCCTAAATCTTTTTATCTGTCCCTAAAGCTGCTGTTAGCCCATTTAAGGTTTCATTTGTTTCCCTTTCACTGGGTGACTGCAAATTGAGAACTTCTTCCTAAGTGGTCCCTTTGAAAAATGCTGCTGTGATTCATGCCCATCCCAAGCTCCAGCTACGAAAACCGAAAACCTCGCTGGTGCTTGTGGAATGACCCTGTAGGCACCATGCCAGTTAGAGTCAGTTCCATCCATTGTGATGGAAAGCAATGGGAAAAGGTAATTAGAGTTTAAGATGGTGTATCTGGCTTCTGTGAGACTGTGTTTATAACTTCAGATTGGAGTGCTATGCCCTCAGGTTGATTGTCTGTTAATTAAAAATCTTCATACCCATGAAGAGACAGCATTCTGGACTTAGTCCCCCATTTATTTGCAGGTAGATTCCCACACTCAAAGCAGGGACATAGGCTTTTTCACTGCCTTGCCTTGCCACTGTACCTTGTCCTTGAACTGGAGGCATCACAGGAGAGGTGGAAGGGCAGATGGTGAGTCAGGTACTGAGAACCAGCTGTGTTCCACTGAAATAGAAGGGGGTTTGCTCAGAGTGAAAAGTATCAGGTCCTAGAATGTGTTACTGGAGAGACTTCGTTCTGTTTGCATCTTCCCCTGTATCTTACTCCATTGTGAATTCTCAGTGAGCCAAGATGAGGGCCACAGCTGGTGGCTGGAAAGGCTCAGTGTGGAACATCTGTCCCTGCTCCAACCTGCGTGTGCTTCTGAGCTGTTTGTGCCTTCTGAGGATCTGCTGCCATGGGAGATGGGTTCAGTGTCATGGATTTTACCTTCCTTTACCTGTGAAGTGGCTGCAGCAGCAGTGGTGGTATGAAAGGCTGGAATGAAAACACACAGCTTGGCCAAATTTCAGTACAGTAGTTTCACGATTATACACTGCACCTGAATATAAGCCGCGCTTCCGGGTAGCTGGGAAGACCACGGGATTTGTCCATATATAAGCCGCACCCGAATATAAGTTGTGTTGTTTTTTTTTTTTGTTTTTTTTTTTTTTTTTTTTTAAACTCCGCACGGCAGATGGGGCGGGGTGCTCCGGCCCGGCCCCACACAGCCCGGCTTCCCAGCAGCACCCCGTTCCTGGCGCCGGCTGCCGGGGGCACGGGGGCCGGCCCGCCCACTTGCCACTCTGCTTGGCCAGCTCTCACTTCCGGGTTGGCGTTTCGCTGGGATTTGTCCATAGATAAGCCGCACCTGAATATAAGCCGCACCACTGGGGTAGGCTGGATTCTTCAATGAAAAAGGTGCGGCTTATATTCGTGAAACTACTGTACTTTTCTATAGAAGTAGTGCTAAGATATATTTGCAATTTCCAAGGGTGTATGTGTGTGTGGGAGGGTCTCAGGGGAAGGTTTCAATACCAAGTTTTTCCAGGGGAAGGTCTCTGGCTAGCATGCAATTTACATTGTATCTCCATTCATTCACAGAAATTACTGATTATTTCTGGTTGAAATGTTCTTCAAACCAGCCCTGAGGCAGTTGACAGAGATGCTGAATTTCAACACAAATAGTCTAAATTCAATTGAGTATAAGTCCTCTACTGGGAAGTGTTGAATAAGTTTAATTACAAGCCACTGCATTGATGATAATAAGTGTGTCTACCAGTGCCTATGGTACTCTCATTCTTGGTGTAAATGAATTAGTCAAATCAAGCATTAGGAAAACCCATGTACTGTAAAGATGATGGATTGTTGGAAGAGGCTGCAGAGGAAAAGCTCTGAAGTTTTCCTCACTGGAAGTCAAGAGCATGCCAGAAAAATACCTGCCAGTGCATGACCTGAATGCACTCAGGCTTGCTTCAGGCAGAAGCATGGGGAAGAAATACAGTACATAATTGTTGGAGATCTCTTTCAGTCTGGGATAGAAGGATAACACATTCATGAGTTAATAACCATTTCACATAATTCTGTTATGTGTCTCTCACTTCTCTGTGTTGAACGTGGCCTTAAGTGGTGATTTGCTTTTCTTTGCAGTCCCTTATCAAAAAGACACCATAGCTACAGTTAATTATGCTGCAAGGAATTTATATCCTAAATGTTAGAGTGTTGCCTGCTGCTCCAAATTCTGCTTCAGGTCATGAATTGCAAATCTTGAAAACCTCAAACTTGGAATTCTCCCCTTTCCTTCCAATGTTGTCATTTGCACTTTCATGTGCAGCTGTAGCCAGACTTGGGGGAGAAAGTAATGCAACCTTGGTCCAGGTTCATCCCTATAAGCTAGTTCAGTGGTAGAAAAAAGGTCCAAGGGTAATATGAATAGCTGTTCAGGAGCTGTGTAGTCAGAAGTAGTGCTTATTTCCTGAAAAAGGATATATCTGAGTGGAATGGAAAGGCTCTTGGAGCTGTCTGACCTAAGAGCATAGGAATACCAGGCTTCTGCTGAGGGAGGCTGCTGCTTCGAGTCACTCTTGGCAGGAGCCTCTTCCCTTCAACTGAAAACAGAGACTAGTTTCCTGATTTAGGAGACACAATTTGTTATGAGAAGTTGGGCAATGTGAATACCAGCAACAAGGATCCTCCTGGAAGAGAAGAGCACTGCTAGAATACCTACCTGCTGGCTGTAGAGATCCCTGAAATCTGGTGGGGCATGACTTGTGGCAAGCAGAAAGCTGCTGTAGTTACTCTGGGGTTGAATTTGCTGTTACCTATTATCAAAAACAGACTCCTGTGTTCTGGTGTATAACTGGATTTATTATCAGTCACTGTGTATTAGTACTGCTTATCTTTCCAAGGTCCTTCTAGCAGATGTCTGCTTGGAAAGCCTGGATGTCATTTTTGTTGATATTGTGGTCTCTGCAGGCCAGAACAAAAGTCTTTTTACTCCTCAGCTCCCCTGCTGCTGGAGCTGAATGTCAGGGATTTGCAGAGCAGAGAGCTAGAGAAGAAAAGTGGGGCAGGATTTGGGCTGCTGCTTGTTTTCCATCAGTTGTAATGCTATTGCTCCAGGTATAAGAAGCATCCTGAGTCTTTCTATTCCACCTGCAAATAGTTTCCACCCTTTTTTCAGTTTAAGGGTTTTGCACTTTCCTGGGTGAGATCAGAAACCCAATGTGTTCATGCATTGCCCAACAGGAAGAGTGAAAGTCCCCGCCCTACATATTTGTACAGTTAAACACGGACTAGAAAAGAGAAATGCAGATGGTTTGGGGTTTTATTTTTAACTTCCAATCCCATGTTATATCCACAAGACCACCAGATCTTTGTTGCAAGGTGCTTCATGGTCATGGGAATATTCAGCATCAGTGGCGACTGGTGGAGAGCTTCCCCAGTGTTGTTACACTTTAAACTGTTCTGGAGCAAACAAACCTGAAGTGCTCAGAATAGACATGTGAGAGAAGCAGAAGTGAGGGAGATTTTTTTCCTTGTATTAGAAAGTTAAAGCAAAATCTTTGCTTTCATTTTTCTACTCCATGCAGTTTCTGGAAACATCAGTACTATCATGCTGTCGAGAAATCTGGGAGTGTTGCAGGAGTTAATTCCATTCAAATCCTTACTTTTGTATTGCACAGTAATTGGTTCATAATAAATATATTTAGAACAATATGTGCAAAAATGTTGCTTTTCTGCAAAGTGATGGTGTTCCACACCTCAGTGTCCTCCAAAAGCTTTTGTGGGCTTGTTCTTCTCTCAGACCATTTTAGGAAACTGTGTTGGGGAATGGGTAAGTGGCTGTTTAGGGCAGGACCCAGGCTGTTGTTTGATGTGAGGACAGCAGAAGTATCAGCTCCAGGATAGGTTATTACCAGGATGGGCATTACCAGGCCCCATCTCAGATGTTTGAAACTGATTTGGTATATTCCCCACAAACATGACAGTCTGTCATTGTTCAACCTGTTTGTGTGTGTTTGTATCATTTAAATCGTGTAAAGGACAGGACACAGGAATTCTGTTCCTTATCTACCTAAAGACATTGAATCCATGTTGTACACAAAAGTCCACTTTTTCATTTTCTTTGCTGTAGCATTATTTCTAAAGATAGGACACACCTAATCCATGAGTCAGTCCCCTACATGCCATTAGTCTCATGCATGCCATAGTAGAAGGCCACCTCTTTGTGGTATCCAGGAAGAAGCAGATGTTTTTATCACCTTTGGTCACTGTGAGTAGTGCCTTACTCATGATAACCACCCATGTGGATCAGTCAGGCTATTTGTGCAGTGCAGTGTTATTCGCTGTGTGGGAGATTATCAGAAGCTGGTATCTAGTAAAAAAAAAACAACCAGTTTTCTCTTGCTTTAGAATGATTCCAATGGGATCACCTCGTGTACTCAGGGAAAATGTCTGAAAATGATACCCTGCTGAAATGAACTGTGATTTCAGTGGAGCAGTTGTGGCAGTTTAGGCATAGCTCTACTCTAAACTCATGTGCATGGACTCAGGGTGCCCTGGGAAACAAAACTGGGTGGATTTGACAGTGCAGTGTGATGCCAACTTTCACCAAGGCAGGATCTAAACACTGTTGCTTTGTGAAGACACTGGTATATTCATAGTGACATGTTTTTCTGCTTCTGTTGAAATGCTGTACCTACCTAGCATTTGGTAAAGGGATAAATGCTACCTGCCAATCTGTCTCTCTTTGGAAAAAGCTCCATTTATAATTACTGTTTTATTTGCTTTGATGAAGATGTCTGGGCTTGTTAAGTCCTGCAGTGTTTGACTGAGCTGAATGGTCTGATCAAGGAAAGTTGCTGTCAGATTTTCTTCTGCTTTGGTAAAAGTCAGTTTGGTACACAGAGTTAGTGAGATGCCAGAGAGATGTGTTTTTCTGAAGCCTAAGCTCTGTTGTGTGTGAATGTCATGTAAGGACTGCGAGATGAGTTCAAGGAAGAAGAGAGGAGCCCTTTTCTCATAGTGGAAATCCTTGCTAAGAATTTAAGACCTGGACAAGTAAAGGGAGTAGTATTCTTCATCTGAATGTTCCAAGTGAGGGGTGGAATTGAGTGTTAGGGACTGAATGTGTGCATTTAGTCTTGCAGGTTGTCTTTGATGTGGAATTGTTAATTACCTGTTTTCAACTTAGAATTAAAAAAACCCCAAACAGGTGGGGGATTTTTTTCCCCCCCCCTCACATGCGTGTTGTTTCCCCAGTCCTGGCTGCTCTGAGAGGTGTTCATTGGCAAGGTTTAAGTATAGTTTAAGGTTAATAGTTAGGGCTAGGGGTTAGGATTAAGGGTTGGGTTAGACTTAGTCAGGGTTACGTTTAGAGTTAGGGTTCGCAAGCTTAATTATGTCTCTCCACACAGCATAAGCTCATCTGCACTATTATCTTGCTGATTAAATTGCAGTGATCTGTTTTGTTTATCAGCAAAAACTAATGTGATATGTAAGAGTTGAGAGGCAGTAATTGGAATTTTCCAGTGCTTTTTTGAGCAGGGAATTGTAGCACTAAGCTTTCTCAGGCTTGTACTTTATCTTTTGTTAAAGGTAATGTATCTACATAGATATTTCTTTTTCCCTGTGAATGTTTTTTTAAAATAGAAATTTTCCACTCATTGTCCAATAATATAATTTGGCACAAAGATAGACTAATTGCATGGGCGGGCACAGTGATAGAGATATAAATCTCCTCCAGTGACAGTGTCTTGAAATAGCAATCAGTCAAGATATCATCACTGCAGTGTTATATTGCAGATAGATTTTGCTGCCTTTCTGTGAGGGTGAGTGTTGTGTTGAACACACGTGTTTGCAGATCTGTGTGCATGTACATGTGTGTACTGTGTGTGCAGCTGTGGATATGTAATGCTCTTGGGTCCTGTCACTGAACCATCAGCGTGTGGTGGATAGGACCGTGCAGAGATCTAAGCAAAAAACAATCTCTGCCTTCTTTTTAATCCAACTTCACTCACATTGCAGCACTGTGTTGTCTGTGTCATCTGTTACCCACAGTGCTTAGGAGGGAGAACCTGGAAATCATGGGGTTGACCTGTGAACTTTGTACTCAATATTTGAAGCCAGATTTCAAGGAATTAAATGTACATTTGGCTTGTTTTATTATTTATTTTTTTTCACCAGCAGGTCGTCAGTTACCTTGTCCCCACAGGGATGCACTTTGCTTCTCTCTCCTAAACTGAATAATGGCAGTCTGTCACCTCAGTCTTGCTGGAAAAGGTGTAAAAAGAAATAGCAAGCTTGAGGTCTTGTATTCTGCTTGTTGTGGTCACCTGCTGCTCAGTGCAGGGAGCTGCAGAGAAAGGACATTTGTGTTCTTCTGCTGCCAAGTTCCAGGTGTGGGATCACAGCTGAAAGTCTGTTTTTATCTGTTTTTCCATTACTGATGTGTTCACTCCATTTAATGCAAGCAAAAATATTCTAGAAGCAAACCTGGCTTTGACTTGTTAGTCTTGGTTCCCTGTCCTCCTGTGCTGATCTCTTCTTGCCCAATTCTGCCACTGTACCACCGATGGGACAAGTCTGGAGACTCGGCATCTCGGGAATCTCTGAGTCACTGATGACACAGCTGCAGCAATGGATTATCTTGGCAGAAGAGACTAAAACAGGCATGGTTTCAGAGGAAAAAAGTCCTTTGGCAGCCATGTTATGTGACCATTTTAAAAATGGCATGATCTGTCAGAAATGCTGCTTCCAACCCTTCTTGCTTGCTTTGGATTTAGAAACACACTCTGATGCAGAAAGCAGACTTGGGGCCAGAAGTCCTTCCTTTGGATGTCCACCCCTTCAAGGCAAAGGCTATTTTCTAGATCACAGGACTCAAGTCTGACTGTTTTTATCAGAGTTGGCTGCTACATGTCCTCCTGTGCCTCCAGCATGTGCAGCACCTCCTGGGTGGAGTGCAGGCACTGGCTGTTCTGCAGGATTACGAGTCGTTCCCTCCTTGCTGTGCAGCTGCTGTGCTTAACCATGGCAGCACAGTTTAAACCAGAAGCGAATGCAACACATGACACCCAGCTATCTGTGGCATGAAATGGTGTTAGTGCCTCAAAGGCAGCCCAGAGCCTCGTGGTTGTCCTCTCAAACAGACCCTGCTCTCTGCTAAACATAAAGGGACACGGTGTGAATAGCCTCACTTGCATCAAAGTCGGTGCACCAGCTGTGGGTCTGGCTCCACGTGTCTGGCATGTTCTTTACCAGCAGAGATAATGGTATTTAAAGTGACTTTTACTGAGGTTTTTGACTCTGGTGTTTTTTACTAAATATGGCTCCATTACTGGTTCTTACCATTCCCATAACACCTTTTTCGTTTTGGGAGCTGTTGTAAAAGCAGAACCTTGTACAGCTGAAAGCATTAAAGCCAAAGGTTTAATGAAGAGGGAGCAGAACAGGCTGTTTCTGACTCTGGTTGCTCATAGCTGGATTCAAAAGAAACTGACACATCAGTTATGTCATATCCAGTCCCATGGTTCTACCTTAATTTTAAGCTAGAGTACACAATGTTTGTCTGTGTAGAATGCCATAATGAAAATAAGCGTGTTGGAAGAAATAAGGTAATTTACTTTTTATAGGTCTTCCTTCCTTCCTGGTTTATGTAGCTCCAGACAATAAACTCATTTTTAAGTAGCTGCAGTTATTGTAAATTAAGCCTAATGAGCATTTTAATGTAAGTGCCCCATACATTCAACTTACCAGCACAGACTGCAGAAAGAAATTATCACTGAGGAAGTTATTGGCATAGTCTGAAGTATGTAGGGTCTTACTGTACAAAGTAGTATCAAAGTCATGTAAGGAGGCATCAAAATTTCTTCAGATTGCCAAATTCTCTGACACAAAAGCACAAGCTTTCAAATTTTTTGAAATCTGGGTTTCTGAAGCCTAGGATAAATTTGCCTTTTGCTGGAATTTTTTAGATTTGAATAACTCTTACCAAGAAAAGCCTTTTTTGTGCCACTTCATCCTCAGTGGTTCTGTTTCTTATCAGAGGTTGTCTGCCAGGTGCTGATATGAAGAAGTACTTAGGACAAAACATGTTGGCACCAAGCACTAAGTGTAGGTATGAAAATGTGTAACTGAAAATGGACCAGAACTGTGATTGCAATTAGAATTTTTGCAAATGAGTGATTTGATTTGGAAAAATATCCTTCCAAAGCTGGGGTGATACGCTGGTTCATGGAAGCATGCTGCCGCTTCTGAGAAGTCAAGTTCATGATTTACCAAATAACACTTTTGCATTTTCCCTTTTTAATTGCAGAAGTCAGTGAGAGTTCTCCTGCATGGTAGGTCATGAGGAAGAACAACTTCCTCGTCACCCCTTATGCTGGCTTTTTCTCACTGTATGTATGAAACTAAGGGGTGATTTTTTTCCCTACCAGTTTTAGTAACTAAAGTCACAACAAACAATTCAGGATTGCACACAATGCAAATCACGATGAAATCATGATGCCTTAGTCTGTTTAGAAATTCTAGTTTACTTTGCCCTCTAGCAGCCAGCACATGTTTCTCCATATGGAATTTTTCAGTCTCGTGTGCTCTGTAGCTGCTGGAAGCAGAGGACACTTGGGTGGGTGAGAAGCACCCTTTTCCTACCTTTACTCTGTCCTGGCAGAAGTGGGCTCCAAGACTGGTCCCAGCAGCCTTTATCCTGATTTTTAGCAGACAGAGCTCCCAGTTTGCCTGGTGCACTGACCTGTTTGCCCATGGTTTGGTGAACTCACTCAGCCATGGCCTTTTTCCTCCAGTTATCCACTGGGAAGTTCTTGAGGCTGCCAGTCCCACTTGTCTCTGTCCTTCTGGCAGCAGCAAGACAAACTCTCTCCTGTTCTTCTCCTCTGCAGTCTGTCTTCAAGAAAAAGACTTCTCTTTGCAGCTTCTGTTTATTAAACTGAGAAAAAGAACAATACCCAAAGCCCTGACATTTATTGGCAGCATGGCAGTGATTCAGGCAAGCTCAAATCCTGTCACCACCTTGCTGTGTCATTTGGGAATATCATTACAATAGTGCAGGTTTCATGCAGCAGTATTTCCTCAGTGTCCTGCCCTGGAAAACCTCCTGTTACTGGATACTCACCAAGTTGTTAATGGAAAGTTTGGAAGCAGATGTAGCAAGATTTATAAACACTTATTAGCTATCTTCTTGCTTCTTCCTGAATCAGGGGAACTAATCATAGATTTGGAGAAAGGTTTACATTTTCTCTTAACTAGGGCTCAAAGCCCAGATGTGCTCATACTTTCAGCAGGCTTATTTCTCATAGCTGTGCTCCCAGAAACAGGCACATACACAGAAACATACTGAGAAGAGCACTCTGCCTAGAGGATGGGTGCTGAATATATTCTTGCTGCTTTTGGTTGCCCCCACTTCCTATCATTAGAGACTTCTTAATTAGTTTCTATCAGCTTTTATATATGCTTGGCTTTTCTTACACATCTCTCTGAAACGTGAGATCCTGGGTTCTTTGAACTGCTAGGTAAACTGGCTGTAATTCACTCCCTGCTCCTTCTTTATTTTTTAAAAAATGGAGTTTTCAAGTATCTCTATGTAAATGTCAAAAATGGTACCTCTTTCATCTGATCCTGTAATGCCTTGCATTTTTTTTCATTTTTCTACCTTGTTACTACAGTATTTTACTGGTCAGGTATAGTGGAGCCCCTATAGGCAGGAAGATACAGCTCTTCTGAAAATCAGCTCTGTAGTGACACAGCATCACATTTGCTGATGGTGGTAGTAGCTGGGAAGATCTGTATTGGTTGATAGATGTTAATGCTATAAGTTGGCCAAGTTCTGAATTTATGTTCTTTCAGGAGTCTGCCAGCACAGAAAAACCGGCAGTCCCGTTTTGAGGCCAGGCTATGGGATCAGTGCTGAGTCTGTTATTCCTCAGGAATGAAAGTGGTGTGATTTAGAAAGTTATTTTCTTTGCATGAGCTGGGTTGCTGTCTGTGGCACTGCTGGGGAAAAGCAGCACCCCATCAAAGCTGTACTTTGCATGAAGCACCAAGAATGCCTCAATATGATCAATAACCCTCTTCCTGTAGCCCTGTTAGTGTGCAAACAGTAAAGACTGATTTAGGCAGAAGTAGCTTTTCAGCAGATAGGACTGGCAGAACTGTATTTGTGTTCAAAGTTTTATACCTAAATGTTGCCTTGATATATCTGAATGTCAAATAAAAACTGTACCAGCCATTTTAAATATAGTAGAGACTTGAGATGAGTGGAATTAAGGAAAAGGCAGGAAATTGGTTTGGCTGCTACATTGGTAAAGCCAATGGAAAACCATGGAAATAAAGCATGTATTTTCTGAAAAATAGAAATGTTAGTTTCTACACTTTTTTTTTCTTCTTGGCAGTGTTGGGAGCTGGTAAAGACTTGGCTCTGTTCACAGAGCATCTTGGAAGCAGTTTAAGAAAACAGATTAATTCTATTTCCTTAAAAAATAGGTGTAGCTTGTAAATAGCATGAGAAGGTGTAGCAAGAAGGATGTTGCAGGACTGTTTGAGAACAGTCATACAGAACCTAAAGGTTTTTCTTTATCAAAATTCTGGATATAAAATGGTTTAATCTGCTGCTTACTAGAAATGAAGAGCTTGCCTGTGTCGTTCCAAAATGTGCAGTTGTGGCAATGAGCAGTTAATGGGGAGTCTGGAAGTGATAAGAAAGCATGGCCAAGCATACATCAGAAAGCAATTCCTCCTCCATCTCCTCATTTTGCTTGATGGAAAAGCAGAAAGCAGCGCTGTGCAGTCTGGCATGTTTCTTTTCTGTCACTCTGCAATCACAAAAAATGCAAAGCTCAAATCTCTTTCATGTCAATGATATTTCAAGAGGATTCCAGATTCTAAAAGGAGAAAGAAAAATAAGTTTTTTCTCATTTATTTGCTTTGTTTAGCTGTTTTCTTTTAAAGCTAGAAATACACTGTGAAGATTGTACAATCAGGGAAAGGCCTGGGAGCCTCATCTGTACCAAGCCCTCCTGGCCAGAAGCACTGAAGTCCTCACATCATCTCCACACTGGGATGGCCAAAGGCTCCCGGCGTTTGGAGGGCTGAGCAGGGTTGTAGGGAGTCTTCCTCAGCAATGCCTGTGTCCTGCTGCCCGGCCAGAAGCGGGTTAAGGGCTGCCTGCCTGCCCCATGATTCAGAGAGATTCCAAGGAAGAAGGTGTGCCTTTTCTTGCAGGAAATCAGAAGACACAAAGGGAGATGCCTTTGCTACTTCAGCTGTAGGAAGAAGCTGTGTTTTGTGTTATTTGGGCATTGTCTTTGACTGAGTAAGAAATGCCCAGAGGAAAAGGGCTGGTGTAGCCTTTAAGGCAGGAGCATGCTGAGATTTCCTTAGACAGGTTACAAGCTTTTCCAAAGCCATAGTGTCTCTGGAAGAAGCTTTGCCACTAGGCCATGAGTTCCTGTGTGGGAATTGAGCCTACTTGCATAATACACATGCCAGCTCAGTTGTTTTCTAGTTGTGAATTGATCAGGTCATCGATTTGTTGCAAGCATCAGAATTTGGAAGTATTTTAGGTGGGGCAGTCTGTTCTAAAGTCTTGTTTTGCATTGTTAATCTAGTGATACAAAGCTGCATGTGCTGCTTGGCCTTTCTCTAACAGCATTTAATAGTGGTCTTTCTGAATGTTGTCCTCTTTTTTTAAGATCAAAGTGTTTTGCCTGCTTTTTAAGAAAGCAATCAATTTACCCAAAATTACAGAGGAAAAGCACCTGGTGGGTATAAGCCTGGGGACCCAGACATGCTTTTCCATTTACAGGAAGGACGCTGTTACTTGGCAGAAATGGAGCATAAACAAAGAAAGAAACAGTGAGAACATGATTACCAGGCATGTGGAAAATTATTTTCAAGCAAGTGTCTTTGAGATCAAGAAGTGTTAAGATTGATCCTGTTTACACTGACCTCAGACAGGTCACCTCTGAGCCAAGCCCAGCTGAGGGTATGACCTGGCAAGAGGGCAAACACATACCAGTTTGCAGAAATTAGTTTGTTATGGCATTAATCCTGAACTAGTGTAAGGAAGAGGTAGGGCATCTTGGAAGCAGTTGTAGTAGCTACCTTCTGGGAAGAAATTTGATGATTTGCCATTGTTTTTCTGTGGCTGAGATGGATGGGGAAAGTAGATGTGCCATTGTTCACAAATGATGCTGTGACAGTTCCCTGCTCTGGATTGTCATGCCTTGCCTGGAGCCAATGAATCTCAAGGCTGCCAAGAGCAGACCACACTGTTTGTGAGGAGCCATCAGGTTACTATGATATCTATTGGTTCATTACAGAGAAGGGGTTGCTGCCTATGCATGTACCCGTTCAAAAATTCTCCCCTCTTTAAGAGACACTGAAAATGGTGAAATTGTGAACTAAGGGAAACATAGGGCTGCAGAGACCATCCAATCTTTTTCCTGGACAAAACGGTTCCTAGCACCTCCTTGTCTCTTGTGCCCTGAAAAATCCCCTCTGTTTTCACAGCTAGGATGGCCTCAGGGTGTCTTTCTCAGACAGAAACTCTGCATCTGTCCCCTCATCTCAGTGGAGACCTCGGACCCTTCGCAGTGCTAGTTGCTTGTGAACCCTTCTCTTTAAATTCATCCTAGTTTTTATTTTTGGCTCATAATACCCAGCCACAGAGGGCTACTTTAAAAACTACCAGAAAACAAGAGAAACACTTTTGCCTGAAGAGTTCCTGAGACTCTGGGACATTCAGTTAAAAAATTTACTTTTCACTCTTTCTTTTGATTACTTCCAGAATTTACTGTGGGATTCCTCTGCTTTCTTAAATGAGGCTGGATATTTTGAGGGCACTGTGCACCCTGCATGGTTCCTCCCCTGCTTGGTAACCCCAGTTCCTCTGGGTTCCTTGGTTCTCCCAGCTCCATGTGGAAGAGGATCTGTGGACCCCTGCCCTTGGCATCACTCCTTGCCTGACGCCCCACGGGGATTTATCATTTTCTCCAAGGTGGCAGCTTTAGAATCCCAGCAGTGTTTGTGCTGCCTGACACATGAGCATTGCCTCCCAGGAAGATTTCAATAGTTTCCTGCTGCTGCAGTGTCTCTGATGGCTGAAGTATCTGATCCAATAAAAGATCATGTCTCAGCAGGTGCTGAGGCTTCAGCAAACAATGGTCTGTCAAGTGTAGAAGGTGGTGTTTATGCTTGCATTTTAATCCTTGTTTGCACAGTACTTTTGTGGTAAAATACCTCGAAAATGCTGGCTTCTCATTGTTACTATTACCACTGCAACTTAATTTGTTCGTGAGAAATTAGTGCAACAAGTGGGAGTTCTGAAGTTCTTTAGTCACACCATGCCAGATGCCTGGAGGAATCTGGTCTGACACAGGTCTGCCCCAGTGAATGCAGGAGTTGAAAACCATCTTTCAGTTACAGAACTGTGACCAAAATGTTATCATGGCAACTTGTTGGAATGAGTCACACAGCAAGAACTCTGCTGTGGAGGGCTACAAACTTTTCAGAGGAGATAGAATAGGAAGGAGCAGGTGTTGCATTCTCTGTTAAGGAATAGGTTTGTGAAGGGCTGTCTGAGAAACAACTACAAACAGGTTGAGCTTGTGGGTAAAAAAAACCAAGGAGCACACTAACAAAGGACACCTCGCGGGGGGGATCTACTAGAGGTGTTTGACCTGTTAATGGGGCGTCTTGGCTCAGCTACAAGAAGCATCGTGCTCACAAGCTCTCATCCTCATGGGGGATTTCAACCATCCAGGTATCTTCTGGAAAAGCAATGCAGCTGGATGTAAGCAATCCAGGAGACTCCTGGAGCACATCAAGGGTAAATTTCAGATCCAAGTGTTACACAAACCAATGAGGGAAGATGCATTAGTGGACCTGGTGCTCATCAGTGGAAATGAACTCGTTACAGGAGTTAAGATTGGAGGCAGCCTGGGCTGCAGTAAGCATGCCCTGGCTGGGTTGTGATCTTAAGAAACATGGGTGTGGCAAAGAGCAAAGTCAGGACCCTGAACTTTAAAACAGTGAACTTCCAGATGTTTAAAGTATTAGTGGATGAGATTCCCTGGGAAACTGTCCTTAGCTGACCAGAGCTGGCAACTCTTTAAGGGCACTTTTCTTAGAGCACATGACTGCTCCCTCTCAATGTGTAAGAAATCAAGTAAGGCAGGCCAGAAATCACATGGCTGAGCAGGGCCCTTCATCTCAAACTGATGAGCAAGAAGAAAATGCACAGCTAGTGGAATGAGGAGTGGGGAATGACAGGGATACCATTTGGATGTGTTGGGATGGGATCAGGAAACGTAAGACACAGATAAAGAGGGACTTGGCAAGGAATGTGAAGATTAATAACTAGGAGGGAATCTTTAAGTACAGTGGTCATAAAAGAAAGGCCAAAGAGAGTGTACCACCCCACCCCGTGCAATAAAGGAGAAGGGAGAGCTGGTGTCAAAGGAGGAGGATCCTGCCCCTCTTCTCTCATGAGACCCCACCTGCAGTGCTCATCCAGCTCTGGGGCCCTCAACACAAGAAAGAGGTGGATCTGTTGGAATGAGTCCAAAGGAGAGCCATGAACATGGTCAGAGGGGATGGACCACCTCTCCTATGAGGACAAACTGAAAGAGCTGGAGTTTTTTAGCCTGGAGAAGGGCCCAGGGAGACTTCATTATGGTCTTCCAGTATTTAAATGGGGTTATAAAAAAGAGGGAGAGCAACTTTTTACATGGGCAGATAGTGATGAGACAAGGGAGAATGGTTTTAATCTGAAAGAAGGCAGATTTAGATTAGACATTAGAAAGCAATTGTTCACTGTGAGGATGATAAAGCACTGAAACAGGTTGCTCAGAGAAACTGTGGATGTGCCATCCCTGGAAGGCTAGGCTCTATGGGGCTCTGAGCAGCCTGGTCTAGTGGAAGGTGTCTCTGTGGGTCTGGAAGAAGATGATCTTTAAGGTCCCTTCCAACCCAAGCCACTGCATGATTCTGATTCTATGAAGTCAGTGGAAAACTGTGTACAAAAAAATAAGGACTGATACACTGCAGTGGGTGACACCAGCAGATAAAGATATTTTTGAAAAACTCTTCCTTCACTGTGATGAGGGCCAGGGAAGAGCACATCCTGGAGAGAACAACAGCAACACAAATAGCCTTGGGAGTGAGCTTTGGCTGAATTGTCTGTTCTGTGTTTGTCTCTTAATTTAGCAGTATCGGGAAAACCCACGAAGGAAAAACTGTGGATATTTTCCAGATGCAGAGTAATTCAGGGCTGTAATTACAAACGCTTGCCTACTGAAATATTTGTACAATTTCCATGGGATAGTGTAACTAGCAACATCCATTGGATTGTTTCTAAATCTAAAGCAGTAACACTGTGCTAGTGTATCTGAAGTCTACACTGGTGATTGGCAAATCTACCTCTGCATGGTAGGTTTAGGTTCTGTACAGCTTAAGAAATGATGCTTTTACTGTTAGCTGCATCAGCTGAGGAATCTTTGTGAAACTCATTTGTATCTGAGTCCTGTGCAGAGTGCACTTAGTGGTTCCACAGTTGCAAGGTTTGACTTTATTCCTTTCAGAATACGGAATTCCTTTCAGAATTACAGAAAAGAGTGAATTGGGGAGGGTTGTTTGTTTTGGTTTTGTTTCTTTTTTCTTTGTACTTTTGATGCACTGGGATTCTGTATGCTAAGAAGCCACAGAAAAGGAACAGAATGAGAGTGAGAGATCATGTGCGACAGGAATAGGGTCTGTCCCAGAGTTGCAGATTTATTGCTGCCGTGCTTTGATAAGTGACAGCAGCTGGCTGTAATTCTCCCGGTGCTGCTCAGCAGCTTTGATCAGCAGCGAAACTGTTAACAGTGCTGACAATTAATTACTGTCGATGGGCATTGCAGCTTGAACTTCCCCTGCCAAACAGTGGCAGATCACACCCGTCAGGACTATTGTTTAAGGCTCTCTTTGGCTATCTCGCAGGGCTGAATCACGCTGTGCTTCTCCTCGGCGTTTTCTTCCCCAGTCAGCGCGGTTCGAGAGTCGCCCTGGTTTTCTGAGCGAAGCTGGGAGCGCAGGCAGGGCGCTGGCAGCGTGTGGGAGGTGTGTTTGAGAGCCATGTGCCCCTGAGCAGAGGTTGTGCGTGCGGGTGTCTGCTCGGGCTGCTGTGCTGATCTGCAGCATCCAGGAGGGTATCAGCAAACCCTCTGTGCGTGCAGCAGGCGGTGAGGAGCTGGGGAAGGAAGGGATGCTGGCTCTGGATGCAGGTGTAGCGTGGGAGAGAAGAGTGATTGCCGTCTGAGGTGCAAACACTGTGGTGAGTGTCCTTTTTCCCTTTCCCAAGACTGATCCCAACCTTCCTACTTTCTTAACACTCCCTAAAATCCTCCCTTTGTGCAGGCTCTTTCTTTATGCCTTTTGGTCTCTCCTTTTTTTACCTGACCTCCTCTTCTCCCCTCATCTCTTATTCCCCTCTTTTCCGTCTCCTCTTCTTTGTTTCCATCCCCATGCCTCAGAGGTGGACACAGTCTTTGGCAATTGCAGTGGGTTCTGTGAAGATTTATAGCCTTATGCTTTGGGAACCTTTGACGGGCAGGAATTGTATCTGATGGATTTAAAAGTATCTGAACCCTCTATTTGCATTTCTGCTGTCTGCTCTAAACCACACCGGCACTCAGCTCCCTTGAGGCTTGAATGCTGATAGCAGCAGCTGTGGCAATGGCATCCTGTGATTTGCTTCATCAGTTGACATTTCAAGGAATTTGGACTGATATAACAAGGTTGGCCATTTTACTGCCCTCTGCTGCTAAACAACTTGGGTATCTTCTCACCTACATAAAGCGTAGGTGTGACTGGCTTTATTAGTGAGAGCCCACATGAGGAGTGTGCCCCCTCCATATGTTTTTGTTGCTGTTATTATTACTGTCCAGTGGTCTGTATTGATTTGTGATATATTTTATTCAGCTAAACCCATTATCTGCCCAATTCTTCTCCGTGTCTAGATTGCTAGAATTAGGAGTTTTGGCAATGTTTTTGAGATTGGGAGCAAATCCTCTAAAAATTAGGTCTTGCCTATGTAAACAACTTGCACTACTTTTTTACTGCTATTCTGTAATATTGATACAACCCTCCCTAGTGTGAATTCAGCTATGCCAGTATGAACATGCTTATACCAGTGTGACTTGTTCCCTTTTGAGAAAGAAGAACCAGCTCTTCCAGTATAAAGCACTTTTTTTGGCTCTGATTACATCCACACTTTTGTTGTATCATCAGAAATAAAGCAGCAAATGATACTTGTAATTTAACAAGGGTGAACTGGTACAAAATCATGTATAGAACAAGTCTTGGTTTGCAGATGTCCTCAATAACTCTTTGACTAGCAAGTGTTGAATATGCTGTGTATTTTTAATCTTGTCTTTGTGAGTGGAGGTACAGTGGAAAGACTTGGTGTTACTGCCACTAAGTATTCACAGTTAAGAAACAAAGAACTGGCCAGTGTGTTGGCTATAAAGTCACGACCATGAGTCATGTGAGTCATGGTTGTTGTTTATTTATAAATAAAGTAGCTAGGATTTTATTCACTTTTAAACTGATTACTGACCATTGCTTTTATGTGCAGCCAATTGGCAATGTAGTGGCAGATGTAAATTCCAGTAATGCTTACTTGGAAGTGCCTTTGAGCTGTCAGGAGAATAGAGTGGTATTTTAGCAATATCACAAAAATGAATCCTGAAAACCCATCAGGGAAATGTGCCTGGTGGGTGTGAAACAATTTTCTTTGGTCATCTACCTCGGTCATCAGTAAGGCAGGGCAGCCTAGAAGAGACCAACACTATGTAGTGAAACTTTGAAAAATTCCAGTCAGATGCTATAATCCTAACATCATGGTTTATCAGTGGGTTCAATCTAAATGATCAATACCTGTAGCAAGGAATGTATAGGGAAGAGTCTTGGTGTTTGCAGGCAAAGGAGGAATGCATTTGGCATGGAAATCACTTTATATTCAGAGCTTTTTAGGAAGGCAGGGCTACCAGCAGAAGTGATCTTTTGGGAAAGAACTGTCTTAATTGCACATGTCTGATGACAGGTGTCTGGAAACATGGGACCTCACCAAAGCTTTTAGGTTCTCTTCTACCAGAGAAAGTAAGTGGGATAGAATCCTTTTCTTCTGCAAGGGAAGAGGTTATTTTAAGATATTTTAAGTTATTTCAATGTGAAGGAGTTTATGGAGGGTGGAGAAGTCATTAGGGGACTGCAAAGCTTTGTTAGAAGGAAAGTGCTTTGCTGTGCTGCTTGTTGGCACAGTTACCTTGACAGGTTGTTGAGGGAAGTAAATTTTCACAGAACCTAATAGTTTCCTCCCATGAGTTAGTGTCACCTCTGTCTCATTTAATTCCCACCCTGGCTTGTTGTGAATGCCATTTCCATGCTGTGTTTCTCAACTTCATTACCTCCAGACTGAGCACTGCTTTGGGAACAGCTTTCCAAACTGCAAGTGGCTTGTTCTGCAGAGCAAGCTGCCAATCTTCTTTGCTGTTTTTTCCCTTGAGCTCACTGACTCCCCACGACTGCAGTGATGGTGGCAGAGGTGACTCCCATGAGCAGACTGGGTCTCTAGCTGGGTGCTGCTGAGGTGGCACAGGCAGACAGCACCTGGTAAAACTGCTGTATGGTCATAAAGAGTAAGCAGCTGACCTTGAACAACTGTGCAGCTGGGTTGTAACCCAGCTAAGTGTCCAGCTTGCCCTGGTCTTTGCTGCCGCTTTCTAGGAGGAAAGTGATCTGTGAGAGTCCTTTCGCTGGGTTACATTACCTCTTTCCCTGAACTGACTCATGGGTTTTGTCTGTTCTGTTTGCATCGGGTGGGAACTGCAAGCGGTCAACAGCTGATCTTTCACCTTAAAGAGTCTGGTAACGTTGGCAGTCCTGGAAGGAGAGGCAGAGACATCAGACGAGTCCTTGCCTGCATCTCTTGGCACGATGGTTTGCAGTCAGGACAGTTTATGCGAGATTGACAGACAGAGGCAGTCTCAGCTTGGCCCCACTCCCACAGGAGTCTGCAGAATCAGTTGCTGAGCAGTTTTGAAACGCTCCCTTTTATTTGTCTGCTCGCCTCCACTTTTAACCAGATAGGAAATTGTTCATTATAAAAGGTGCAGTTGTCCTTATGGCAGTCTCATCAGTGGTGTCTGAGGAGTGAAGGTGTTAATATTGGTGTTCATACATTTCTCTAAAGGTGAAGATGACTGCAGAGGAAGATTAGTTTTGCCATGAAAGGCACTGAATGAGCTGACCTGATCAAGGGGAAAACATTAAAATGTTACGCTCTCTTGTTTTCTCCACTTCACTCAGACATTAGTGGCTGTGGTCTGTTGCTGTTTAGCAAATATGTTTGGGTCCAAGTGCTGCTTGAGATGATAGAAACCCAATGAGCTTTTTGAGGCAGAGGCAATTATTTGTTATGTGTTAGTACAGCTCCTAACACTGTGGGTTGCTGTGCCTCCTGATTGCTAATGGCTGAGCAATAGTATTTGTTACTGGCAGTTGGTAATAGCAGCCTGTGTTTGTGCCCTGGAGGGGAATTTGGTAGATGTGCACAGCCACGGGATTTTAAAGATTTTGGACCTTTTAGAGGCACCACAAAGTCTGCACAGACCATCTAGCCTTCTGCCATTTTAAGTGCTTCCTTACTTCATTTAAGAGATATTTGTTTATTCTTTCCCCTGTTAGCCTCCCAAACTTTTCAAATCTTTCCCATCTGGGCTCTTTTGTTTATAAATTCTTCTGAGTTTGAAGCTTGTAGGCAGCAACCACTTTGAAGCCTGCTTTTCTAATACAGACCAAACAGTTGCCAGGAAGCATCATGGGCTCTTGCTGTCCTCTGTCCCCTCTTTAGATCACTGCAGGTCTCTGAAATTGCCTCTGTTCTACCAGTTGGATGCTCAGCCCTGCACTCCCCACTGTCAGGCAGCCTCATCCTGCTAAGGAGCTTCCCTGATATGCACAGCCTGAGGATCTGACAGAGCACAGATATTTTCATTTGTTTTGGCTTGTTTGTCTTGAGAAGTCAGTGTGGCAGCTCCCTCCTCTTGTATGAGGCCCACATAGCTGAGGCCTATCACTTTTTTCCTGCTATGGAAGAACTGGTCAGCCCTGAGAGGGGCTGAAGTCCAGCCTTATAAAAATTGTCTGTCACCTTTTAGCCGTTCTCTTTGTCACTTCCTTTCCATAGCAGAGATAATGGAAGTGTTTCCTGCTAACTCCTGTCTCTCTGTGATAAATTGCTTTGTTCTTTATTGGAAAGCATTGTATAGCTGCTCTTAGCACTGCGATAAAGAAAATGCTGTGAACTGGCTGCATTGTGTTTGGCTTCCTTTCAGACAACGCCAGTCTGGACGCTGAGGACCTGATCTTCCTTTGGGGTCAGACCTCAGCTCACATTTGTGTGGGAGGCAGGGATTTATGTTTGCTTAAAGCCACATTTTTGCTTCTGGCATGGAGGCATTGAAGGTCAGTGTGATCCATAAATCTATAGAAGGGGGTTCTGCAGGTGCCCCTTGCTCTCCATATCCTGCTTTGAGCTCTCCTCCCTCCCCTGTGGCACAGAGATCTTTGTGTTGGTGTTGTGCTGGTGAGTGCTTCCCTTACCCTCCCCAGCTGGGAGCTCCCAGCTCTCCAGGCAGGGCTGATTTTGACCTCCCTTGTATTTTCCAGTTGCCAGTGCTTATAGCAAGGAGGGTTAGTAGCTGAGCTACACTGTTGTTTCAGTTCAGATTATTTTGCCTGGATCTTTCCATTCAGTGACAAAAAAAGATGGTGTCAGTATAGGTTAGCTTTAAAGTGATGAGAAGAATCCTATTCCTGAATTCTGCAGCTTTCAGATTTGTTGCCTTTTATCAAGAGCTGTATTGTTAGGTTTGCTGCCCACAAGCCAGGGAGTCCTGATTTTCCAGGGCTTTAGCTTATGGCCGATAGCTCAGTTTCAGTCCTGCTTATGTCTAGCATGCTCCACCTGGTAGTGGGACAATTGTATGAGCAGCAGAGTAGTCACTGGCAAAAATAGTGGGATAGTTTTAGTTGAACAGGTAGAAGGAGATGGACAAAGACAAATACACTGTTAAATATGTATGACGTGGGCGTGCTCATCTACCTGTGTGCCTAAAACTCCCTCTGGCTGAATTGAAGGAAAACCACAATGCAAAGTTTATCCTGTCTGCTTGTTTTCTCTGCATAAGGTAAACTGGGAGAGAAGGAGGGACTGGAGTAGGCACAGAAGGACTCTCATCGTCAGAACTGAGGCTGAGAGTGAGTTTCATCATGTATGCTTGATCAGCCTTTGCGTGGTTTGAGTCCTTTGGGCTCATTTAACACAGCATAAATCCCACCCTGCATGCTCCTTGTGAGTTGTTTAGTTCACCTCCTCCTGCAGAGATTTTTAATTAAAAATCTAGGACCAAAATAACTGCAGTACTGTCTTTTAACTATTGTTGAAGTAGGAGCTGGATGCTCTCATCTCTGAGAAATAGTGAGAGGTCTGTGCAAAGATACTCAGTATATTAATTTCCTGTGGAATTTCAAGGAGAGTGGCTATATCAGAGGAAGTATAGGTGGATTCTAAATTTAAACCACTGTACAACAGATCTTGGTATATACTACAGTGCCCAAAAGACTGAAAAGCTGAACAGGGGCATATAAGGATCTCTTCAAAAATAGATGCACTTCCTTAAAATTTATTTGGATATGTTTATTCAGCCCTCCTTATAAAGGCCCCTGAGATTTACAGATCCTGTCTGAATCTGATAGGAGAAACAAGAAAATAGAGGAGTGGAAAATTCAGCATGATTGAAGCCCCACAGGATGTGGTCATTTCCCCACTGTTTACCTGTTCTTCAGAAGTAGGTGAACCAGGTCACCTATAATTTAGTAGGCTTGGGGTCAGAGCCATTTGGTGGAAATATAGTTTGTGGTCATACAAGATGCCAAGGTAGAAATACACATCTAATTTAAAATTCTTTGAGACAGTGGATGCTCATGGCATAATCTGGAACTGAATCTTTATGGTATTGAACAGCACTTGTTTTCTGTCCTGTAAGATGGTCTGTAAACACCTTTTCTGCCACTGCCTTTGCCTTACTGCTGTGGTGTCAAAGTTCCTGTTAGAGCTCAAGTCTGGGAATGGCTCAACAGACTTGAGGTAGGAATTGATTCTGGTTTACTTTGTTACAAGGAAGCAATATTTCATAAACAAGGGAATAATGTCAGAAGATGCCTCTCAAGCATGAAAGCAGGTCTTGAAATTAGTGTGATAGTTCCTAGTAATTGTGTGGTGGGAATATAGCCCCAAGGCACAATCTTTTCTAGACTTAATTGTATAAAGGCAGAGGTGAATATCATAGAAAGCCATCAGTGAGGCTTGCAGTCATCTGGGTTTTTTGAAAATGTCATTAAAAGTAGGATTCTTCCATTAAAAGGGAATATGATCTCATTATGTGATTTAGATAGCAGGATGAGGCTGTAATGATGCTCTTGAATACATTCTTTTCAAAGAAAAATATCAATGCAAGAACTGACCTTGAAGATATGGCCTGCTTACAAATGATGTAACTGTGCCCCTGTCCAAAGCAAAGTGTTCTTGCCATGGCTTTAAATCTCCAATAGCTTTAGCTAAAGCAACTAAGTTACTGTCTTATTTATGTTTCTGTGTACCTGATACCACATCTCATTGCCCTGAGTTGATCCCAAATCTTGTCAGCCCCTACAGGAGTAGGGATGGAAGGTCTCATGCGGGCACGAGCTCCCTCTCTCCAAAGCCTGTTGTGGTGAATCCATTAAGGTGTCTGAGGTGTCTCACCCCAGAGGTAGCTCTAGAAAAAATGAGTTATTAGAAGGCTGTTCTCTTAGATATTTGGCTACAGTTTAAGAGGATTGTGTGGGAGGTCATTGGAGGGTGTTGCTAACAGCACACATAAAAACTTCAGGGCATGGGGGGATGTGGGATAGCAATTCCTCAAGCCATATGTACTGTGTGAGTTATGGATAATTACTGGAAAGCTCAGTGTGTCAAGGGTAGATGTGGTTTACCATTATGTAATTCATTAATACTGTTCATGGGACTTGAAGACTTGCTCCCTGAAATGCCCAGGCTTGGAGATGTTGTGCTCACAGCTGGCCTCAAATGAAAACTGTAACTGGTAGATAAGCTCTCAATATCAATAATCACAACAAAAAGGAAGCAGAGCACTTCCAATCTGCTTTTGAGGTCGGGAGGTTTTAGTTGTATGTCCAGCATTTTCATCTTTGAGCCTAAAATTATTTATATTGAAATTAATAAGAGAGCGCTTATTTCTTTGACTGGTACATAGCTTTCAACACTGTTTTTTAGTGCCTAACTTTATACCATGCTTCTGTGCCTGAGCCTCGTGCCCATGGAAGTCAAAGGGAATCTTGCCTTTTGGCTTGGACATGCATTGCCAAATGCTGTGTGCTGCCCAGGAGCTGTGCCCACACTTCCAGCACAAGCAGCAAGGATTCAAGGGTTATCTGTACTGCAAGTGAGGTGTGTTGGTGGCTTATATCTGCTTACCTGAGCAAGCTTGAACAAATAGCAGGCACCAGCATGGATTTCAGAATGAACTGCCCATGTGGTGCTTGTTTGATTTTTCAGACATATTTCTAGCTTGCCTTGCATGCCTTCCTTGTAGCCCGCACTGTTTGCCCTACTCCAGCTACCTAGCTCAAGGGTAATCTATGTGGATGTGCCCAAGTTGTACTTACACCTGGATTTTGTGTTAACTGTATCTCTAAGAAGTTCCTGAATTCACTGCTGAGAGGCAGCTGGGATGCTTGTGTCACCTCTGTGAAACTCTCAATTAAAGATGTATGGAAGTATTTCTAGATGAACAGAAATGTAGAGGCAGAGATCTGGTTGCCTGAGTTTGTCTCAAAACCTGGAATTTCTTGGCTAGTTTGTTATAAAAACTGCATCAGGAGATGAGTTGTGATCTATGATGGCACATTTCTTCCTATACACTGCACACATACTTGGTTGTACATTATATTTTGGTGGGGAGTCTTGGCTAATCTCAGTTTTGACTTTGTTTTCCTGCTTAAAAGAATGCTCATGAGAGATATCAGTAACAAATAATGGTAAGCTTTAAATAAAAATTCAGTAAGATGGATAAGGTGCTTGGTATATACTTAACAGGTGTGATTTATCTCTTCAGTTGAAAATATTAGAACATGGGATTAAAGGGTTGAGGATGATTCCAAGCAAGCACCTCACCTTCCTGCATAGATTGGTGCTTCAAGAAAATGCCTTTGCATGGATATATTGAATTGAGATGCCTTCAGGAGCTGAGGGCTAAAGGAGATTATGCAAAGTATGATTTACTGAAAATAAAGTGAGGGACTAAGATAAAAAGATCTGCAGGTTCTCACTCCTATTTTTCACGGAATGCTGAACACTTTCTCATCCTTCTGGTAGTGTGTGTTAGACCTTCAATTCTGCATGCACCTGCTATTACCAAGGAAATAATTAATGTTGATGTACTAGTTGTAATTACAGCAAGTGAGGTATGATCTGTGCAGTTAACAAGGGGAAAAATGAGTGAAATGCTAAGTCAGGAGAAGCTCCTCTGTGCTAGTGGGAAATTTAATATGCTTTGTTAAATTAATAGCCTTTGCATAACAATCAATTTACAGTTTAAAGGGCAGAGGAGGTGTATGTAAAAATCATTAAGCATTCATTTCAGCAACCTACTCAATATTCTTAGCTGGAAGAAATCGCCAGTGCAATGTTTACAGAGTCAGTTGCATCTGTTTTAAGGAAAAAAGCAAACCACAAGAGGCTTGTGTGTATGGTGCTTATTGCAGTGCCCTTTTCTAAGCCATAGGGTTGCAGTGATCCCTTTCCCAACACAGCATGGCTTTAGTGATGGGCTGGTCTTTGCTCACTGATGTTTATCCATACCAGAGATGATTCTAAAGTTTTCCTACATGTCAGATAAAAATGTTCTGCCCTGTGTGACCCTACCTTGAAATTTCTAAGTGCTCTGTTAGATAGGGATCCCCAGGAAGAACAACCTGGGATTTTTTTTCTCAGCATAGACATTCAGGACCTGGTTTTGCCTGCAGTTGTTCTGTTTGTAGTCTTTGTACATAATGCTCACCCTAGAGAGAGATTAGTTGTAAGAAGATTATGCATCTGAGTGCTGCTGGTGTGCCTGAAGCTGGAAATGTTCTGTTGTATACAAAGAAAACATTAATCAAGACATCTTACAGAGAATTAAGGGAGGAAATAGTTTTGTCTCCTGATTACTACGTGAATTTCACTGCCCAGTGCAGGAAAAGGCAGGGAGAGAGGCAGGAGGTGATAGAAAGAGGTTATTCTTCTGCTCTCATGGAAAACAAGGGCAGATTGCTGGGGTGGCTGTGGCAGGTAACTTTCACAACAGCAGCATGAGAGAGGCAGCTCTAAGGACTCTGCAGGACATGTGAGCTTTGAATTAGATTGTAGGGACAAACTAGCCATGTTCCTGAGCTTGCCAAAGCAGCTGAGTGAAATCTGTTGCATATAATCTTAACAAAATCCCATCCCTTTGTTGCAGATGGGTATCTTCAGCAACACACATTACTTGATTTTCCAGCCTGGGCTGATTGTCAAGCTAAGTAGCGTGGCATGCAGCAGAGGATATAGCAATGCATAAAATCAGAGCACTCCTGCAGTACCACTGGTGAGGGAAGGTCCCCTAGCCAGCGCCACAGAGAAATAGCTGACCCTCAATAATTAAGGGTATAGAGAATAGCTGACACCTGCTGTGAAGCTCCATTTCTTCAGTTTCCAGCTAACAGCCCAAGAGCCCTAAACATTCAGTGCCAGGTGCAATATGTGTGCTTTGCCATTTCTCTAATCAACAAGCATGAATTAGGTAGAGAAAACATTGCCTGCACAGTTAGTTTTCACTGTATCAAGTTTTATTTAACTGTTAGGGGATTGGTTGTCCAATTATCTATCTTATTAATAGGTATTTTTGGGAATAGCCTTCAAAACCAGATTTCACAGACTTCCTGAATTGATTGTGGTTCTTCAGCTGTTGTAAACCACCAGCACACCACTGAACTAATAATTTACCCTTATTGAGGATCTGTGCTGCTGTTTTTCCTTATGAATACATAGAACTGTAATCACTAGAAATACATCTGCTAACAATTTGCCTTCTCATTTCATTCATAAATTTTGACCTCCTCAGGGTTAATTGGATCAGGAAATGTCAGTATCTTTAGATCTAATTTTCCCTATTGATGCAGGTTTTGGAGTGAATGACTGCTTTGAATACAAAATATGATTTAATTTAATTTCTGTGAAATACCTAGTGACCAGAAAAAGAGAAGGTTGTTGGAAGCAAGCTTTGAATAAATTAAGAGCCCCCTCTAACTGGCACAGCCTTCTTGACTATATAAAACCCCTAATTAACTATTTATAGAGAAGTACATATTTCCAATCTATTTTAAGATGCTGGAAATGAGAGTAAGCAAACCAACCTACCCACAAGTTTGAAGGGAATACAGACAATATAATATCTGCACAGTGTTTAACAGTGTGGTAATTATATATCAGGAACTTTGAAAATGTAAAGAAGGAGCCAGGAAAATTCCTTTCCCAGAAGCTTCAAGCCTGATGTGGAAAGCTTCCACTATCTTCCTAGCAAGCACAAAAGGCCCAGGAACAGGTGTGTGTGAAAGGCATCTCTGCACCAACAGTGATCATCATTAAGTGTTTTAGGCACAGCCTTCATCCAAAATGGGTCCAGTCCCAGAAGAGGAGAGCAGTGGCAGTTCCCATTTGCTTCAATAGCACTATGAGGTTTGCTGATAAAGTAACTTTTATTCCTGCCCCATTGTTCTTCATTGGCTGTTCCCGAAGCCACTTGGAAGGGAAAGTCCCATTGTGCTGTTGTTCGCCGTTAGTTTCACTGCTTTTATTTGTCTTGTGCTTCATGGGACTTTGACATATACTTCTCTTCTGCTGTATTTTGCATTTTTAAAAGATAAAGAGGTCTTAAAGACAGGGTTAGTATGAAATTTATTTCTTCCTGATGAATTATTTATTCCTTTTTAAGCTCTGGTGAACAGCTCATATTTAATAGCCCATTACTGCTTAAAGAGCTGTGGACACAAAAGGAGCAATCTGAGAAGTCTTGTGTTTAGTGGCTCTGTAAATACTCTCTATATTACCTTTCCTTCATTTTTATGATCAAGAGCACAGAATGGAAGGACAGAAATTACCTGAGCTGCAAACTTCAGGGCACTTTAATCTACCAAGACTAACAACCAAGTAAATTCATACAGGAGCAAGAATGAAGGTTTTTCATTACAGGGTTATTTTCCTAAGTGAGTATATGGATTCTGCACCAGTTGGTGTCTTCAAATTAAGACATGTTGTCTTTCTAGGACAATTCTTCATCTCATCTGCTGGATTTGGAGGGAATGCTGTAGCAGTGGGTGACATTTCTTGCCTTGTGTTACGCAAGTGGTTTGACAGAATGGCAATTTTTGGCCTTCTGTAATTCTGGCCCAATTTTGACTTTTACCTTCTCTCTATTCCATGAGCCCACACAGAACTGTTTTCCCTGAAGCGTCTGCTTTATCCTGAAGCAATCTCCAAAATACTCATTTAGAAGTAGATTTGGATTTTAGAATAATAGTGTTGTCTTCAAATCAGCCATGAAGGATTTGAGGTTCTAAATCACTCATGTCTAGAAGCCCATATTCTGTTGTTGCTTATTTCTTAGCAGATACTTCATCAGCACTGAATTTTTGTATATTTTCTGGATTATTTAGGTGTCTAAAGAGCCCTCTTGTGAAAAGCCGTGAACACACCTCCCACTTTCCTGTTACATCCCTTTGGAAAATTGTCCCTGGCATCTTCCCCTACAGCTCTCATTAGCTTTGTTACTTGAAGCCAGCTTGGGCAGTCAGACCTTTATGGACAAATATAAGAAGTAGTTTTCTGAGTAAGTGAGTTAATGAGGCCTCAGTTTCCTATGGATTTGTGGCTTATGTTGGATTCACTGATATTTGGTAATAGCTGGGTTCAGAGGACAGCTTTACAGTTTCCCTCCTTTCTTTAGCCACTGATCTTTTAAGAAGATACAACTTTTAAGAATCTAATATTTTTGAGTTTTCTAATGTCTGCTGGAGTTCCATGACTTTTTCAAATGGTACAAAAGGGGTTGGGAGGGAGGATAAAACAGGATAGATACAGATGCAGACACACACAGTAATGTCTTTTGGAAACCAAACCAAATATTTCAGGTTTATTGTAGAATCTTAATAATGCAGACTACATTTTCTCGAGACAAGGAAAACAAATTACTGATATATTAAGAAAACCCAAAATACAAAGAGAAAAAAAGTCTGATTTTGTGCTACATAAGAGTCTGTCTGGATGAGGATTAAATGCATTTTATGTAGATATCTTTGAAAAACAAACCAGAAAACACCATGCTGGTGGCACGAGGTGTTGCATGGTTATGTGTGTGTCAGACAGACATGTCTCTGCTGCTGCTTCACAGGGAGCTTCAGTCACTGGAGGTCTTCTGCCAAATAATACCAATTAAGAGGAACTTACTCACATTGATCTGTGTGCTCAGAAAGAGATGAGCTGATGCCACAAGTTTGTATGAATATATGTAAGAGAAGAGCCACACCTGGAAAAAGTCTTTTTCCTTTGTTACTGGCTGTTCCCAGTTGAACAAGGCATCCAGATTTTTTCTGCTATCAAACTGGTGGCTTAAATAATTGTGATAATGAGAGAGTACAGTAATTCTCGGACATTTATCCTGTGGTTAAATAGTGTGAAATAGTAAGGGAGCAAAACATCAGTGTATGGCTCACTCTACATAGTAAATAGAGCAACAGTTGAAAGAAATAGTGTTTTGGGGTTTTGCTGCTGACGTCAGTGTGAGCTAGCTGGCAGTCCTTCACTTGATGCTTTTTTCCAGGCATCACACTGACACAGCTCATGGTATTGCTGAGACACAATGTTGATGGACACAGCCTTTCTGTTGCCCTGTCAGGTCGTAAGAGTTGGTGGATAGATGTTTTATGTTTGTAACCTGTTCTCCGGCCTGCTTCCACTGGGTGGGCCTGGGATTTCTGAATGCTTTCCTGCATGATTGGCACAGCCTCACCAGGTCCCTGCTTTTTGGAAAAAATATCCCACTGATCTGGTTTTGTTCCGAGCCACTTATGAGCAGTTCTAGAGGTAGAGAGTTGAGACTGCCTTTCTGGGAAGGAGGAAAAAAATAGCTCCTGTTAGCATTCCAAACTCAGCTATTTAGACCTGGATTATTTTTAAATACTTTACTTTCAGACACGTAGCTAGCTATGTTTTCCTCCTCTCTCTCCTTACGTTTTTTAAAGTTTGCAGTTAAGTTTTGCATCTTCTCCCCACTCAGCTCCATGCAATCTAAAGTTTCTAAGCAAACAGAAGTTTATTTACATTGCTAGGTTAGCTGTGTTACCTGCTGCCTCAGAGATGCAGTGGGAACCTGGATATATTTGGAATATTCTGGAATATGAATGTGATACTCGAATTGGGATATGTTGACAGAGCGGTTTCCTGGGCAGTTGAATTGACAGCAGGCAGGGCAGCAGCAAGCGGAAAGATGCAGCCACCTCATTTTACCTGGCTGCCATCGCACGTCATCAGCCTGAAACATGGCCCTGCAGTGTGTATGTCCTGAAGCTCAAGTGCAAAGCCTTTCACCAAGAGCAGTGTGAAGGGCTTGGAGTGAAGTTCTGCTGCTCAGAGTGTGCTGTCTTACACCTCTTCATGGTGGGGGCCATGCTGACACACAGGGCTTTGGAGTTCTTGGCAATCACTTCACAGATCTTATTTCATCCTCTGGGGATGATGCAGATTCAACAGAGGACACACATCCCCTTCAAATGGCAGCTGCTAGCCTGGGGGAGTCCCATTTTTGGGCTAGCCCCACCTGCTACCCCTTAGCCTGTTGTCAGATGTCACAGACCCTGATGTCTCGCACATCTCATGGTGAGCTGGGTTCAGCAAGACCTGCTGCTCAAAGTGATTTTGGTAACCCAGGCGCATTGCTGGAGTCCAGCCTGACTTAGATCAAATTAAGCTCTTGGGCACCAAGGCCTTCTCTTGCAGGAAAGAAGGAGCAGATTTGCTCTTGTCTTCTATATAGCAGCTAGTTTATAAAGCTGATGCAGCCTTCTGGGCAAATAAATTTTTAAAAATTGCAAAACCTCAAACATTGGCCCTGTCATCTACAGGGATTGGCAAGGCAGGTGGAGGTACAGAGCCCAGATCAAACAGAGGAGGGGACTTCCTCACACTGCGACACATTCATGACATACCCTCATGTAGTGTCTTGGCTGTGAAGGCTGAGCTCCAAGAGGCTGTTGAAGGTTCCCCATGAAATTGGGGCATTTGGGCAGCACATGCACAGGGAGCAGGAAGGGAGATCAGGGTCTTCTAGCCTTTTATCAGCCCATTTCCTCTGTGCCATGAGGATCACCTTAGGAGCATGTTGATCCTGCCCTTCCAAACTGCACTGTGACTCTGGGCAACCTGTTCTTTGTTTTCCCAGTAGCCTAAAAGAGATGGAAAAACTTGGAGATGCTTTTCAATAAATATGTACTGTCCTTAAAGGTTTTCCTTACCTCAGTCCCCAAGAGAAGCAGCAGACCTTCTGGTGAGGGATGCCCATGCAAAAGCTGGGTTAACACTTCTTACTACTATCCAGAACCCTGCCTCTGGCTGCACATGGGGAGAGAATAAAGCCTGTAACTCAGGAAGGATTCAGTCATAGTATCTGTTTGTAAAGGGTAAGAAAGAACGGCTTGTTGGATGGGTATAAAAAACCCTTTAATTCCAGCCAGGATGGTCTAGTGCTTTAGCCAAGCCATGGTAAAGACCAAAGTACCACCAGTACAGGGATGCAGGGAGGCTTTTGGGGACACAATTGCTAGTCTTTACCCTCACAGCAGCAGTGGTTATCTTACTGATCAAACTGCAAGGCTGGTCTTAATGCCATTTTAAAGAAACCAAAATCATTTTTATGTGCTATAATAGGAAATAAGGGTGGGAGTGACTGGTGTGATCTCTTGCTGTTCCCTGCAGCCAATGGAGCTGGTCTTCCTCCACACAGCCCAGATTAATGTTGATTTCTGTGGAGATGGTGTAACTCTGCTGACACCAATGGAATTGCATTTATGAGATTCAAAAGCCTTTAAAAAAATAAATAAAAGGGTTTCAGGCACCGTGTACTGAACGTTAGACACTGAATGGACCCAGTGAGTAGCTGTTATCCTGATAGATCCTGTAGGCAGGAAGATGTTATACTGCCTGTATACACTGAGGAACAGTGTCCTGCTTCCCTAGTTTACAAATACTGAGAGCCAGCAAATCAGTAATTGTAGCTTCAAATTAATACAGTTTTGGTGTTTTTTTTTTCTCCTGTACAGCCTTCTGGCACTCTATAAAAAGATCTGGCATGCTGCATAGGATTAGGTGGCTTTGAAGCAGCGAAGTCATCTAGGTGTGAAAACTTTGATTTCCTGTGTCTTGAAATTAACTGTAATCTCTTTCTTTTTCAGAAAACCCCCACAGCTCATGCCATGAAGGAGGAGAACTTTCTTCGTCGCAGGTTCTCCCTCTGTCCAGCCTCGTCCACCCCTCAGAAGGTCGATCCTCGCAAGCTGACACGCAATCTGTTCTTTGGGGCCGACAATGACATCTACCCTCTCAGCCCAGGTTGGTTTCTGGTGTGTCAGTGCACAAAGAAGCTGCCTCAGGTGCTTGACTGCTAGTAGATATTTTAGAATGCTGCCAGGAAACAAAGAGAACCAAGAATGTGGAAGAGAAAGTGAGAGAAGCGCTGCAACACAGTACTGGCTCTCAGACAGTGCTGCTTCCATGATGCTGTTATTTTTCACTGCCATGGCATTAAGTGGGAATGGAGGGCATGAAAATGGGAAAACTGTAATTGTTTGAATGCTGCATGGCCTTACATTTAAAAAATTGCTATAATGGTTTCAGGCACATCCACTTCAAGTCACTTGATGTGTTTCACCCTAAGCATTGGACTTGCTTAAAATTTACTGTCCCCCTTTGCAGATGTTTAATGGCGGGTTTCCCTGTTCAGATTTAGAGCCCAGGATAAATATTACAAGAGCAAAATTTCTGTGGTTAGTATTCTGTAAATATCTACAAGCACTACAAGTACGAGGAATCCTGTCAGGTTGCAGTGAATAGCATACTGGCTTTAAGCATTCTCTTTACATTTTTTTTTTCAGCTTTGAACCTCCTAGCACCTTTCTTGAAGGGAAAAGAGCTCATTTTATTGTTTCAGAATTTGTTGCTCACATTGAAGCCTTCCCTTGTTTGCAGTCTGCAGACAGTGCTTCTGTTCCATTCTGTAAACAAGTGCTTCAGGGGGCAGTCACAAATTTCTAGAGCTATCATCTGCAGCTGCCATGTCAGTGCTAAATAGTCAAATCTCACAGTACCGTTGTGAGGTCTCAAAACACTGATATCTGGAGAAAGAAAACAGCATCTGTCAAAAGGTTTCCCTGCTTATATAGATGTAGCACCCAACAGACTCTCTGGGATTTGCAGATGTAGTGCAGAATCAGGTCTGGGTTTCCTGAGCTAATTGTCTTTTAAGTGCAAAGATTTCAAGGGCCTCTGATTTTGTAGGTATTTTGTTTGTGAGTGTCTGCTGTAAGGGAGCCTGTTTTCAGCAGTGCTGACTAATCCTGGCTGCTGAAAGCTTCAACAACCTTTCAGTAATCAAAATAAAAACAATTTAAAATCTAAACACCTAAAATCTCATACATTTTAAACCTGGAGTGACTTCTGAACAGCTGACTGCCCATAAGTACAGTCTGTACAAATGTGTGGCAAACAAATGGCTCACTTCTGCTATCCTTGGGAGCTGAAGGGCTGATTTTCCAGCCTGTATCCACTTCCCCTTGCTTTAAGGTGATGGAGAGCTATGGCTTAGAAGTTTGCCCAGTTCTTTCTTCAGTTCTTACCAGCATTTTCAATGCTAAAAATTTACTGACTCCCTCACAAGGGTATTTCAGTGCTGTAATATTTTAGAAACCAGAGAAAGTTGAGGATTTCAGTGTGGAGGAGGTGGCTGGAAGAATTTTTCTCTTCCTCAGCATCCTCCATCACCTTGTTTCTCCTTGATCCCTGCTGGCAGCCTTTGCTGGGCTCAGCAGAGCAAGTGCCTTGAGCCACCATGGATCTTCTGCTGTACAGTTCTCCCAGGTAACCTCCAGCACTGGGGCTAGTGGGGGCTGTAGCCCCAGTGTGGCAAGGGAAGAACATAGGCTAAAGGATTTGCAAAGGGGAAAATATCCCTTTAAAAAAAACAGAATTTACTGTTTCAGTCAGGGGATTTCTTGCAAGGAGTCTTGGGTTTTATCTAGTCTTACTGCTCTTTTAGTCCTTTCATTTCTTTTCCTGTCCTCATGGAGTTTCCTTGTCTGTTTCCCTCATATTTCCTGCAAGAAGGGCCTGTTTTCTTCATATTCAGCTGCCATTTCCTATATCAGACTGCTTTCACTCCTTTGCTGCCACTTCTGCCTTATCTTCCTCTGAACCTTGTGCTTCTCTCTACCTTCTCCTGTCCTCTGAACAATGCTGCTATCACCATAAATAAGCTACAGCTCTGTGTCCATAAGCTGCATCCCATATTTCTCTATTCTCTATTTTTCTCTGTTGTTTTACATGAGCTTTCAGTTCTTGAGGTTTTTTCCAGTGGTCTGTGTTTTGCTGTTTGAGCCCAGCAGGTTTCCTTTACATGAGCACTGGGCTGATTGTGTTGAGTGGGTGCAGTGGGCAGCAAAGCCCGGTGATTTCCTGTCTGGAATTCAGGGGGTTATGATGTGGCTGGAGCTGCAGGTCTCACTGCACCATCACCTAGGATTCACCCTCCAACAATGAAGATGTGCTGGCCGCCGCCGCCACCACCACCACTGAGCAGGCAGGGGCTGCGGCAGCCAGCACCGGGGGTGGGAGTGCCGGGGCACCCAGCACCGGGAGGGTGCCTGGGGCTGCCTTTAAAGGCTTCGCTGGTCTATGAAAACTGTTTGCAAATTGAGCACCTGACACCATGCCCCACGCTGGCGCGATTCTGTTACTAACTTGTTACTTTGTTGCACATGGAGCCTCCCTTAAAAAAAAAAAAAAAAAAAAAAAAAAGATGCGGCTTATATTCAGGTGCGGCTTATATATAGACAAATCCTGTGGTCTTCCTGGCTACCCGGAAGTGCAGCTTATATTCAGGTGCGGCTTATAATCGTGAAATTACTGTAAATATTTCAGAGAGAATGGAGTGACAGACTTTACACCTCAGGAGAGCTACACCATGGGGATTCAGTTCAGTAAGAGAATTTTTTTTTTTAAAGGAAACATATGGGATATGCAGAGGGCACTATGTGAAATAACACTTTGGACTTCTTGCCTTTTGCTTGTATACAAAAGTGCTAATTATTCTTGTAACTGAGAGAAAATGGAGTAAGATATTTTCTTTATATAGGGAGCTCACAAATTGGAGAGGCATGAATTCTTGTTTCTTGTTCATATGTCTTTCACTTAGCCATGAGGAGAGTGAGCCTTTCTCTGTTTTCTATTTCAGAGGATAGGAAATTTATTGGTATAAAATTTTTTACAGAATCTTTTTGATTAGGCTGCAAAATCACACAGTCTTTAAATAAAAATGTAGATTAGCTGGTCTGCATCCTAAGAGATGTACTTTCATAAATATGGGAGTTTTCCTGTGAACGATACATGGAACTACATTTCAGGTGTTCACATTGGATCATGTGGTTGATATTTAGAGCAGAAATTTGCAATAGTTTTGTCACACATGAGAGCTTGTATTTCCTCCTGTAGTTTATCAGTCATGCCTGCTGTATCATTCTTTATAAAGGGGAAAGGCAAATGCAGCTGTAGGATTGATGCCCAGCAGAAAGCCAAAGAAAAGGGATGGTTACTGTTCTGAAAAGGGACTAAATATTTGCTTCCTCTGTGCATGACAATAATGGATAAAAAGAAAGTATCAGCAATTCTGAAAGTATCCGCCACAAGACTGGACTGTTGGCAGTTTTCTTCACAATGTGATCAAGGCTGTTTCCATAAACACTACTGATTCTCTTCCCAAAATATTTTTTGTTATTTGGTGCAGAATATTTGGGCTACTTTGTGGACAACCCTTCTTTGTGTGCCTTGGTAGCAGCCAGCACTTCGAATTGTGTGATTCATCTCTTTTTCTATTGTGGGCATTGTGTTTTCTTAACCAGGGAGATAAGTATTTCAGCTTCTATAGTTGGTTCATGTTTTGCTGCTTGTATGTTTTTCTTTGGTTTCCTATTTATTTTCTCGGGGTTGTTGTGTCTGTTGTTCTCTGGGTGAAACTCACTTTTGGGCTTTCTGTGCACTTGACTGTGTGTGTTTTTTTGAGAAACTTCCACATCATTCCTATGAAGTTTGCTTTCTGAACAAAGGCTGGCCCTCTCCTTCTTAATGGCTGCAGCAGGGCTGCTTGAGACAGACAGCAAACATAGTTCTCCTCTGAGAAACAGCCTTTCCCTCACAATTTCCAGTAGACTTAATGTGTTTGGCATAAGAAACTAGGAGATACTGCTACATGAACACACCTAATGAAGCCTTGTAAATGATACATTAAGAATGGACAGTTGCATGTTCCTTTTTTTCCCTATGTTCCTGCTCTGTGAGCATGGTTGTCCAGAACCTCAGGAGTAGGGAAAAATCTCAGTGTTCAAGCTGCAAATCCTTTTAACTGCATTACTGAGAGAAGGCAAAAATCTCACATCCAGGCTTTTTGTATGGCTACAAGCTTGGAGTTAAGCTTTCTTTAAGAACTGAGACATAATAAAGTGTGGATGTAATTCTCTTGTGCTAATAGACACCATTCTCTTGGAGCAGGCAGCAGCTGATTCCTATTAACTTTTCTTGAACTTTTAGACCATATGTTACTTTCCCATACATGTGCAGAAAAAACTCTTCATGGGAAACAAGTGCAGCAGCTACATGGCTTTATGAGTTTTTTTCCAACCTCCTCCGCCTCTTTCAGGGAGAATGGGGGTTATAGAGAATGAAAATGCCATGAGAGAAAGGAAAGGTATGGAGATCCAGGTTCTAATCTGTGCACAGCAGTGCTTATGGTAATCCTACTTGCCATGGTAGCACAAAGGCACTGTCAAATCTCTGGCCACTCGGGATATTTATTTTTTTTAATTTTTTTTTCCCTTCTGCCCACAAACTGAGGATTCTGAGTGCATTATTTAGGGCTCCGTGTTTCCAGGGGAGGAGTGACAGCTGAGAAAGTAGGTTGAGATATGAGTCCCGTGTTTTGGCATCAACCTTCCTGCGTGTCTGGGTGGGTCCTTCCTCCACCCCACTCCCCCCATGAGCAGCACATGTGCTGTGCTGTCCCTCTTCTCCCAGGCCTCCTGTGGCAGCATGGCCTTCTGTGGCTGGCTTTTCTAACAGTGCTTGGCTTCTTCAATGGCTGCTCTGATGATTCCAGCTTCTGCTGACTTTGGGAGAATCAGGGTTTTCTCTTGGCAGTTTTGGATCTGGTGGTGTTTCCAAGGCTGGCCCACACAGTGTTAGAAATATTTCCAGCAGTTCTCATTTTGCAGTCTTCTACAAATGGACTGTTTCACTGTCTTGGTGATTCTTTACTGCATCCTGTATTCTGAAGCTCTGATTGCCAGTGATTCTGAGAAGAAAATGACATTGTAATTGGTTAACAATGACTGTCTTGGCACTAAAAATCTAGTCTCATTAGATTCTGGGTTTTGGCTTTCTTTTTTTTTAATAGAAGCTCTATACTTTCTTTTACTCCAAGGCCATGATTACATTTGGCCAAAAGAGTAGTATTTATCATTATGTTTTATTGCTTGGACTAGCACTACACTCACTCATGCCAGTATATGATGTATGCAAGTTTAGGATATTTAAGTAGTGACTGTATATTTCTACAATGATTGGAAAATGTCATAGTACTCATTTACTGCTCATAAATTTATAATATTTCTTAATTTAACAAATAACTTGGTCAGAAGACATTGACCTCCTGCAAGTGTGTTGGGGTTTTTTATTTTGTTTTACTAATTATGCCTAGATCCTCTTCTGTCTTTTGTAACATTTTGTGATCATGGCTATTATATGTCCAACAAAGCATGCTATCAAGTGCATCAGTGTATAGTTGCCAGATACTGACTAAGGAGGATTGAATAGCTGCTTATTAACTAAATTGCATTTATTATTCACACTGAACAAGGCATGGGGTATGTAAGGAAAGAACAGACTGTGGTAATGTAATTAAAGACTGCATCATAATGCAGACACAGAAGGGAGCTGATTAAGGATGCATAAGCAACCTTATTTCTGTTTTTTTCCAGCTTTCAAATGCTGGACTTTGCAACCATCATGCTGGTTTTCCATGATGTTTTGAGACCTTACTTTGGAGCAGTCTTGTTGCCCAAGCATGAGGATTGAGGCTATTTCAAATTCTACACAATCCCTCTCTGGGATCATGGTGTGCTTGCTCTTGCTCATGATAACTTCCCTTGTGTCCTGTTAGCAGTAGCCCTTCTCAGGCCATGATGAGTCATGGTTTTGCACAGAATTTCGCTGGTTTTGAATCCCATTTTTTTTGTTGCAGGAAAAGATGTGGAAGGAAACAGCCCATCGTCACTGAAGGATGAGACACCACAGACTCCAAACTCCATTAGCAAGGTACTTTGGGATAGGGAACCATTCCCAGTTTTACTTTCATTTCTTCTCAGGATGTTATTAATCATTCTTAACCTTTCTAAAAAACAGTCATTGAGAAAGCCTCTCCCTCTGTTTCTGCAGGAACTGTGTGTGCATATTTTGGGGGAAAGAAAATTAGTGGTTTTGCATGGTTAGGATAACAAGGAAGCCTGCACTTTCCTCTGGCTTGATTTCACCTACCGCAGAAGAACCTCATTTGGTGTAATTAGATATGAATAATTAGGGTTGAAAGGTTGATTTTTGTCAGCAGAGTTCTCTCCTGCTGTTCCTGATCTGTAAGGCAATCATAAATCTTAATTGTTTTGCAAAAGAAAACTGTAATATTTAGTGTAGTGCACAGCATCCGAAACAATGAGTGGAGAGTCTGGGAAAGAGCTCTAGGAATTGGTGTAGCAGGAGAGGAAGACAAACCTAATCAACATTTCCTGAACACAGCTTTTCCATCCAGCCTGTTAGGGCAAGGTAAAACTGAATCTAAAGTCTCTGGATCTCATTGCTCAAAACCTGCCTCTAGATCAAGAGCTGCAGAGTGCCAGAGTTTGATTTCCTGTAGAGATGGAATCAATCTTGTAAATGAGATCTGGCTTTGAGATTCATGTACTGCTTTTTTGGCTGCAGCTCTCTAACATGTTTCTGGAGGGTAACTTGAAACAGACAAGACTAGTTAATAAATTTTTAACTAAATTTATTTTAAACTATGAAGCTATAAAATGCAAGTGGCACCAGCTGAAATGAAAATAAAGCACAAATGAAACAGATGCAGACAAGTGATTTCTTGTGAGACATGAAAATAATCTCTGCATCTTCCAGTACATTTCTCTGTGCTTGCCTAGAGCTTGCAGGTTGTTCTTCTGCTGGGATGCCCTGGCAGAGGTCAGCACAGGGAGATGATGATGAGAGGTACAGTAGTTTCACGAATATAAGCCGCACCTTTTTCACTGAAGAATCCAGCCTACCCCCGTGGTGCGGTTTATATTCAGGTGCGGCTTATCTATGGACAAATCCCAGCGAAATGCCAACCCGGAAGTGAGAGCCAGCCAAGCGGAGAGCTGCCACAGAGCAGCGGCCGGGCGGGTGGGGGAGTGGGCTTTGCCGAGCGGTGC
>VRYO01001269.1:33241545-33256203 GCA_009812075.1 Sialia sialis | reverse complement strand
CAAGAGGGCGGACCAGTTCCTGTGCCACCGGGAGCTGTTGGGAGCAGGGGGACCGCCTGCAATGGGGGCTGCAAGAGGGCGGGCTAGCCCCTGCCACCGGGAGCTGTTAGGAGCAGGGGACCGCCGGGAACAGGGGGTGCACAAGGACGGGCCGGCCCCTGCCGCTGGGAAGCCGGGCTGTGTGGGGCCGGGCTGGAGTGTCCTGCCCCCTCTGCCGCGCAGAGTGTAAAAAAAAAAAAAAAATAAAAAAAAATGTGGGCTTATATTCGGGTGCGGCTTATATGTGGACATATCCCGTGGTCTTCCCAGCTACCCGGAAGTGCGGCTTATAATCGTGAAACTACTGTACTTTGGGAGTATGCAACAAGGACTTGTGTACATGTCCTCTGCTATTGCTGGAACCTGGCAAGCTGCAAACCGATCTTGGTTTTGCTTTTTCAGGCAGGTTCCTCAAGGAAAATCAGCCTCCCACTTATCCTGGCAGTGGAGAAGCCCAAGGACCAGGTAACTGCATCCAGGGCTGTGTTTTAAAGCTAGATGTTTTGCACGCCTTACATGGAGTGGTGTTGAATTTCCAGTGACTTAGGATGTAAAGATAAAGGACTTTATCTGGACAGGACAGCTCAGAGCATTGAAATGCTGCCCAAAAGAGAGTTTGCTTTCTGAGATGCAGGATGAACATACCTAAATTATTTATTACTTAAATAGTATGTATTTATGAGAGGTTTCTGGATGAGAGAATGGCTCAGCTGTGTTTTCCCAGCCTCCAGGCCTTCCCAGCTATTCAGTCTCCTACAGGCATGTTTTTGAAAGGAGAAGCACCAATGAAAGATTTGGGTGCCCACCTTGATTTCTGCCATGCTTTGTGTGCACCTGGTCTCTCCTAGACAGTGCCAAGAACAATTGTTAAGAAGAGTTAAGAGGAAATGCACAGCACAAAACAACTGCATCAGATCTGTGAATCAAAAGAAATGGGGCTCTGAACCTGGACGTGAGCCCAATCTTTTGGCTCTACAATAATCAAAATGGCTGTAAAACACCAGCGCAATAAAAAGAGACATGACTGCAAAACACCAAACCTCAACTTGCCTACTCATTTGCAGTGTTGCAGGTAATTGCTTTGGCTGCTGAATTCCACCTCACTGGACCTGTGCTGTAGCACCTGTCATTCTAACTTCACTCTTCTTCACCTTGCTGTGTTGTGCAGTATCTTGCTTTTCTCCAGCCAAGTAACTTGCCTTCTGTCATGCTTTGCAGTGACAGTAGGGAGTCCTTATTGTGAAATGCCTTGTTACTTAAAAATTCAGGCAAACTGGTGGTCAGTTTGTTTAATATGTAATTTTTCACATCCACTCAGCTCTAATGCCATAAAATAAAGCCTTACTGTCAGCTTTCAGAACTGTAAGGAGCGATCTGTCATACTATTTCAGTTTAAAAATAAATAGTGATTCCACCTACTTAAACCAAAGGGAGTAGTGTGCTCTAATTGAGTCATATTTAGATTCCTGATAGCAGGGAGGGAATAATTGCTAGAGACTGGACTGTAGGGTGTGCTAGTTTAATTAAAGGATTAAAAAGTAAATGCTACAGGTTACAGATCCATGCCATGGATTTTCACTCTTTTTTTGGTAAAGTGGATATGAAAAACCTTGTTGGAAATGAGTCTTCTTTCAGCAGCACTAATCTGATGCACCACAGCACATTAACTACTTTCAGTCAGTAATAAGAAGGAAAGAAAAGCCAGTCAAGTGATTCAATCCCTTGACTGGGGCATGGGGAACCTCAAATTCCCAACTCTGCCCTGGATTCCCGGCATTGCCAAGGAGCATTAATTGTGTTTCTGTTTCACATCTTCATCAGTGAGGTGGAATCAGTTCTGAATTTTGTTCACCCAGGCCGTATCCACATTGCATGATGAAGGCTGCGCGTTGCTCAAGTTAGCAGAGAGAATGTGGCATGTAAACCCTATAATTATCTGTGAACTTGTGAGCTGTGAAGACTTTTAACTGCAACCATACTGCCCTGTGCTCATGGGTGGACTGCTCTCTCTGAGGTGTGAACACATCCCAGTTGTCCTGTCTGTACAGACAGTCAAATATTTGATACTGGAACATTTGCTTCCAATGTGCTTTTGTGGTTCTTGGTACTATATATATATTTATAATTTCAGCTGTGGCTTCTTGACCCACATTTTATTGGAACATATTTAAGGCACACTTTAGCTGCATACTATGTTGGCAACTTTCTGCAGCACGTTTTCTCCTATTTGGTTTTTTAAGGGGAGTTTCTTTCATCTCCTTTTTCAAAGGGAAAAAGATATTAGCTTACTTACTTCAGATTGTTTCTCATATTAGTTTCTCTCTGGTTTAGAGCCTTTTATCCTTGTTTTCTGGGATGAGGGCTCATAGCAGGTGTGTGGAAGTATCACCAAACTGTCTCTAAGCCTCAAGCTTGTCTCTGCAACTAGGTAGTACAGTTAATACACACCTGATAGTGCCATGAGGGCCTTTCTTTTGCTTAGTGCCTCATTTGATGCTGTTAGAGTCCTCTGAGGCACCTTTTGTTGCAGTATGCAGTGCTGCATAGTCTCTTTCTTTTCTGTGCTTACCTATTAATTCTACTGGCTAGAGGGCAGCTGGAGTCTCATGATATACATGCAGGGCCACAAAGAATTGAGGTAAATTTGAAGGGATAGTCTGAAAAATCCTGAAGCTGGAGCTCAGTGGTACTTCACTGTTTCCAGTCCCTTCCTAATGGTGCAAGGAAGTCTGTGAAATTGTAGGATTGCAGCTGTTTGCATGCACAGTTATGTGATGTGAATGAGTTTTTCCACATGCCCAAATTGTTCATGTCTTTATTGAGTGATTTGTGATCTGAAATATGAATATAACTGACGGCCAGAAATTTATTTTAGCTGCACAGTGGTTTGAAACTGCACATACTGATCGCTTGATATTTAAGCTACAGTTCCCATACTGTCTCAAGCTCACCCTGCTTGATCGTGCTCCTGACCTCTGAGGTAATTCCAGTCATGGTTACATTCAGGACTAACACAGAAGATCATTCACAAATGTGGCAATTCACAAAGGTATCTTTTCCTCTGTTGTCCCTTAGCCAGAAAACTAAAAAATTGTTTGGCAGACAGATCCACATATTGCAGGAATCACCTTGGAGACATTTGGGAGTGAAACATCCCCTGTGTATGTTAAGCACAGCTTATTGGGAGATTCTGGCCCTTCTAGGTGGTGGCTATGCTCAAGTGAGCCCTTGTTGTCTTTTCTTTGCCATACTTCATGCTCTCCATGTTGTGGATGTCATTATTTAGAAGCCAGTTGTCTCTATGAACACTTACACTCAGTTCTTGTGCCCCGCTTCCTCAATTCCACGTGCAGCACTTTAGGGTAGTCATAGTTGTCCACAGAGAGCTTTGCAGCTGATTTCAGCTGAGCAGAGATGTAGCCTGGAGTATCCTGGGAAAATAGGTTGAAGAGGGGTGGGATTTTGCACGTGAAGTGGAAAACATGGAGCATCCCTAACTTGTGTAGGTACATACAAGCCCTGAAAACATCCAGGTGCCTCACAGAGGTGAATACAGACAGTATAAACTCAAAGTTGATAACTTTGAGTAAGCCACAACAGTGCAATCATGTCAGCATAGGTCACTGATGCTCATAATTCCTTAATCTAGTATTTTTGACAAGGAAGGTGGGGGCAAACGGAGGTGCTGAAATTGAAATTATTTATTAAACAACCTATCAAAACTGCAGGTCCATTTGTTTTTCATTGCTCATTTTGTGTGTTTAAACTCAGCCTAGGGGGAAAAGCTGTGCCTATAGCTGGAGGGGAAATCCAAACCGCTTCAGCTTTCTGCTGGCACTGAGTCTATGACAGTCATGTGAAAAAGCATCTTTGTCAGTGCCCAACTTCCCATATTGCCTCAAATGTTCTTTAGATATTCTGACCTTGCGGAACAAACTTCCCATGCAAGGCACACTTAAAATGATCAAATAGACATCCTGTGAGGTCTGAGAGTTTTTCTTTATTTACTGTAATTTGATGCAATGGAGCTGAGGATCCCACTAAACACTGGTATAACTTGATATTTGAAGTTGCCTGGATGGCTGAATTTTCCCCAGATCCTGCTGTCATGTCAACTGTTTATTTGTACAGGCTTTTCAGTCTGTGCTAATCATTGTGCTATTTCAGAGGTTGTAAACACAGTCGCTGTATCTTTGTAACATTGTTGAAATAAGAGGGATAATTTTGTTGTTTTTTTTCCAACTGGAAAGTTTTAGTTGAAGATTATTCAGCTTGCTGTAAAGAAGCATATCAGTTGAAGGGTACTTTTTCCTACTTCAAAGATTGTTTATGAGTAAGAATAATTTCACTGACTCTACTGTGCTTTAGATGAGCTGTTAATTCACAACAAAAGTAAAAAGTTTGCAAGAAGAACTGCTTATAAAACTAAAATTGCTTACATTTGGTTGAGATATCTGTGACTATTCACATGAGTAACATAGAGTTTCTCAGTTGTTTTGTCAAACCCAGCTTTTCCACAGTTTTTATACTACTTAAACAACTTTTCTTTCATTTCTTTTATTTCTGTGTGGTCACAATTCATAGCAATTATATGTGGAAAAGATACTGGAGAAATTACATTTGACCAAGGACATGTCACTGATTTTGTGAAGCATAACTTATGACCCCAGCTCCTTTTGTTCTGCCTTCAAATTCCCATCTGATCTTGTCTTTCTCTCTCAGATGCAAAGAAGACGAAAGGGCAGCTTGTAAGCTGTCACTGCTGTACCATGCAGGGCACAGCTTGAGAATGACTTTATTGAAATGTTTCTGATTTGGAATGATTCTGGCTGTTGTGCAGCAAGGATTGCTTGTGCTGAGTAACAGGATATTCCTCTTGCTGTTTTCCTAGGCACGGCTGGCATCCCCCACACTGGAGTTGATCACAAACTGCTTTTCTGTGAAATTATTTGGTTCCTCTTGGAAATGAAGTCACCAAAAATGACACTGGATCAGAATAGCACTATTGTGAGGGCTCTGCATGCTCTCTTACAAAGCCTGGCAGAGGTGTTAGGGTATTGTGATGACTGCTGACAATCAGCAGTGAATCTCCAGAGCTCTGTGACTGAGATGAAAGGGAACAGAAACTTAACTGGGATAAAAAATATGTTTTTGAGTACAGTACAGCTCATTGTCAGCAGCGAGGTCATCACTCAGTCCTGAAAAGGACAGGTTTGATTAGAGGACTGAAAAGGGACAACAATTTCTTCTCCCTGCGAGTGCTGCATGCTCTGGGGAAAGTTAACAGACTTCCCTCTTTATGGGAACCAGTTTATGGAAAGCCTACTTACTGCCTTCTTATTCGAATACTCCAATGGGCTTTTTCTTTCTTTAAAAAGGGCACAAATCCCTTACTGTCCTATTGTAGAAAGCCTCATCTGTGGCCAATATTGTTTACATGTTGCTGCAGAGAGTGGGTGCTGGATTCTGATACCCTGCACAAGCATTATCCCAGTGTCCTTGGAAGATGTGCTGTGATGAGAAATGGCTTCTCTTCATTTTCTGCCAGGCTGAGAAAGGTGGAGCAGTAGAAAGACATCATTAAATGCCCTCAATTTGTCTTAGCAATGTGAGACCCTGCTGTGTCTTGGGAATCTTTAGAGCTGATGGCCCAACTTTACTGACTCTTATGTATGCCACAAGGTACAATCAGAACCATTAAGACAGATTAATGCAAAAATGCAAGTCACTTAGCAGGTTAAACCTAGGGGAACTGCTATTACTATCAGCAGCATGGGGACCTATGGAATGCTGTCCTAGGGAAAAGCAGGAACTTTAAACCCAGAAATACAATGCTTTTCACCCTGTAGAGCTGGAGATCACCAGTTTCCTTGCCAGCAAATTGTTTAGGATCAGTGATACTGCATCCTCATATGCATAACAAGTGCCAAAGTCGGGAGGGAGAAGCAATCGGTCTGCCTCGTTAAAAACTAACTGGGGAACTGTCAAAAGTTGCAGATCAGGCACATCTGAAAGCTTGTCCATGGCTCCTAGTTAAAACCATGGCATAGTTATAGTAATATTTTCTGTCTCTTCATAAAGCATTTAGCAACCATCTTGGGAAACTGTGGTATTGGTCACACAGCTGGTAGGTACATTACAGTTTTTGGGATATAGAAGCACAGAAACTTATTTTCCCATGCCTAGAAATTGGGCAGCGAGTACTTATGCTACTGCTTCTTTCTCATCCACTCTCAAACCTGTCTTGGTGGCCACCATCCCTGTGGCCCTGTGTTCCCTTTGTAGGCCAGGTTTACAGATTCAGCATGTCCCAGGTGTAGCCCAAACCTGGGGGAGGGTGCCTGAAGGAAGCAGCACAGTGTTTTGGGGCCACCACACTATCCTCCAAAGCTCTTCATCCAACTGCTTTAAGTGAAGGACCAGTTTCAAATGGTTTCAGACAAATTCCACTGTATTTATTGAGCTCCGAAAGGCTGCGATGGTGGCAGGGGACATTATCCCTTCATCAGCTGTTGTGTGCTGTGGTTTGATGGTGTGCACAGCAGCATTGGCTGGAATTGGGCACCAGTGTCCTTGGTCATGGAGTCAGCTCTCCCAAAGAATCAGAATCAGTGTCTGTCAGTGTGAACATCCCAGGTTTGAGCTGTTGTGCTTGTTCAACTCTATTTTTAGCATGACCCAGAGAGACTCCAAGAAAGAGGCAGGTGGGGCTGGTGGAGCAGTGGAAGTGCCTCTGTGTCTGTGCTGGTTCCCCATCAGCAGCAGAGTTTAGGCTCAGGTGTGCTGTGGTTGTTGGAAGCCTTTCTGACTTCAGCTGCAAGCAAATCTCCCCAAGCCAAGTGAGCTCAGGGGCCAAAATTTCATTCTTTATGTAAGCGCTAAGGTGTAATTGTCTATATAACAAGCAGCTGTAACTGGTTTTAATCAGTGAAGCAAAAAGCATTCTTTGTATCCTGATGTTCTGCAGGCACCTGAACAGTGTTTCCTAGAATTTTGTGAACATCTGTGCTTTTTCTGCCTCTCCCCCTAGCTAATGAGGACAAGTATGCAGTGTTTCTCTCTGTGTCTGATCTCTCAGGCCAGAGGGAGTGAAATTACTAATAAACAATTGGCTCATAGTTGTGTCTCAAGGACAGGACATTCTTCCTGCTAATTGGGAGAAAGGGGGAGAATTGTTTTGACCAATTTCAGAGGACACACGTCTCAAAGCATGAAAGCATAATCTGCTAATAATTCTGAAGGATTCTTGCTCAGAGATATTTAGGCACTTGAAAATGTTTCTTTACAGAGAAAGGCTTATAGCTTATTTCCCAAATGTCTACTACTGCCCTTTGAAATGTGACAAAGACCCTGTGGGCACCACTCTCTGCTCAGACATCATATCTGTGCAGTGGTCCTCACCATAAACCTAGTGTTTTTACAGGAAAGTCTAAAGCACAAAATATGAATCAGAGGCTGCATTGCAGGCAGAGAAGGCAGACTTAGCTTTCTGTGAAAACAAAACTGGCAAACATTGAATAGTTTTCAGGAGTCCAGGAGATGGCCTTTTCTATGAGTGGATCCAAGTTGACTTGTAAGCTAAACAGTCACATCTGGGCTCTCACTGGCCTTTGTGGGTCATCACAGAGTTTTCATTTCTCTGTTTTTAAAGTATCATATGTAGTTTTGATTTTAGTAAAGGAGTACTACAGGGGAATGTGAGAGCAAGTAACAGGTCACAGTGACTGTGGCTGTGTTGCAAATGACACCTTCTGCCCCTAATTTCTAATTCTTCATCGTCTACAAGGAGTTTTGCTTAGTTGAGCAGGTGCCCTTCTCCCCCATTTTTGCTCCTGCTCCAGTCTCCAAGGCATAGTTGATGGCTTGTTTGCTGTGATCTCGTCATGTATTTCTGTGTTTTTCTCTGAGTCACATGGAAAGGACTGATCTGGCTGTCATTAAACATTTCCCTGCTTGCATTAATGTGCAGCATAGTTTATGGCTGTGGTAGCCCAAGAGATTTCTGTGTCACTGGGAGCGAAAAAGGAAGTGAGTCTCTCAAAACTGGAGGTGCTGTAAAATTATTGCATCAATCTCTCGAAACTGGCGTTGTTTAAAATTATTGCATCAGTTTGTCACATAAAGGAGAGAAGTCCTGAGAGCCCAGTGGGTTTGTTTCACATCATAGCAGTAAATGGGAAATATACTTGATTTTTTTTTTCCTTAGTACAGCTCATTTTTTGTGTCACACTCATTAAATCAAGGTGGCTGAGAGCTGAGCATTTCTTACAAAACTGTCATGTGTGAGTGCGAGAGACAGTCCATGACCCCAAAAGATGTCTGACCCCACAGTCTGAATGCTACAGACACACGAAAGGTGGGGAGGAAGAGAGGTACGGAGAGAAAAAGTAACTTCCCCAAAGTCACATTAAAAGCAGCAGAGTCCAGACTGTTCCATCATCCTTTCACCACTAACCTTGCCCAGGTTTTTTACGATTTGCTGACAGAACCTTTCCATATGGGGGTCCTTGTTGTGAGCTGAGCTCTGGAGAGCTGCATCCTTTATTTATGCTGTCATTATGCCTAATGAAACTAAAGTATTTCTGCAGCCCATCAGCACAGTCATGAGATCAGTCTGTAGTTTCTGAAAGTGAATTTAAACAGCACTGACACTATCAAACATGATTGGAAGTGACTGTGTATATTTTGTGCTTTACTTTGCAAGGTCAAGATGATGATTTCCTGTATTATCTGCAACATGATTAGGTAATTTCTTGCTCACCCATGTTTTTGGACATTTCAGTCAGTGCAACAGCCATTGCCAGTATCAAGTCTAGTTCTGAAAAATCTATTACAAATTCCCCATAAATTTTATTCTAGTAATTAAAATGCTTTCGGATCTGAACAGAGTTGGGCAGTTTTCAAAATTAGAAATAATTTTTTGGCTTTCTGTTTTGTTTTTTTATTATGTTGTGGGTTTTGGTTGTTTTTTTTTAACCAATAATAATGTCTACATGGGAGAAATACAAAGAAAATTTTGTGGGGAATTTTCCAACCAGCCATGGGGAAAAAGAAGAAGTTTGGACTGCACTGTAGATACGCATTTTGTGCACCTGCTTAGTGTTCCAGTGCTGAAGTCCACAATCAGCTCTTTCATGGATTCCTGAAAATTATAAACAACACTTTATCAGAACATAACTTGAACATCTTCATGTTAACACATTCTTATTTTCTTCTCTCCCTCTTTTATTTTTTAGATCGAATATAAGCTTTGCAATGGGTCTGACAAAGAGTGTGTGTCTCCCACAGCCAAATTCATGAAGAAGGAAACACTGAAGGTATGTGCAAAGCAGCCAGGTCACCATCAGCTGACTTGCTTTTAAAAAACGAATGGCACTTTCCAAACAAACCATTGGAAACAAGTCAGAGTCATTTCCCAAGACCCAGAGAAGCCTCTGAATCTTCTAGGAGTCATTACAGGCCAAGGACATTTATATACAGGATTAGGTGATATGCTGCAAGCAGAACAGATCAGTGTAATTATTTCACTCTGTATGTTCTGGAGCCATTAGGCACCTCAAGAGGATTGTAATCCTTCACTGCTCTTTTTAGGACAGACTTGCCTAGGCAATCAGAGCAAATTGTAGTTTGAACACTTGCTTATCTACCAAACCAAAAGTTTAAATGAATGAAATTAGGTTTACCTGCTTGAATTTGAGGGGTGAGGAAGACTGGGTATTCAGCCTCTTTCAGTTTGCCCCAAAGAAAAGGCAAACTAGGTTGTGTTTAATGAAACTTGAGGAGCAAAGAAAATGCCTGTTCTCTCATTATGTTTTTATTCTTCCTTGTGCTCATTTCTGGGGAACCTGTGCTGGGTCAAGCTCTTGCTGTGCTATACATGACTGTCCTTAATGTATTATGTTCTTTCCTGCGCAAAAGAGGCCATGATTGCGCCTACTATATTTTCTCTGTTCTCAACCAGGTACAAAAAAAAAATTACAGACAGGAGAAGAAAAGAGCTACCAAACAACTCTTCAGTGCACTGAAGGATCCCAGTGTGGTGATCACAGCAGACTGGCTGAAGGTATTTGATACATTTCTTCTGAGGCTGTGGGAAAAAATAAGTGAGATGTGAAGCAGTTGATGTGTCTGAGATGTATGCGCTAGCACTTTTTTAAGTGAAAGAAGACCAAAGAGTTTTCAACTTCAACTCAAGCTTTATTTAATAACTGCTATAAAAGTGGAACTGTGGATATTTACTTTCCACCTTAACTCAGCTGGTCTATTCCATGTCCTTAAGCAGCACAAGGACTCAAAAAGGACACAATACAAAGGAAAGTGATGATTTTTCTCTCTTTGTTCCTGTCTGAAAGACTCTGTTGGCCTCTTCCCATAAATGTGGTTTTGTACTGAAGAGGGAATAGACTGAGTAACAGCCTGAAAATACTGCTTGTTCTATCAACAATTGGATTTTCTGTTGTCACAGCACAGAATGAAACGTATTGTACCTGGTGACAACTGCAATTTCTCCTTGTGCACAGACTCAGTGACAGCTTCGCATTGAAGTCCTGAAACTTCTGTGTGGCAAAGTATCTCTGGATTGACATTGACAGATGAGCACTGGTTTTCTCCTCCTTTGGGGCCATTTAGTTTTCTTAAATATTAGTGAATTGGTTGAACCTTTTATATTAGCAAAACCTAATTTACAAACATTGCCAAACACATAGCTCTTGAGAAAAACAAAGTAAACTAAGGATCTCATGAAACATTACAGTTGCATTTGGTTAGTTTTTCCTCCAACAAAAACCTCCAGCACTGTTCTGCAATTATTATTAGAGGTCAGAATAGTGACATGCTTATTGTTCATTTGAGAAATTAGATTGGCAATGAAGTCTTCCTGTAGTGTTTACTGTTTATGAAAAATAAATATTGAGACTTTTAAAACATAAAATACCTGTTGCATGTTTGCTGTGGCTGTAAATTTTTGGTGAGCTGCAAATAATGCTGCGCCACAAAAACAGAACACAGAAAAGACTTGAGGTTTGGCCTATGCCCACTGAAGGCAGGAAGACCTTAGGCAAAATCTGACCTTACTGAGAAACTTCTCCATTCCTAAAGCTGTTATCTTTAATATACTTTTATCAGATTTAATGTCTTCTGTACAAGAGAGAGCTGCATTGAGCTCGACAGAGAAGTAAACCAGCTGGATACAGTACTTTTTAAAATGGAGGACTTGACAAAACCCATTAATAGCAGTGTTCTGCAGAACACTATTAAAATGACTTATAAGTCAAGTTAGACTAGCTATAACATTTTTATATGCAATGTTCTAATTAGCATGTCTCCGTGATTATTAACAGATCACTCTCACATGGGCTAGCAGTGTTGATTGCCTAAAAAATTAATCAAGCTGCTAACACTGAGCTAGTAATAAAAATAGGAAGAATACTAAGCCAGTAATAAAAATATGAAGACAAGATTCTGACAGCCAGATTTCCAGATTCCGGGATTTTGCTGTGAGGTCCCTAGGACTGTTCAGGGAACACCATTTATTTTCCTTAGGAATTGTATCATGGTGCAGCCTTGGAGTAAACATGCTGGAAATACTGCATAAATGCTGTGCTTCTTCTAAGGATTTTTTTTGTTTCTCCAGATTCGTGGGACTCTGAAGAGCTGGACCAAACTCTGGTGCGTCCTGAAACCAGGAGTGCTGCTCATTTATAAGACGCCAAAGATCGGACAGTGGGTTGGGACAATCCTGCTCCATTCTTGTGAGCTGATCGAGAGACCCTCCAAAAAGGATGGCTTCTGCTTTAAACTGTTCCATCCTTTGGATCAATCCATCTGGGCTGTAAAGGTAACAATCTTGATGAGTTGAACAACCTCTTCTTGGTCTCCAAAGTTTCTGAGCACTGGTGTTGCCTAGCACTGATATAATTTAGTTATTCAGTTGCTTTAAGGAGTGGTGAATTGACTGCATAAAAAGATGAAAGATACCAAAGCTTGATAATTGAATGACATCAAAGAGACATAGTCCTTGTGATGAGTTCCACAGATGTATCATTATCAGTGTACAGATGCTTGCATAGACTGAGGAAAAAGGAAATGTGTTAGTGCAGGAAAAGAAGTTCAATACCTAGAAGCCATCACATACATCTTTAAAAGGAGTTGGGCATCAATGCAGTTAACTAAAGTCCCCAAAACAAGGACACAGAAATCACCAAGTGCTTCATACAGTACTGGGAAATGGTTGGCAAAGCGACAAAAAAGCAGTTTTATAATTTGACTTCTTTCTTTCTAATGCTCCTGAGGTCTGGATTTGTTTGCAATGTACTTGGAAATCAGTGTTCAGTTCAAGCCTTGACTGTTGCACAAAAGTGTGACGTCAGATAGCCCATTGTCTTCTCTTTGAAATGGAAATAGCAGGATTTTCTCCACTTCATTTTGAGTTATTCTTCAGGCTGAGACAATCCCTTCCTACACAGAGTGGCTCCGGCAGTGACCTCTGGATCTCCTTATAACAAAAATGATTAAGAGTTTTTCACACTTCTTGAAATAACTCCCTGCAAATCTTAAAGAGTTGTATCTTTTTCTTCTTTCCTTTAAGAATAGGCAAGAAAGGAAAAAAAATTTAATGCCTATGTGCAAAGAGGAAGATCCCAGTACCTCCTGAGAGACACATCTTTTGGATACCCTGAAGAGAAAACTTGTATTTGTTTCCCTGTCAAAAACAGTGACAAAAACAGAGTTATTGCAGACATCTCTAGGAGACATCACAAGTGTAAATAAGGCATTATGAGCTGATGCCTTGCTGCAAGGTGGTCAGCAGAGGGAATGGAAATGGAAAGACTCAGGAGAGAGCAGTGAAAGCACTTGTCATGGCATCAGAAGTTCTAACAAAAGGGGGAAACCCTGTGGGAGCAGATCAAGCAGACACATTCCTGCTCATCCATGCAGTTATTTGAACAGTTTTAAACACAGCTATACAATTGCTATAAAAAGCCTTTCCATTTTTAATAAGGTAGGAGGAGAAAATTAAAATTAACCTCAGCAACCAGGGGTGAGAGCTGATGATCTCTGCCAGCAACTCAGTTCTGATTTGTGCCTAAATGCATTGCTTTTTCTTAAAGTGCCAAAGGTTTCATTGCTACCTTGCTTCTTACTCAGTTTTGAGAGTTTTGACGCTTTTTAAATTCAGAACATGCACTCAAGAAGGTTGTTGATGATTTACCGTCTGTCAACAAAAACATTCCTTTTGACTTGACAGGTCAACTGAATTCTTCTGAGAAGCGCAGTCAGAGGAGGTAGTGAAAAATAGAATCAAAAGTGCAGTCAGATACTGAAAGGCAGAGTTGCTGACAGATTTGAAGTGTTGCACTAGGATGCCCTTCCTTTGGTATGAAGCATCACAAAGAAAGAGGAGGTTTTTTCAATATGATTTTCAATATGTGTATTCATTTAAATATGTGTCCAAGTTTAGGACAAAATTGGGGGAAAACCTCCAAAGGAGCCCCCCAGAGAATAAACTCCCCATGATTCCTCCCCCCCACCAGGCTCGGAAAGAATTTTTCCTCAGGGGGAAAAGTGGAAAAAACCTATTTATTAATGAACACAGGAAAACACTTCCCAGCACCAAGAAAACGATTCACCAAAGTGAGCAAGGATGGATGAGCTCAGTCAGTCGCTGCTGGGAAGGACGAAAAGCTTCTTTGGCAGACTCCAGAACAGTCTCTGCAGGTCCCATCCAGAGCCGGTACAGATCTTGGAGATGAGGGGAAGAAGGGAGGGAGAAGGGAAAAAAACCCCAGCAGCAGCAGGGGCAGCAGCCAAGCAAGCAGCAGCAGGAGGGGGAGGAGCCACAACAGCTCTGTGCAGACAGCGAGGGGGGTGGGGGCAGGGAGAAGACACAACACCAACTCAGGACAATATGTATATCTAGTTCTTGTGTCTCTTGAGAAAACACATGATAGAAATAAGAATTAGTATATTAAATGTGATGGGAGTATATATCTGAAAAATATATACTTTTGAGTACTAGAGGAAGTCCAAAGAGGTTTAAAGTCAGAGTAATATTCTGCATCTCTTGAGACATATTTAGAAAGCCATATTTGATCTGTGTAGTAGGATACTCCCTGAAACCTGAGTTCAGCATGGATTGTTGTGTGCTTTCAGCCATGAGGTGAACACATCAGGAAGAAATCCACCAGTGAGCTGCTTAATGTCAAAGAGGCTGTCTGCACTCTCTCAACAGTTTAAGGCTGAAACTGCTAAAAATACTGTTCTATTTTATGTCGTTTCACAGCCTCTTTTTAAGGCAACTGGAGCAGAATTGACTGATCTACATTGGTTATGTATAACTATGCAAAGAAAGTCTGTTTCTCAGATTCACCTCAGCTTAAGCAAAAAGCCCAAGTTACTGTCCATCACAATAGAAATAAGATCTGGTTGAGTACTTTTCACTCTTGGCCAAAAGGACTTGTAAAATTTTCAGGGATTATCCAGACTAGAGTTGATGGTGGAGCTTTAACTCTCATCAGTGGATTTGCAGTTTACTCAAGGTAATTATTGAATACCCTCTGTACATATTGGCCTGGCTGCCCAGCAGATGTTTGGAGCTAACTGTGGAGTTCAGCCCTGCAA
>VRYO01001269.1:33214898-33240545 GCA_009812075.1 Sialia sialis | reverse complement strand
GGGAAGGAGGAGGAACTGAGGTGCCTCTCAATCAAATATCCTAAATGTGTATGTGTAAAGTAATGAGGGCCTTTGGTTCAAGACAGAATACAAGCTCTTGAACAGCACCAGCAGTACCCTAGGGCCACCTTCACAGGTTCAGATTATTCATGGTAGATTCTGAGTCTGAGTCTGATGAGGTGATTGTGAGCGCTGAGGCTTGGGGTCTGTCCATTTAGCAGTTGACTTCACCAAAAAAATTGACACTGATTTGCACCAGAAGTATTAGCATGAAAACTGGTATAATTTTCAGCTGAATGAGAGTATTTGGCTTCACAGCTGACGTCAGTGAGCTGTGAAATTGGCCATATATGTTGTGTTGGTAGGGCAGAATGTGAATCTCCAGACAAGAGGGAAGAACATCTTCCTCCCAAACACATTTCCTGGCAAATGGCCAAACACATGAGTGTCATACTTGGAGATGCGTTACTTGGAGACAGTATTAATGTCAGTAGGTCATGCACAACATATGCAGACAAAGACCCGAGGAGCAGAAACAGCAACATTTAAAGAATTCGCTATAAACTGCAGGGAATTAAGGCTTGTACTTTGCAGTTTATACGGTTTGATTTTAAACTCAGAAGTCAGGACTGAAATGGTTTTAGATTGTTCCTTTGCTTCACTTGGTGTAAAGAGGCATTTCCAAAAAGGTTTGCTCGAATTTGTTTCATTTCTTTAACACACCGGACAAACCTAGAGGATGCAGGAGAGACAAGAGATTGAGGTAAAATGAGCTAAAGCAGCTGAGACAAATGGGGCACGTGGGATCTGGGTCCTTGTGTGTATTTGTAGTGTGTTCACATCTCACCCTGCAGTGCAATACTGTTTGAGTCTACAGCACCTCTGAGTAGGTGTCCTGGCTGTGTTCTTCTTAACGCAGTCTCACATGTTAGTAGTGGAAAATGAACAGCAAAGCATTTGGCAAATATAACTAAGTCATGGAGGCCTCTGACTTGCTGGTTGCTGCATTGTGTTAGATGTACAGGTCAGCCATCCAGGCAACTATATCATGATCAGCAGCTACATGGCCTACTTTTTCTCTCAGCATTTCAGAATCCCCTTTTGCCCCTCTGCTGTACCATCTGTGACAGGCTGTTGGTAGGATTTAAGGTCCTGACTTCTGGACAATCTGTAGAACCACTGCAGCAGATTTCACATTCACAGACCAGTGCAGCAGTCTGCATTTTGATGTGTTTTAAACATCAACCTCCGGAAAGGTCATGTCAGCCTACAGGGCTCAACCTGTACAAGTACAGGGTCTTTCTTTCATAGCAGTTTGAAAGAAGACTGCTTTTTCCAAACCAGTGACTGTGCCATGCATTTCAGATTTATATTAAGGAGTTACTTGAAATTAATAGGTTAAATGCATCCTGAGCTTCCTGCCCAGACCATTCTGGAGCTGCCCCTGAGGTCTAACTGGTGCATCCTAAGCATTTTAAGTCATCTGCTTAGATCTCACTGTGAGGATCTGCACTTTGCCATGGGTACTGCTGCCATAGGGCATATTCCTACTAATGGAATTCGAAGTGGCAGATTACCAAGGGTTAAAATCCTAACAATGAAATTGTAAACCACATTTACATTTATTCCTTACGTCTTCCCTCTCCTTCAAGTGTGCTTTGGGTAGCCTCCATTGCCTGGTGTGGATGCAGTTGTGTGGAAATCCTGATGGTCTGCCTTACAGTGTTGTTGTTTCTTTTCTAGGCATCTGGCCCTTCCCCCCAAACTGATGCTCTCATCTGCGGAGGAAATTAGGTTATTGAAATAAGGGTCACGCACAGAAGCAAAGAACCACAAGGAAGATTGCAATCTAAAACCAAGTTAACAGTGAAATATATCTCTGGGTCCTGGCAGCTGTGGAGAAAATAGAATATCTTTTTAGCTTTATGTCTGTGATTCATATTCCTTAGACCTGGTTTAAAGTCCAGGCTTTTGGAACAAGATTTCATTAAGTTCACTGCAGAAATTGCACCTGCAGCTAATTGAGAGTTCACATCCTTGCATCTTGACAGCCAAAGTGCAAGAAATCATGCAGGCAGGCACCCAAGTAGCACAGCAAAATAAGCAGTCAGCTGAACACAATGACCTTAATGTTCACTGACTGAACCAAATCAGCCTCTTTCTCACGATTCCTGATTTGTGTGCACTTGAGCAAGAATTCATCATTTCCAGGTGACAATCTACTTCAGGTTGATTTTTGAAAGCATCTGTCTTGTAAGTGTGAGGCATGAGGCCAAAGCTGGAGGACTTTAATAATTCAAGAAGAATAATATTCCCTTAGTGATGCCTCTCTGGAGGAATGTGTGGTTTCTCTGTGTGAGCCTTTTGAAGTCTTAATTGGCAAGAGATTCATCCCAGGTGTTCTGTAGCTACAGGAATGCATAGGAAAAGAAGTATAGTCCCAGACTGATATTTCTGTGTGTAATGGTGTGATTCCATCTAGAGCAGTTTTTTCTTTCTGGTGAGTGCTGAGAGAACATTGCTGTGTCCTCCATGACCAGCTGCTGCAAAATGTGGCAGATAGACTTGGCACATCAGATTATGAGTTATTCTAGGTGAGTGCAAAGAATTTCAAAACTGAATAGCTTAGTGTTTGCAGTACTGCCTGGTTTTGTCCTATGAAAAATTTTTGTAATCTTCGATCTCCTCGAAGACTAGGACAGACTTGGGTTTTTCTTTGAACTGAACCTAGGTTAGCAGCATAAGCACCTTCTGTTGTTTTGATTATTTTTTTTTTCCAAGAGTGAGAAGAAATTATTTTTGTCTCTTGGTTTTAGTAGTTCCTTTAGTCTGTAAAAAAAAAAAAAAAAAAAAAAAAAAAAGTTGGTGCAAGCACATGCCTGCTGCTATTCAGCCTTGCAGCCTCTAGGTTTCTTCATGGTGCCAGCAATGCCCTGCTGACCCAAGAAGTGTCCTGCAAGGAGCCATGGTAATTCCTGTTTGCACCTCAAAGCATGTACAGGACAACCTAGGGATCAGGACCAGCCAGACTGTGTTTAGGGAAAGCAGGTCCTGCTTGACCAGCCTGATCTCCTTCTATGACAAGGTGACCTGCTTGGTGGATGAGCCCAGGGAAGTGGCTGAGTCACCACCCCTGCAGGTATTTAAAAGACATGCAGATGTGGCAGTTTGGGTCATGGTTTAATGTTGGACTTGACAATTCTGGGTTTACAGTTGGATCTTGATGATCTTAGAGGTATTTTCCAATGTAAACCACTCTCTATTTCTACATAATTTGATTTGAGAAGACCTTAAAAGCTTGTGGGGAGATTCTGCCACAAGCTGTCAATATGCTTCTGGGTTTTTCTTTGGAATTTAAACATATGCTCAGTTTAAGCCACAGTTTGTGAAAAATTATAACTGATAATTGATAGCAGTTTTTTACAGCTCCAAACCTCCTAAAAGATTATTATTGTAATTTTTTTTTTGGTCTTCAGTCATATGCACTGTTTTGGGCTGCCGTTCCTTTCTGAAGGAGCCCACATCTTACATTCTTTTCTGATCTAATTACCCTGGATACAAAAAACCCTACTTGAGTCACCCACTCAAATTTAGAACGTGAGAATTGAGGTAGCCATGAAGCCTTCATGCAGTACCATGACTGTAGGTAGCAGCCTTTAATTATGTGACCACATCCATTTCTCCCTTCTGCAGTTCCTGAGGGAGTGAGTAGGCTTGTCAGGTAAGCAATTAAGTAATCCAAATGCTAGCATTTTGGTATCATCTTCACAATCCAGAAGAACACAGCTCAATAGAAAGGTCACTCAGATGTAAAAACATTTCATATAGGCCTTTAGCAAGGAAACAGGTTTATCTAGTTTGCAGTCCTTGTAATTGAGAGAGTATAATTTTATGGGTTTATGCTGCAATTAACACACCGTTGACTTGCAGAGAATGTAACCTTTTTATTTGCAGAGGCAAGTCTGTATTTTCCATGTGGGTTAGTGATATTTATTTGTTTGGATTTATAGCACCACCTGATGGCTGAAGGCCCATTTCTGGGCTTGGGGATGCTCTGCATCCCTTTGGTTCAGTTTCTGTTAGAAATGAAAACAAGGGTGTACACTGATGCCATTTCTATTTGCTGCGGGGCACAAGAAATGCTGACTGCTGATGCACAGCAAGTTCTTCTAAAGCTTATATCTGCCTGGGACTATTAAAATGAATATTTAATGTTTTGGGCTTTTTAAAATTTAAGCTCCTTGAATAAGGCTTCAGAAAAGATTAAAGTGTCTCATAACACCTCCCAGGGATTTACCTGAAGAGATGGAAACCCTAGATATATTGTATAGACATTTCCTCTGCTGATATGGTGAACCTCAAATTTTTGACCAAGCTTGTAAGGTCATGTCAGTAGCAGTGAACACCTCTGGCAGTGGGGTGGGGGTAAAAGAGCTACCCGTGGGTCATGGCCAGCATGGGCTGCTCTGTCTACATCCCTAGGGAGGAGGATGTCTGAGGCAGGCTTGGGGCCACCCTTGCCTCAGCCATCATAGGATAATGAGTGGACATGAGAGCTGCAGAGCAGAGGAGATGACCTCGGTGCTGCCTCAAAGGGCTCATGCTGCTACAAATCAACCTACCCGTCAAAGCACCTGATTTTAACAGCCTAGTTAATACAGAAATATCTTGGCATGTGCAGCATTTCCAAATGTCAAATCACACAGTTCTCACTCTGAGGAACTGGAAAAGAAAAGCAAATTTAAAGGCAGAGGAGAGTCAAGGCAGGGAGCCTGAGCAGCAGTGTGCTCCCTTGTGTGGCACAGCCTGAAACAGATTTGCATAATGGTGGGTTTAGGGGAGAAGGGATATGGAGGAGGAGGTAGATTTGTGCTTAGTGCAACCATTAATTCTACTGGGTTATCCACGCAAATCCTGGTGAGAAGGGCATAAATCTCTGCCTGTAAAGCCTTAGTGCAAGAACATTTGTTAAATACAAAATAGTGTGAAATCAATTCCAACAGCATTCATTCAACCTTTCTAATCTTTTATTAACCATTATTTGTGATGTTATTATTAAATCATAAGCTGATGCTGAAGGAATTTATTGAATAAAATTAGAATAAATGACTGGGGCTCTGCAGTGTTTGTGGCTAAATATTCAAGTGCAGTTCTTCAAAAATTTGAGGTATTATTTTACTGGTTACAGCTTTGTATCAAAGCAAGCACTGAAAGCCACTCAAATTTATAAATATTTCTTTAGATACACATTCTAGATTTTTTTACACTCTCATTGATCTTACAGAGCCAAATTTTGGCCATGTTGAAGTTGATGGGAATTCTGCCCAGGAGAGCAGCAGGATCCCAGTGAGATTTATGCATATGCTTGATGCTGTGTGATAGAAAAAGAATCTTATAGAAAATTTTGCTACATGGGACCTGGAATGAATGTGGTCCAGGGAAGCCCTGTTGACAGCACTTGCCATTGCTGGAGCAAAATCCTTTGTTTCCTTCACTATCTCTCAATCACACTTCTAATTATTGTGAAATGTATTCTGAGAAGTGTAATGAAGAGCTCTGTTTTACAAGCTTGAAATTAGAGGATAACTCCCTTGATACTTCAATTCTCGAATGTTCAGCTAATTTGCAGGTGCCCTGGCCTCATTAATGCACTACAGAAGCAGCCTGTTTTTAGGTGCTTCCAGGAGTACAGCAGCTCCAGCACTGTGGTGGTTGGGTTTTAACACACTTGTAGCTTTGTAGCTTTGTATGGATCATTGCAAAAGGAGCTGAGGGTTAGCTTGGATTCCTGTACTTTTCATTTGCTGTCTGTCAGTGGGACCTGTGCAGGCCATAAGGAAATCCAGTGTGGCTGTGCACAGGAGCTGCAGTTTGTCTTGGCTCTGGGCTCTGTGCCATGCTTATAATTTATGCAAAATGGATCCTTCAGGTAAAGATTTTTTTTATGGCAAGATAAGAAAAAATTGTGCCCTTGCCCAGGTTATCTGATGGACCAGGCAAAGAGAAGGAATGGAAAAGAAAATTTAAATGCAGAAAAAGAGGAGAAATGAACAGCTTGGAAACTTAGTCTCAATCACTCTGTCACATATTGACCATCCCAGATCTTGATTTGAATGGTGGCCACTGCAGCACTGCAGCTAGCATGGGGCCCCTGAGCAGGCTGTGGTTCCCAGGGTGTGACCCCAGGGTGAGCAGGGACCTCTCCCACACAGCTCAGTGCCCTGGTATCTCCCTGCCATTGGGAAGTGCCTGAGATGGGGATGCCAAGTGGTTGGTGAATGTGTTCTGGGGAGTTTATTACTTGCAGACGTGAGATGCTCAGTGGTGTGGAAGCACTGTATACCCACACAGATTCCTTGCATCTTGGACTAAATCAGAATGGGATGTGAACAAGCTATGGAAGATCAGAAAGAGGATGCTATTAGGGAAGAGGGAGCTGGGGTGAGCTTCCCACTGTATGACCCATGCAGATTTATTACTCATGCAGCCACTAAAACACACCATTCCTCGCCAGATAACCTAGGGATTAGATATATATGAAAAATATATTCTACACAGTGACTTCCTGAGTTGTAATGATAATAAGCTTTACTCCCTGGCAAGAAGCTTTTGAGAAGCAAATCATGAATGGTGTTATTTACTCTGCTATGCTTAAATAATTCCTTTTGTTTTTACAGGCCGATGCTGGCTGGATGCTTTGGAACTTGCCCTGCGTTGCTCCAGCCTCTTCCGGCTCAGTGCCTCCAAGCAGGGGAAGGATGGAGAAGTGAACTGCTCGAGTGATTCTGCACATGCAGGGCTCAACCACCTCTTGCACAGCAGTGCTATGTCAGACCAGGAGTTCTTCCAGTAAGACGGGGCTGTTACTCTTTACTGCATGGAGAGGTGTCATGTGGCTCAAACTTTAACATAATCTAGGCAGAGTCCACTGAGGAAACCTGTTTAAAAACCACCCTGTGTGTTCTGCTGCTTCATCCCTCACTAATATATGGGCTTGGTGTTGCCCCCTAATGGTTGAACACACAGGCTGGGGAAAATCTCAGCTGTGTATGTTTGTACATAAACAACTTTCTTCTGTCCCCTGCTTGGGCCAAAATGGTGTCAGGGGATGCCAGCATGAAAAATGGCTTGCCTGAGTAAAGATTGCAGAATCTAGCTGATGTAGTTACACAGACACAGTCACTAACAATTTCTGTGTGTTGCTAGCACATATGGCTCTGAGTCTGATCTATTTTTTAATAATGTGTACTCTTCCCAAGTAATAATGTGTCATAGTCAGCAGAGTGCACACACTGCATCCTTAGTTTTGTAATTACTTTCTCTCTCTACAGGGGTTTTGAGGGGTGTCCAATTTCTTCCTCGATGAATCAGATACATTTTTACATAAGGAGAAAAGAGTCCCCACAGCCTCCTTTCTATTCATATTCCTGGTATTACTGCAGCATTTTGGAACATCAAATCTCTCTACACAGTAAAAAGCCCTAGGCCTTTCTGTTGCTTATAGCTGAATAAGCAACTTCAAAAATCCTCCTGGTATAGACATTTGGCCTTTGGACTGAGAGCTGGGGGAGGTAGTGTCTATTTCTAGTTTTGCTGATTGGAATGTGACTTTTAGAGCTCACAACAATGCACCATCAGTTATGCAGTTTCTAGGGTAGCAGTTCTTGCAGTCTGCGAAGATGATGCCTCACAGAGCAGGAACTCACCTTGAAGAGGTTTTCTTGGTCTCTGTTATAACAACAGCAGGGGTCTGAGTCCTCTTCAGAGTGTGAAGGTATCTCTGGCCCCATGGGACAAAAGGAGTGGCAGCATTTCAGTATGCCCTTTGCCCTGATGGGTTCTGGTAAACCCAGCATGTGTTCTCCAGTCCTGCTGTTCGGGTTTTTATCTAGAGTTTGAAGAAGAGCTTTACTGAAAAGCAGTGGGAGAAGAAAAGGAAATCTAATATCTTACCACATCATGTGCCCTTGTACATGTGCTCATGGGCTTCTTTCATAATACTTTCCTTATGCCTGGGAGTCTCTGTGCTCACTGTGATAATGAATTCAAGAATGCAGCAGACTTGTTTTTTTGGCTGATGGATGTGTGTACAGAAGTACACATAATATTAAAATGGAGGCTGTGGCACTGACAACCTTCAGGCAAATCCATGGCTACTGTAAGCCCATGCAGAAGATAGGTTAAAACAGTATTAAAGTATTTCTTCAGAATGTGGTATATGAGTGGTGCTTAAGTGATGCCTCTATTTCACCTGTTAGTTGTCCAACAATAAAAGCCTCCTTGAAATATGGGACTCGGCAATAGTAGCACACATGGCAGAGTTTTCAGCAGGACAGAGTACCCACAATTGCAATCAGATGTTTCTTACAGGCTCAAATTTTAACTGAATCTGGTTCAAACTGGGTGTTCAGCATGTGGTCCTCTGGACAGTCCACTCTCCTTTCTGAGTCCTACCAGACCTTCCCTGTTGGGAACGTGGACTCAAGCTCCCCAGTGCCTAAAGCCCAGGGGAGCTTGAGGGTTTCAGGACAGGAGGATGACTTGCTGTCATCCCTGAAAGAATGAAGAACATTTTAAATGAGGGAGAATGCAAAACCCAAACTGTGCAAAGTGGTTTTGGTTTGCCTGTGACAGTGGCTTCCTCACAGGGATTCAATCATTCTAATTAAATGCTTTCCCCACAGGGGATCTTACCAATTAAATTGGCATGCAGTTGTTAGGGGGCCAGTTAATTACATTTAACTCTATCTTCAAATTAGCTAAACTACTCTGTCAAGAACAGAAAAAGAAAGGAAAGATGATGGATATTATAGGGAGAACAAAACCCCCTTAGGAGCTGGCAAAGGCAGATTTTCAGTTGAGCCAAAGTTGCATTTGACTGCTGGCTGCTTTGCTCCTTTCCTGCTGGGAAACAAATCAAGATTATACAGTGATTTCAAAATCCATTTCTTTTGTAGCATATAAAAATGAGAGAGAGAACTGTGTGAGTGAATCAAAGGCTTATGTATTGTGTAAGTCGGTGATTTTAGACAAGAGAGTTTTAGGGCACCGGGCACTCTTCTTTTTAATATGAAGTTGTATTTCTTGTGGCTTCCATGCCTTATCTCCAGCAGCCCCAGAAATATGGCTGATTACTTGTTTGCAAGAACCAAAGTTTTTTCTTTGCTTTGTGTAGAAGAGCAGTATCAGACCCAAAGAAGTCCTGGTCACCAACTGATATTTCCAGGAATGCCACTTAGGGAATAAAGCACTACTGTAAGAGAACTCTAGTGTGCTGAAACAGAAAATTAGTCATGAAAAATGCCAGGTTACCCGTGTTTGTGGTGGAAATCCAGTGTTGACTTTAAGCATAGTCATCCCCCCCCACCTTTTGGAGTCTAGTCCAAATGTCATTGGAAGCCCCTGGGAAGTCTTCACATTGGTTGGCCAAGCTCATGGCATGGCTTTTGTTTTCAGCATATCACACATATTCAGTGGAAATTCTCATTGGAGGAAGAGTCTGGCTGCACTTCATCGTCTCATATTTAACCATCAGAAGGAGAAGCATCTGTTTTCCTTTTGGCTCCCCAGAGTGGTTCCATGGCTCTGGATTTATTAAGTCTTGTCTTGTTTATGGTGGTGGGTAATCAGTGCACAGTTGAGTAGAATTTCGTATGAATCTCATTTCCCTCTTGGACTAAATCTGAAATCCTTAAAAAATACTGGGATGGAGGGTGGTTGTGGTAGTGAGAGAAAACTAAGGAAAGAGTCATTTACTCAATTAAACTTCAAACATTTCCTAAATGTGAGGCAGGTAACACTGGAAAACTTGCTCTTCTCACAAATATGAAGTAAAAACAAGTACTACTTCTCAATCATGAACTAAAAGCCTTATAATGAACTCTTCTTTCAAGTATTTTTTCCCCATGGAGACGACTTTCACTAGGTAAAGGGAGCAAAGCAACCACAATACTCACATATTAAGAAATAAATTAATTAACAAATTAAGAAATTAATTAACAAATTAGGAAATAATTTAGGTTCAAAACCTATTATTTTCCTGGACATACCATCCAGGAAACAACTGTGCTGAGAATTGGGGGATAATCTCTCCAGACAGCTCTCTCCTCATCTTTGCTCTGCTTTATTATTTTAAATTCATGTGTGTGTAATCTGTGCCTTCAGTGTATTTGATTATCAGTCATTACATTTGCTGCTTGCTGGCTAAAAAAAGACAACTAACAACCTGGCACTAGAGCAACGAAGAGACATAATGTCTGATAGCAAATTAGTGCTGGTCATTGACTCTGATTTATGATCTTAGTTTTGTTATACAGTAAAACTCTCAATTCAAAACCCTGTGGTTTGTCTATATAAACACTATATATGTATATATATATGCAGACATACATATATTTACAAACGGAATTAAAAGAAAGATTTTCTAAAGGCACAAAAAGCTGTAGATGATACTTGGAAAAGAATTCTAGAAACTGGGCTCTACCAGAAACTGAGCTGTGGCTGTCACAATGTGGCTTGCTGGGCAAGTTAAAAATTATGAGCTTATTTCAGTGCATGTTGAAAAGCTGATTCCAATTCTGTGTTCTGATTCTTCTGTTGCTTTTTTTTTTTCCATTTAATATGGCTCTACCTAGCAATGCCTAATAATCTTTTAAAAATAGAAATAAGAAGGGGGTGAGAACTTTCAGCATTCATCCTTAGTAAAAATTGAAACATGGCTTGAGAAAATGCCCATCATAGAGCAGCTTGACACTTGACGGAACATTCCATGTACTGAGAAATCTTGGAGAGGAAGACACACTACAGGAAGTTACAAAACTCTTCAAGATCCAGGGCCTGTTTAAATTCTCTGAAACCCTTTGTATAGCTGGAAATCTTCTTTTATTGCTCTATCCAAGAGTAATTTTCCAGTCAAGAAATTATCAGAAGAAGAACAAGCAGAGAAGCCCAGCAAATGGGAGTTAGGCCAGGCCATGGAAGAGGTAACGTGTCTGCAGACATGCCTGAGTAAGGAAAACTGTTTCCCATGACAGATACAATTAGAAAGGAGTGCATTTAGTCAATGCTTCTCAGCACCTGACCTCTGGCCTGTGTAATCACGTTTGCCATCTGTCATAGGAACTACATCTGCTTTTTCAAATGGAGATGCTATAGGTTACTTGAGAGAGATTTTTTGGCATTCTCTTAAGTCTGGATCGCTGAGCATGAAGCTTGTTACACCTTCCATGCTTTCCCTTAGATGCTGTAATTTTGGAGCTCTTCTCACATGCTTTCAACGCCATGCTTTCAACTCTATTCTTCCACAGAGCATCATCTGGGGGAAACACATTCCTCAGATTAGCCTGGTGGGTGAGGGAGAGGTATGTGTGTGAGGAAAAATACAGTAGTTTCACGATTATAAACCGCACCTGAATATAAGCCGCACTTCCGGGTAGCTGGGAAGACCATGGGATTTGTCCATATATAAGCCGCACCTGAATATAAGCCGCACCACTGGGGTAGGCTGGATTCTTCAATGAAAAAGGTGCGGCTTATATTCGTGAAACTACTGTACTTGATTCTGTTAGTTTTTAAATTTGTCTTTTCTAGTGTAGGGCTGACTTAGGTTTGCCCTCTGTTGAAATGAAATAGCAATAGCACTGAAAAGAAAATGTATCCCATAAATGTAAATGTATCCCATAATGTCATATCTTTCATATGTGCTGCAGTCCACTGATTGTCTTCTGTAAAGTGAAGAATCTTTCCTGATGGATGCTTTGGTTCTCTAATCAGCACTGTAGAGTTGTTGGAGTGCACTTGTTCTGTGTCCTTCTGGTCTGTGGGCTCACATCCAGAGCCAGCAGCAGGGCTGTGTAAGGGTGGGTAAATGAAGCTGGCACATTTTGAAAAGTGCAGTTTGAAGGGGAAATTTTTGATGGAAAATATGTCACTCTTTCTGTGATAAAACCCTTGTTATTCAGGAAATCAGTGTCTGAGATTGTCGTGGTCTGCATACCCTGTTCTGAGTGCTGGGGGTGTTTTTACTGTGTTTAAAAAGCCTTAAGCAATGTGATTTGTAAATCAAACTGAAGCAAGTAATGAACTGTGTGTTGCAGGTTGAATGAATCAACCCTGGACAACAACCACCATTTGGAAAATGATGCTTTTTCAGACAAGTCAGAGAGAGACAACATAGAGGAGTCCGAGAATGAAGCCCATGAGAACAGCCGGAAGACAAATGAAAGCGAGAGTGACCAATCAGAAGTACAGGGAGAGGTCTCTCCAGGAAGGAGGGGGACCACTTACATTGAACAAGTGTATGAAGAATTTGGGGAGGTAAGAAAACCTGATTGCTGCCTGTTCCTGTTGCAACATACCTATTCATAGTATTTGTCATTCAGCCATTTAGCTGTATGGCAGGTAACAGCCAACTTGATGAGCTCCTGTGTTTTACAGGTAAAGCAAAGCACAGTTTTCTGCTAAATTACATGTTGTTACCATGTGCTTAAATAATTCTGCATTATGAACAGCAGCTCTGCTACTGTGTGCTTTGGTGTGTTTCCAGCATCAGTGGTTGCTTTAATCAGTTATTGCCTTAAAGATCTGCACAGCATTGGCACATTTGTGGAGCCAGCAGGAGGGGAGATTATTATCCTGGGCATGTGTCCTGGCCAATTAGGGTACTCAGTCCTTGTGTGATACAAAATATGACACTTCCCGGTTTTTATTATGCATGCAAGATCCTTTTTTAAGTGTCTGAATAGAGCACTTTAGCCACTTGATTGCTAAATACCAGTTGCTTATCTGAAAGCCATTTCTCATGACATTTAACAGAAGGGGGATGCATTTCTGTTCCACATAAGAGCCTTGCTAGCTGGATGTCACTGTGACACCTCTGAGGAAGGCAGTGGTAGAGAGCTGGGGCAGCCAAGTGTGCTGTGTGACAATCAGTCTGAGCCGGCAGCAGAGGAGCTCAGCTCGGAGCACTTGCTTGCCTACTGCTTTGAACAAGGAAGCTGATGTCTTGTTGGTGCTTCAAAGAAAAAACACTGCTGGAAAGCTCTTTTGTTCTTAGAGTCACAGAATCGTAGAATGATTTACATTGGAAGAGACCCTTAAGATCAAGTCCAATTATTAACTCAGCACTGCCAAGTCCACCACTAAACCATGTCCCTCAGCACCATATCTACATGGCTTTTAAGTACCTCCAGAGGTGGTGACTTCCTCATCATCTGTTCCAGGCCTGTTTCTGTGCCAGACAATCCTTTTAGTGAAGAAATTTTTGCTAATATCCAATCTAAACTTTCCCTGGCATCACTTGAGGCCACTTCCTCTTCTCCTTTTACTTGTTACCTGGTGAAGACACCAACACTCACTTCTTTGCAACCTCCTTTCAGTAGTTCTAGAGAGTGATAAGGGCTTCGCTCAGACTTGTTTTCTTCAGGTTAAACCACCCAAGTTCCCTCAGCTTCTCCTCACAGGACTCGTGCTCCAGACCCTTCACCAACCTCTTACACTTTTCTTTCAATGCTTTCCTGAAAGTGTACTGCTAATATTCATAAAAGAAATATAGTCAAATATATCCTAATTACACCTAGCTTCTCTTTAGTGCATTTTTCCCTCAAATTCCCTTGCACACAGGCAAATGGTAACTGGGTTCAAACAGGAGATTTTGAAGATACATGAGTAACTACGCAGCGGCAAAATGAAAGCAAACTCAATTTCTGTCAGCTGCCTATTCTGAAATGATCTCTCTTCACATGACAAACTTCTCCTAGAAGTGGTGGTAGGGCAGGCTGATATTTTGGTGCTCAAACAAGACTTACAGGCTACACTGATGTGTGTACGTGGGTGTGTGTGAGAGAGAGAGATCTCTGCAGTTTTACATTAAAATAAGAAAAAAATGCACTACAAACCAAGTGAAAAAGACTGTGTTTCTGTTGGAGAGTGACACTTTGTGTGGCATTAAATCTTTACTGTGTCTTTTTAGGTCCAGGTAGCATCCAGTGGGCTTCCAAAAAGTATTGCCATGTGGCCTTGGACAATGGGTGTTTAGTGAGATTTATTCAAGAGGTGAGGGTGTCATCACCTGGGCCAGACAGGTAGGCCTGGTTGTTGAGTCGGAACTCATGGGTGAAAGGAAGGTAGAAAAAAATAGGTTTTGTGCAATGATGTAGCTCCCCTGGGTGGAGATGTATCAAGGGAAGCATATACCAGTAGTAATGTCAGTCATCACCTAAACTCAAACTGCCCTCAGCCTGTGTGCAACAGGAAAATTCACAAACTGGCACTCTTTAATTTTCTGCTTGGCTCTGAGGGCTCATCTTAAAGGTGTGCACATGGGTAGGTGCTTGCTATGCTCTTGGAAGGTGTTTGTGCATCTGGTGTTCCAGTTTTGCCTTGTTTGCAGTTGGGATGTGAAGGCAGAGACAGGTGTCAGAAGAACTTTGAGATTGCAAAAGTTGCAACCAGAACACAATTAGGACATAAAACAGACACTTCAGTAGGTAGATTGCTAACAGAAAAACCCCCATTTTCCAAGCTTGTAGTTTTAACAAGTTATAAAAAGAGTTGTTACTTGAGGTTGTTCGCATTTTCCTGCACCTTCTTCTCTTTCTTTTTGTGTGCTTCCTGTGTGCAGTGATTCAGTCTGAGTAACCCTTTGTCCAACAATTTCAACATGGCATTAATTTCTATTGACAATACATTCACACTTGAGAACCTGGATAAATAATGAGAGTTCTGACAGACCCATGTGCATTGTAAGGCCTAGGTGATGCTGTGGTCTCCCATTTCTCCTTGGGGGTTCAAGTTGTGTATTGCATCAGACTGTCAAAAGAAGAATGGTACAAAAATGGAAAAGCAATTACAATAACAGAGCTTTGTTTGAAATTCCCTCAGCCTGCAATTCCTGTAAGACTGGTAAACTTGCTGTGACTGTAGGGCTGATTGCAAGCCAACATGGTGGCAATGCTCAGGTTGTGAAAAAGAATGTTTAGTGGTTTATATCACCTGAAAATCCTGTTGAGCTGTGCTATGTCCTCTCCCAAACCAAAGTCCATTCCAAAAGTGCTCTTTTCCTCATGATTTCTATGACAAAAATAGTGCCTTTGGAATAGACTTTGGTTTGGGAGAGGGCACAGCACAGCACTTGCCTAGAATCACTAGAAATCCTAAGTATTCTATTTCACTGTTAATCTGTGATGCCTAGGATGCATTAAAAAGGCACTTTTGTTTGACAATTTAGTTTAATTTACCTTCTCTTGTGGTGTGAAAGGCCCATTCCTCCATGCTGCACATCTTACAGACCCAGTGAATGCATAGGAGCTACACAGGACTGAAACCACAGCATAATCCACAGCATAATCCCTGTCTTTTTTTACCTCCTCTTCTGCTGCAAAGGCCTCTGAGCAGTATTGGCAGGTACTGGAGTTTTTGTGCCTCTCTCCTGGCAGTGGGGCTCTTGCCATATTGACACACCAGTTTGTGCTGTCTAGAAGCTGGAGGACTGCTTCTATTCTCTGTTGATTACTTGTTTACCTCCTACATTTTTCTACACATATCCTAGTGAATCTTATAGTCTCTTATAACTGTGGAGAGTGAGAGGAGATTCTGTGCATCCACCAGGCCGTAGGGATGCTGTAACAGCACTGGGCACGTCCACATCTCCTGAGGGCCTGCAGTGCAGAGCGCCTTGGGCTAATGCTGGTCCATGCTGGCCCATCACAGCCCTGAGGTGCTGCTGTGCTCCCTGCCTTGTGCCAGCCTTCACACACAGCCAGGGCTTTCTGCACCATTCACTTGATTGCTTTGGGGATTCATTTCTGCCGAGATACGGCTGACGTTTGCAGTGCTGTAGGTGAGCGTTCACCCTGTGCCCGGGCCTGCTGAGCTTGGGCCCCTAGGGAAATGCACCCCCAAGGAATGGCTTTCATTTCTCTTTGCCTTTGTAGACAGGGGAGTCATCTCAGACAGAAACCGTCTCTGAGGAGAACAAGAGCCTGATGTGGATCCTGCTGAAGCAGCTGCGGCCTGGCATGGACCTGTCTCGGGTGGTGCTGCCCACCTTCATCCTGGAGCCGCGCTCGTTCCTCAACAAACTCTCTGACTACTACTACCATGCTGACCTGCTCTCCCAGTAAGCAGCACACAGGGTGGGCCTGACCTGGGCACTTGGCCTGTATTTGTGAAAATATGCCTGTGTGTGCCAGAAAGGCTCCCAAAAAAACACTCAGATTACTGGCTTCAACACAGACCAGGCACCAGCTGCAGTGACTTTTACTGCTGCCAGTGAGGGACAAGGAAGGAAGAGTTAACCTCCAGACAAATCCACCTTTGCACATGGACATGTTTGCCACTGTTGGCTGGAACTGATGGGAATTCAGCTGATGCCTTGGAGTTTTGCACAGCAGAGCTGTGCCACCTCCTGGTGTACTCGTGTACACAGGAGAATAGGACAGAGAGCAACCAAAATTGTCAAGCACTTCTGTTCCCCAAAGCAATATAATTATGATGGTTGATGAACAAATAAGAAATGTCTTTTAAAATCATTGATGAGAGAGGCCTGCTGGGGGCAGCAGAGTAGAAAACTGGAAATGTTCTGCTTGTGGATAGGACCTGCCTTCTGAAGGAGACATATCTAGTGGATTGTAAAACCAGGGTGTGTCATATTCTAATAGCAGTACTAGTTACCGATTTTCATTCCACTTTCTCTGAGTAATTACAGAATCATGGTATTTTCAAGCCTTGTTTGTGGTATTTGTACCATCTGAAGTTAAAGAAATAGTTCTCAGTGCTGAAATGTAAGAAGACTTCAAGAGGTTTGGAGGTTTTGATAAAAAATGTAAAAAATGTGTGGTATGGGTGATCCTTCTAAATGAATTTTGCAATCATTTACCCAAGTTTATTTTTAAATCTGGCTAAACGATTGGAAATACCAGGACTGCTTTTGCTTTGGTTTGGTCTTGCTTCATCTTCAAGCATTGTTTGGAGGTGCTGGTTGAGATGACTTTTTGAAGTCACTTCCAACCTTAAGTATTGCATGAAATCTCAAATTACTGTTAAAGTTCATGCAGCACATCAGATCATTAAAGATCTCAAATGAAAGAGGGAAACAAAGGAAAAGACACCCAAAAAAAAAGTATTTGATTTTGATGGCATCGGTTTGTTTTTATGACTCATACTGTTCTACTAGCTGTGACACTATCATAGTGTGAGTGACAATCCCACATTAACCTACTCCAGTATCCAATCAAACCTGGTACACTCCAGAAATTTTATTTGGCTTTTTGCAGAAATGTGGGGCAAGGGGTGCCACTGTTCAACAGTTCATGTTGTGTGATGTACATTACTAAAAATACATCTTTCTGCTGGGTGACACTTTTTTCACTGCCAGCAACACAGAAGTTACTTCTCTTTAGTTGTGGGGAAATAGATTGCAATTGATGTTATTATACTGGTAAGAAACTAATGTGATGTGTAAAAGAATGTTTTATGTTCTGTTCTGCAGGGCTGTCCTTGAAGATGATCCCTACACCCGAATGAAGCAAGTACTGAGGTGGTATCTGTCCGGCTTCTATAAGAAGCCAAAGGTAAAATGAGGCATGAAATTGGGGTTGTAATGGGCATCTTGTAATGTAACGAAATCTTCTGCTGTGGTTTTGTTTAATTTTCTCTATTGCCTCTCTGTCACTGTCTTGGTTGGATGTGACATACACACACACACACTTGAACAGAGTAACAATGGTGCTTGCTTTATTCTGCATGTTCTCTCTCTTTTAAAAGCGTTATCTGAAGTCATTGATGTTTTTATTGCTCTGCTGAGAAGACTTTGACTATTACTTTTCAAACTGGGGTTGCATTTTGTTTCAGAGTAGACAGTGAATGCAAAATAATGTCAATCAACCTCAGAGCCTTTGCACTAGACAGAAAGTAAAACTGATCATCAACAAGTAACATGCACTGGGATGTAATGTTTTTCCCTTTGCTGAAAGCAGGTCTCCTTTCTCTTTTCACACCAATTAGTACCACTGTGCCCTGTCTCCATATCAGTATACCCTTGCTGTGTATAGCAGCAACAACAATGAAGGCTTTGATTGGGTGGTACTAAATATTAAATTGGTGAGAATAGTAGATTAATCAATGGCTCAGATGAAAATATTAGATTAGATGGATATGTAACTAGTTCTTCAGTTTTTATTCTTGTGATTGACTTGTTTTGAAACATCAGAGAAAAAATTACATATTGTTTTGTGGCCATCTGTAGCATTGGTTTGCAAATCTTCATTTATAGCAGGTTTTGATTACTTGGTTTTTCAGGGAATAAAAAAGCCATACAACCCTATTCTGGGAGAGACGTTCCGCTGCTGTTGGTTTCACCCTCAGACGAACAGTCACACGTTTTATATAGCAGAACAGGTAAGCTGCTCTTTGCATGCTCAGGTGCTGCCAACACCAACCTGCTTGCACCTCCATGCATAGAAACACACTACTCATCTCACCCTAGGAGAGAAACCTGGAGCTCTGTGTAAACAGGCAGAGCAGAGCATGGGGTAAACTGGCTGCTGTTCATTTTTCTTTGCAGATTTACTGTGAGGCTTGATGGGCACTTAAAACTATAGTTGCAGGTCTCCCATATATAATATCAGCTTCCTCAACAAAGGCATTTCCATGGAATTCTGCCCTACTGTTTTCTTATTGTTCATAAAATGGGGGTTGTGTTGCCTCTGTCAAAAGGGGCATAAAACACACAACCAAATTTTTCCATCTTATATTTCTTAACTTTCTAAGATGATTTTAGTGGGAGTAAATCAAGGGCTTATCTCTATGTCTTTGTGATTAAATGAAGGATAGAGCTCATAAGTTAACTGGCCTGTGTTAATAACAATGTTAATAAAGAGATCTGAGAACTGTGTGGTTTGTAGTAAAGGGACTCCCAGTTTCACATACATTTTTCCCCTATTTAATCAGATAATTTTAGCTTTGTTAATTTTTTTTTATTTCAACCACTGCATGCATTTCATGGAGATTATTCAAATGCTGCACTAAAGTTCTGCACTGTTCATTTGTTTCTTGAAAACTTTACAGTCTACCTGAAAGTGATCTCGATGAGTTCTCTGAAAGTGAACTTTCACAAGCTCAAGAAAATACAGGGTGGGAGAGAAAGATTAGATGTATCATGCTCTCACACATAATGGTGTCATGTATTGTGTTCCCCCTTTAGTGTGTACCCCGACCCACCTCTGCTTGGCCTGTGCAGACTGCTCTAAATGACCCTACCTGTTTTTATCCTAGGTGTCCCATCACCCACCAGTGTCAGCTTTTCATGTCAGCAATAGGAAGGATGGATTCTGCATTTCTGGCAGCATTCTAGCGAGGTCCAAGTTTTATGGTAAGGCATTAAGTTTAGACCTCTCTGAGGTAACGTTGTGGCTTCAGTTTTGGTTTGTTTTTTAATCATTCCTGAGTGTGTTGAGAGATAAGAACAAAGAAATGGTTGACAAATCTATCACTGGGATAGCCTAATTCCTTGTCTTGGTTCTCCTGGGTCTTCCCCATTTCCACCATTTCAGTGTGACACCACTCTGATGTTAAAAGAAATCAAAAATCCGACAGAAACATTCAGAGATTTAAAAATGTGTTTTTCAGAGGGCAAAAGATGAGGATTGTCAGTATGCACTGGGTACGTGTGCATGTGACTGGGATCAGTCATGTTAACCACACTCTGGCACCCAGCCAACACACACAAAACTCTGAACAGATTTGAACCTTTAGTGGCTCCCAGACACCTGAGGGTTGAACCCCATAGTTTCAAAATGTCCTTCAGTAATTTAATATCAATGGAAACAGCACAACTCCAGACTCTGAAATACTGCTATATGATATCTGCTTTTTTAGACAAACATTTCTTAATTACTTAATTCTCTGCTGAGTGTGTTTGCTCACTTTTAGATAGTCTCTGCTGTCCTTCTAGCAATTTCATTTGTTATTTGGGATCATCCACAATCAGAAAAGTTGTGAGAACTGGAGAGCCAGAGAAACTTCTAGGCTTCCACTAATAATCTGTTTAATCTACTGCTCTTTCTGCTAGAGGGGCTAAATGCCAGAGCAAACAAGAGCAGCAGAGTTTGTTAGAATTGCCTGCCTCCAGCTGTGCATGACTTGCAGGGTCCTGAATTATGAACATTTCATATCTCTTTTTTCATTACTGACCTACATTTAGATGAAATTGGTTTTTCTAAAGTAGGAGGAGGGACAAAGTATAACATGAACTTTTTAATATGTATGTTTTTCTAAATTCTAGGCAACTCACTTTCTGCACTGTTGGATGGGAAAGCAAAGCTTATGTTTCTAAGCAGAGGAGAAGATTATATAATCACTATGCCATATGCCCATTGTAAAGGTAAGGTATGACTCTTCAAACAGGAAGCAAAGAGAGTAACAAAATGGTGCCTTGCTAACTTTTCACTGGCTGTCCTCTCTCAAGTAGCTGATAACCACAGGGCCTGGTGACTCCAGAGAGTCCCCCACCAGTCACAGCACTCAGCAGGAGACCTTCAGTAATCCTCACTGAATGCTTTCTGGGTTACCTGTGGGCAGAGAGAATAAGGCCCATCAGTGCTAGTATGAGCTGCCTCAGTAAGGCTGGCACCTGCTGCTGTGTGGCTTTGCTCTGTGGAGCCAGTGTGTGCTGAGGCTGGGGCATGGCTGCTCATTCACTGCTCCTCAGGAAGCTCTGTCTGCATCATTTGTGCCCCAGAGTTGAAATCAGCAATCAAATCCAATTTTGGGGGCTGAGTATTTTTTGATTTGGCACAATCACTTGTAAGTTTATATGTAGAAGGGCCTGGGTACCTGAAAACAGTAACCTCATAATATCACGCCCTCTGAAGTATTTCTGCACATAAACCTTCTTCTTACCAACTTTTCTTTTTCTGCAAAAGACCGCTTCAGCAAATGGTAAACATATATTAAAATCCTCCCAGATTCTGATGAATCCCAAATCTCTCCTCATCAACCACCCTGAGAGAACTGACTGGGTCTGTTTAATCACTAGTGTGATTAAATCACTAGTGTCCCAATTTCAGCTTGCCACAGGTGTACCTGTGAGTCAAGCTATTTCCTAGCTGGTGTTATAAATGGAGAATATGGACCTAAGGGGGAGATTCTTCATGCTTATAGCCATTTCCTAGAAAACTTTGGTTCTGTCTCTTCAAAACTTTGAGCCAAGAAATTAATTTCACAGTGTGTCAGCAAGGGTGACTTGAGAAAGCAGCTTGCTTCCACTGTGGCCTCTCTTAAGCCTCTTTTTTACCTTTCAGGACTTTTATATGGTACCATGACAATGGAGCTTGGAGGGAAAGTTACCATTGACTGTGAGAAAACTAACCACAGGGCAGAACTGGAATTCAAGCTAAAGGTAAGATAGGTTGTGGCCCCATTTTGAGTGGATCTCAGGCTTGTCCCTGTGCCGTAGGCAGGGTTTGACCATTCACAGCAGATCATTTCTGTATCAGCAGTCTATGTGACCACCAGAGCAGGGTGTGCCTGGAGAGGAGGTGTCACCCTGCTGTCCATTTTACCTTGTGCAACTCAAATTGACCCCAGGAAGCCTTAGTTTTATATGACTTTTTCACTGCACTTAGCTACTGGCCAAATTTTGTTCTGAAAGCTTGGCAACAGTGTGACTTTTGTTTAGGCAGGGTAATTAGTTTGGCTTGCTACATGCAGTGAGTGTACAAAGAACTTGAAGCAGGTTAGGGTGTGGCAAGTTACACATCTTAAGGCACCTCCAGCAGCCATTACATCTTGTCTTGCAGGTTTTATGGTGAGCTACAGCTTGTGTTTATCAGGGGCTAGAGGACAGGTGACAGCCCGTTAATCAGGCAGGTAATTGTGAGTCAATGACAGTGAATTCCGAGTGAGTTTGCCAGTCACACTGGCAAATCTTGCACTCACTTGTTCATGTAGCTAGTTCCTCCCCTGGAAAGCCTGGTGATGCCAATTTATGGTATGCAGACAAACTGGAGTCATCTTTGAACATTTCTGTTATTACATTGGTTAAAATTTAGGAGGGAAGTGATAACATGTAACTTTTCTTGGGCAGTTGCCTTGCTTTTTAGGGAGGATCCATTTCTCTTCTGCTCCAACAATTTCTTGTGTGAGTATAAAATGGAAGGAGTACTGAGACACTTCAGGACTTCAGAGTTGCAGCCTTAGCCCACATAAGTGTGAGAGATCAGTGGAGTTAGGGGAATCTTTTGCAAACTGTGAGTTTTTTGAGGGCAATAACATTTTTCTGTTTTTATTTGCCCTTAGAAAGGGAGCTCTTACCTCATATATTTTCCTGGCATTTTCACATATTTGTCTTTAAAGCCTGTTCTTCCCCTAGGCCTGGTGTTGAGGCCAATGGGATATTTCCCTGACTTGGGTGCCATCTCAAACCTACAAACACTTTAGAGCCTGAAGTGCTTCTTTTCTGGCTTGAAAACAGTAGATTCCTCCAAACATATCTCAGAAAGGTCCCCATGACATAGTTACATGCTCTGCTTTGAGCATGTCCTAGCTGTCTATTTTAGTAGAATTGTGAGAAGTTGAAGATAAACCCCTTAATTCTGTTTTTAATTTGGATATGTACCAGTTCTCTGCTGGATTGCAGAGATAGATGCTTGAGATATCTGTGATTATTTTATCCATAGGTTGCGTGAAATTTGGAGTTGTATTGTTATTTAACACACACACACACAAGTTTCTCTGCACAAATGTTTCTGGAAAGTGCCTGCTAAAATGTCTGAAGAGATGTGTTCTGTGAATAGAAGAGCTGCTCACACTCTTAACTGGTGTTTTCTGTGTTTGGCAGGGAGGAGATGATGAAATTTTCCATTGTTCTGGGATTTTTTTTCCTTGACCCTGGAAATGCCCTTTTTCTTTGTTTTGTGTGGGTTTTTTTGCTGGTCACCAGAGCTTCTTCACACTGGAGACTTGACACACATGAAGTCATCAGCAGTGCCCACACTGCTGTTGCTGTCCCATAAGTAGGAAGAGTCACCACTAGTGCTGCTGCTTTTCTTTGGACAAGGGTGCAAAGGCTGTGATTCTGAGCAGTGCAAAGGCTGTGATTCTGAGCAGTGGGAAGGAGTTGTCCATGTACACTTATCCTGATGTCTGGCTGACAATAAATAAGTGTATTTCCAATAAAGAACAGACCTTGCGCTCCTGAGTGTTAATGCACGTCAAGGCTTATCTCCCTACCTGCAGCTACAGTGTTTGTGGTATTGCAAACAGAAGGAAGGGGGCACAACATGAGACAGTCAGAATCCATATTAGAATTCATTCTGCCTTTCCCCTGGAAATAGTGGGAGTCAAGCAGTTGCACTTTGCTTCCTTCCTATTGTATCTCTGTGTTTGGCTCCCTTCCAGTTCTCACTAGACTGACCACATTTGCTGTTTCTCTTCTCCCCTTACAGCCCTTCTTCGGTGGCAGCACAAGCATTAATCAAATCTCTGGGAAGATTAAATGTGGAGAAGAAGTGCTAGCGAGTCTCACTGGACAATGGGTAACATTTGATAATCAAAGTTGCTGACAGGTTACAAGCCCATGACTGCAGGGTTTGAGGGACGATGGCAGCCTTGGCAGGCTCCCTGCACTGGAATGGGCACTGGGAGGGCCCTGCCCTGCCTCTTCCTGCCATCCCCAGGGCATGCAGGTGTACAGAGGCTAGGCCACACCTCTCAAGGTACCTCTGGAGGTCGTTTACACCTCACCTACACTTACATCTGCAGCAGGAGTAACACTGCACTCCCAGAGCCTGGGGACGCTGGGAGCAGTAGGGGGGCTCTCTATCAAAGCAAGTGGTTCTGTATTTATGGTCTGAGACTTAAGACAAGCTCTGATGGCAGGAGATACAGTGTGTATTAGGTGTGATCTTGAGGCTGTGTTTTTGTCTGGTATGTTCAGTACTTCTCCAATTAGATCAGAGAAGAACTTGAGGATTTTGAATTTATTATTTTCACAGCAAAATGTTATGGTGGAAGACAGTTCCTACCAGTTCATCAGTTGGAGGACAGAGGTCACCGATGTGCTGAGGGTGTTATCTCTGTGGCCAGCTCAGAACAGTCAGCAGAGCGCCTTTGGGCACCCAATAAACACAAGTGATTCACTCAGAGCCACCCTCAAACCAAAATCCCACAAGAATAAAGTTGTGTAATGAATGATATAGTCTAATTTTGGTTGGAGCTTCTGGTGCCTGAAACAAAAGCAGTGAACCTTGGCTTTGGCCTGGACATCTGGGTATTTCTCTGAGCAACGTTTGGGCACCTTACATGATCCTTACAGTTGGCCTGTGCTCCCTTGCCAGTCTACAGAAATTGCTATTTCTGAGACAAGATTTGTCTTATCTGAAGGAGATATTTAAAGTAGGCCAGGTGAAGCATGCCTGGATAAAGCACTTGCTGTGGTGAGGTCATAACCACAGTGTAGCTTTTCGTACTGGACTTGTCCTGTCAGGAAATCTGATTTTTACATAAGAGGCTAATGACCATTTTGAATTTGGGTTTTCCCTTTCTAGACACACACAAGGGATTTGCTCCATTCTAAGCTCCCTTTCCTGCAGAATGAGCCCTGTCAGTTGTAAGCTCTGCTGGGCTGTGGAGTACCTTGTCTGCAATGGGTCCTGCCAATATCACCTGTGAGATCCTGTCATCCGGGGCTCTCCTGAGCCACAAGATTGAGTGTTGCTCAGCTCACAGCCTTCTGTTTATACCCTCTTCCCCTGACTTGTGTGCTGGTAGTTTGTGGTGCACAAAACTGTAGGGATGTATAAAAGAAGTTAAATGAAGGGTGACTCTGTAAGCTACTGCTTGTAGCTGTGTGCTGTGAACAAAGGAGCTGCCAGGCAGTGGGATAAGGATGGTGTTGGTTCTCCTCCCTCCCCACTGGGAGTACTGGCCTGCTCTCTTGGCTTTTCTCTCATACTATCCAGTTTCCTGACAGAAATCCTTGCATCTGAAAGGCAAATTCTCTGCCTTAGGTCCTGAAAACCCACCTGAATAAAGAAGGCAAGCAAATCCTAATGCTTCTCAGTCCTAGGGTCAGAGCAGCAGCTGAGTGCTTTTACATGTGCTTGTTAGAAGTTCCTGTAATGATGCTCGATAATGCCTGCCTACCTCATCCTGTGCACACTGTGGGTCTCTTGAGGGCCTGGGATCAGTCCTGGAACTAGCATATTGGAACATGGGAGAGAAAGTCCTGAGGGAGGCTTTGGAAAAAGGAGATGGGGATCTTGTTTATATGTGCTCGGTGGTGAGTAGGAGGAACAGTGGTGAAAGAAAAGTATCATAGGGCTTTTGTGGGAACTCAAGTCTGGGGACAAAACTTAATAGAAGCAACCAGGTCCCTTTCTATTCTGATTAATGATAAATGCAACCACTGTTTCTGGCAATGTCTTCTCTCATTCATGTCAGAAACTTTCAGGAAGTGTTCCGTGAGATTTTATTGGATAGAGGAGGAAAGAGGCCTCCTAACTAACAGATGTCCCTTATCATCATCCAGGAGCAGCTTCAATTTGTCAGGATTAATTTCTGGCTTGTTTTTCTAATTGTCATTAATTCATTTGATTTTTCCTTCTCAGGATGGAGAAGTGCTTATAAATGAGCTGAAAAATGGGAACA
>VRYO01001269.1:33144481-33188277 GCA_009812075.1 Sialia sialis | reverse complement strand
TAACACATTGAGCAGCAGCTGTGTTTTAGTCTGGGAGTTACTTGCTAAGGACAATTTCTCAAAGGTATTGAAGGGACCAACCACCTGGAGTTTCACTTGGTGGAAAGCTCCATGTGTTGCCAGGGTTCTTCAGTTTTCAAGGGTGGCACAGCTGAAAGTCATGGGTAGTGCAAAGAGGTTTCCTGTGCCTGGAGTAGCTTTGTCTTCTGCCAGGAATGCACACCGTCCATGCTGCAGCACCCAAAGCTTGCTATCATCTTGTGCAGCTTGTTTCCCCTGAAGTGTCTCTCAGAAAACCTTGTGGAAGTTGTATTGCAGCTTTCTGCAGAATTCCCTGCTGCCTTTGGGATCATGATGTGCAGTGCAAACAAGCACTCACATGTTCAGGGCAGCTGGGAGTCTCAGTGTCTTTTCTAGAAAAAACTGAGTTGTTGTATTAGTTTGGGCTTAGGTTTTTTTTCTATAGGACAGTAATGAATATCTATTTGGAGAACTGTTTCAGTACTAATTTTACTTTTTTTTTTTTTCTTGTTTTGCAGGGATGAGCACTCTTTGGGTTATTCTAGTTCTACTGGTCTTGGTTTTGCTTAGTGTTATTGTTGTTGTTCTTAAAAAGCTGAAGCATGATAAAGGTAACTGCTTGATCTTTATGAATGTGGCTTTCTAGAGTTAGGCAAAGCATGCATGAGGGCCATCCCTGGTTCTTGTGTTGCCTTAGAGGGGACCTGTTTAAGCCCTAGTTCATTTAGCATGTGATTGAAATTATCAAATAATCTAAAATGAAGAGTAGTTTTGTTTGGTAAATAAATTGCCCAGTCCTTGACTGTGAGCTTTCTTATCTTGCTGACAGATGTCTTTGCTTCAAAGCAAGATGATCATAAGGTCCTTAGAAAGGAATTCTCCAATCTACTTGCCTTCTATTGGTGAAGAGGGAAAACCTGTGTGTGGTTCATATGCATGGGGCAAAAAGCAGCAATAAATTAGATCACAAATTACTTTCACTGTGTTTGGCTGTGGGGACATTTTCTACAATTGGTATTCTTTGGCCATTTGAACCTCTTAATGTGACTGTTAAGTCCTGTGTGAATTTATTTTTTAGCAGAGACTGAGCTGTTTTCCTTGGAACTTCTATTTCCATGATTGTGTATTAAACTATTTTTGCTACTGATATGGTTAAAATAATACTGCTAAGGATTCTAAATTTAGAATGCCAAGTTTGTTGAAACCATGTCTTACTTGACTGTGTTGCTGTAAGGACCATTTCTGCATTCTGTATTTGCTACTAGCTTACAAAAATACTGAGAAACAAAAGCTGGAGTAGAGGAGGTTGCAAGAGTAGCTTAAAAGCTGAACTGCCTCTTGTGGCCTGCATTTCACTAAGCAGGATTCTTGTCTGTTTTAGGCTTAGCACAATGTTTGTGCTGCTGGTGGTAGCTAAGGGGGAGTACTGTGGTGAAATGTATGACAGGTTCAAAGAAACTAAATGGCTTCAAAAGCTTTGTGTTACAGAAGTTTTGGGTTGCATATAAGTCCTGTGTGAATTCAGACATGTTTTAGTTGCTGCAATTCCTATAAGTTTCTTAGACACTTATTTTGTTTTTCAGCTTACTCAACTGATAAAGATGCAGAGGGAGGTCTGGTAAGTATGTCATGGATCAAGTGTTTCATCTCAGTCTAATTGTTCACAGCTGAGTTGTACCTGATACATAGCCCTCAATGTTTGTCTCACTGTAGATCTCTGGTAGGATGGGTTCCTGTGATGCAACAAGTTGTGATTCATACAAGGTCTGATGTTCATTAGCAAGTGCCTGCTGCATTCAATAGCTGCATGTGTCTGCTGCAGTTGGCCTTGTCAATACTTGGAAACATTTCAGAGCCTGTGACCAGGATGCTTTGGAAGCAGGGAAAAAACTTGGAGTAGCTGCAAGCTTTCACTTCAGATAGTCTCCAAGTGATACTTTGGTCTAATTAATTTCTTTTTTTGCTGCTTCACACATGTGTTCAACTGATGGCAGCTATTGTTTACCTGCATTGTGGTGTTTTGAGCTCTCATTGCATTGTGACTACAAATTATTTGTTCATAAGACTTCACCACTCCTGATCCAGTAAAGTTGATTGAGTCTTCTTGCCTTTGGGCTCATGTCACTAGCTGCAGACCCAGGACCTGACAGTCTGAATTCTTGGTCCTAAGCAGTCCCAAAAGAGGAGAGATTCAGGGCTCAGAGCATGCCAGTCCCAAAGTACATCCCTAAAAATAGATTATCCTGCTGAGGCTGGCTGCTGGCACATGCTCCAACCTGAAGCTGGTTATACCCTGGCATCCTGTAGTCAAACAGTACTTCAGAACCTTGCTGTTTGAGTCTGAAGAAACCTATTTCTAGTCTAGTATTCTGCAAGACAAATACAAAACTGGACAAAGTAAATGAGAGCTGGCTTTAGCTTCTCTAGACAGAAACTCCATCCCTACCAGCACTGCAAGGCAAAAATGAGCTCAGTCTTAGTTTTACACAGCAAATGTTAGTCTTGATGAGGAACCAGGAAAAAAATCCTGCCTGTTCTCACAGTGTGTGTGTACGTCACTTTTTTCTCCCTGCAACTTCTCTTGTCTCTCACAAATGCATTACCCACCAAGAATATGCACTCTTGTCTAATGTGACTAATTAGACCTTGATTAATTCAATACATTTTAATGATTTCAAAAAGACTTGAAGACTGAAGAAACAGAATTGAAAGAGATGTTCAAAGGCTCATCCTAAACTTTGTTCTTTTTCTTTAAGGTCCATAAGTGGCTCAAATATGTGAAACACCCTGGGGTTTTTGTTGGGCTTTGTCTCCCCTCATGCCCTGGCCAGATTTGCAGCACTTCATCTGTTTGTAGAAGCTGATGAAGAAATGTCAAAACCTGGTCAAAATCCTGTACCATAGGAATTGGCAAATAGAATGCCTCTTTAATTTGAATAAAATGGTTGTAGAATGATGCAGTTACAAACTGGTGTATGGTGCCACTTGTCTCTTGTGTAACAGCTGTCACAGGCAGATGCTAAGTCTGCACTTGGAATGCTCATGCTGTGTAAGAAATTATTTGCTAAGGAGAGTGTTACACTGATGCAGTCCTAAGACTTGAGTATTTTGACACCTACACACCTGCCCTCCAAAGAACTAGTGAGTTCATACTGCTCTAATGCCATCAACAACTGCTGATACTTGAATAAGAGATGCTGGATGTTGAAGCAGAAGTGTTAGCCATGTGTTTTCCTGCTGAAGAATTGTCCTGTATAAATAAGATCGCCTTCTTTAATGTGTTTCTACCTTTGAACAGACAGTGTTTTCAGTGAGAACGTTATTCAAGCACCTCTGTGATTTCTGGGGGTGTTCCCTCTTGTGTCCCTGCTTATGTACCTTGGTCAGGAGCTGGTGTTACCTGTTGGTCACTTGTCCCTGTGCAAGCAGAAAACATGCTGGCTTGTGCTTACAGGGGCACTGCACCTTAAACAAGTGTGAGCGGCAGGACAGTAACTCCTCATCCTCATTTTCCACATGTACACACATATTCCTAAAACTTGCCACCTTAGCACTACCTGTCATGCTCGATGTGATTCTGCTTTGTGCTTGTACTGTTTATGCTGACTGGTGCTGTGCTCCCTGGCTATGCTTGTTTAATGAACTGACAATTCCAAAAATGAAGGGAGGGCCTTTCTTGCTGGCTTCCATCTTTGTCCCCTCACAAAAGCTGTGCAATTTACATGAGTGCTCACTGGCTTCTTTCAGCTGATTTATAGTTTGGGAATCTCCAGGGATGCTAATCCAGCTACAGGCAGCCCAAGGCAGTGCACTTCCATGGAACTGACAGGCTGCTTTTCTACCAGGCAACAGTTCTGGGCATCAGCTTTGACACAGTCATAGGCTTGGGGCCCCTGGTGCTCTTTAGGCAGTTCAGTAAGGCAGTTTCATTCCCTCCTGTCCTAGGAGGGGGTACTTACCTCCTGTACCTAGAGAAGAGCAAGCAGCAACCACATCAGTAAGAACATTAGGAAAAGTTTCCTGTGGTTGTTGTAGAGGTAACTTATGAGCCTTACCCTGTAGTCTGGTGGGTGCAGAACAGCCAGGAGGTGGAGACTCAGGCTCTGAAACCATGTGAAGTCTAATTTTGTAAAGGCTGCAACTTTGCCAAATTAACGGCTCTCCTGTCTTTGACATCTGATGTCTTCAAGTATTTCCTTTTCTTCTCCTAGAAGAAAACAATGGAAAAGTATGTGGTTTCTGAGCAGGGCTCTGTCCTGTGCAGGAGCTGGAAGTGCTGTGTGACAGTGGTTGAAAAGGATTGCTAAGTCCCCACTGGCAACAAAACCTGCCCAGAAATCTGCATTTCAGCAGAATGTCCCACCTAATGTTCCATGTCAACTCCAGCAAATTGTAAAGATGACTGTATGTGTGTGAAATTATCATCATATTTTCTCTAATATCAGCATCCCTGTTGTTGAGCTCTTAACTATTCCTAGAGCTTTCAGGCAAAACAAGAGAGAAAGCTTTGCCTTAAAGCTGTAACAGGAAGCATGGGAAGTGCTTGCTTGAGGGGGGGGAAAAATTTTTCAATCCCTCATTTAATTTACTCTGCCTCTTTCACCTCCCCTACAGAAGCTACTCATTTGCCATAGCAGTGAATGTTGCCTTGGAGCCAGTAGCGTGTTTGTTTCATCACGCAATTTTCTTTACTCCAGTACTTTCAGGTCTGCTCTGAAATCTGCCCCCCTTCCCCTTTTTGCTGTGAAAGCAAGGTGTCAAGTAGATAAAAAATCATTGTGAGTGAAGCACCCTGATTTGTCAGAGTAAGGATTCAACTTTGTATTACAGGTGTGAGAACCAAGTCAGATAATGGCTAAAGATCTGTCTCAAAGTGGTAAGTGTTCCATAAATTGGCAGTACTTGGAATTTGTTTTTTTTTTCCTCTTGACTTTAGTCTACTTAAGGAGTAGTAGAAAGAGGTTAATGATTATTGCTTAGAGCTGTAAGGCTTCCAGTTTATTGTAAAATATGCTGAAACAGGATCATTGATGCGTTTGTAATCCTGGTGGTGAACTGTTCTGCTTTGGAGCATGACTTTTCTGCATGGGAGTATAGCACAGTCATGATTTTAAGAATAAGAATGATGCAAATTTTGGAAAAAGGTTTTTCAAATAAGTCTGCATTACAGCATTGTACTCTGCTTTGAGTGAGGTTTATGTCAGAGTGAGAGATCTCTCTATCAAATGTCTCCTCAAGTGAAGGAGCACATCAAACCCCCACACATCCACCTGTACCCAGAAAATTCTTGTGCTGCATTTCCAAGCAATGGAAGTTTTGCTCATGGGGGTCTATGCCGAAGCACAGTTAAGTGGCTAAAACTTCCTCTTCAGTAGCCTTGCCAAGGGAACATGCCAGCCAATGAAGCTTTCCTCAAAACAACCTTGACTGGATGTCCTGCTTAGGAGACCACTTCTGAGATGTTCATCAACATCTTTAGCTACTCTCAAGACCACTTAGTAGAAAACCTGTTTGTCCTGCTGCTTCTTAGGTGTCAAACCCTGCCTTGCTGCTGTTGTTTGGTCTGTGCAGGTATTGGCTGAAAAGTAAGGGGAAAGTATGTATGTGAGCTGTGGAAAAAACCCCTGTGTTTTAAAATCCAAGCTGATGTGTGTTGTATGTTTCTTCTTGCAGAACTGAGAGAGCCCTCTGATGTCTTTCTGGAAGAAGAACCACCACAACAGTGTGAGCGGCTTATGAAAACTCAGATACCCGAAGATGATACTGAGAAAATTATTTCTACTGTTATTTTTTTCTACTATTCTACTTATTTATTATACTCTTATTTATTCTAGTACTATTATTTCCTAATACTAGAGAACAATGCTATGAGATGCTTCTCTGGAGGAACAGACTGGGAATGCAAGAATGTATTATTAATTTACTGCATGCATTGAGGGATATGAGATACGGATATTACAACATATCAAGCACTTTAAAAAGTAGTAACATTATATGTAGAAACTGAAGGTTACGATGAATTGCAAAAATATTCCTGTTTAACATATGTGTATCTTCAGACTTTCTTTAAATGAGGGCATCATAAACTGCTAGTAGAAATGGAATTGACACCCTCACCTCAAGCAGAGAGCCGGCAGGCCATTATATAATGGCTCTGCCGTTTTCATGTTTACATAACCTGCCTACTTTTCAGTTGTGAAATATTAAACTCAGGTGCCAGATGCTCACTTGGGAGTCAGGAGGTCGGGCATCCCTTAGTGTGCAGCAGTGCTCTGCTGCTCCAGCCTGGCTGGTGGGCACCAAGAGTTGGCTGCTGTTCTTGTGATATGGCGATGCTTTTTTTGTTTCGATTTTGAAGGGATTGCTCAGCGCTGTTGTGTCGAAGCAATAAAAGCCTGACTGAGACGGAAAACCGACTCTGGGACTTTCTTCTTCTGGAGGGGTCTCAGTCGTTGGAGTTATTTGAGGGACGGCGGGCGGCGGCACTCGGAGCCGGGTTTGCTTGGCACAGTGCTATAGGGTCAGGGAGTGGCCGCGGAGCTGGTCGATGCGGTATGGAGCCGGGCCGTGTGGGGCCGGTCGGTGCGGTGTGGGGCTGGACGGTGCCTTGAGGGCCCGTGTGGGGCGGGTCGCTGCCGTGAGGGGCCGTGTGAGGTCGGTCGGTGCCGTGTGAGGCTGGCCGGCGCCGTGAGGGGCCGTGTGAGGTCGGTCGGTGCCGTGTGAGGTCGGTCGGTGCCGTGTGAGGCTGGCCGGCGCCGTGAGGGGCCGAGCCGCGCCGCGAGGCGCTGCCCGTTGCCCGGGTGACGCGGCCGGAAGTAGCGTAGGGCGGGCGGGGCCAGGCTTCCGGACGCGCTGTTGCATCAGCTCGGGAGCGAGGGCCGGCAGAGGCAGCAGCAGCAGCAGCAGCGGGATGGCAGCAGCCGCCAGCGCCGAGCATGGTAGGTGGGCGAGCGGCGCCGCGGGCCCCCGGCAGGGCCGGGCCGAGGGGCGGCCGGGGTTGTCACGGCTCGGCTGGCGCCGCGGTCGCGGCCCCGCCGCTGTCACGGCGGTGGCGCCGGGGTCGCCTCCCCTGCGCGCCCCCCGGGCTCCGCTGGCGTGGGGCGCGCCCGGAGGGCCCCGCTGCCGCAGAGCCCCGCTCTGGGTGCGCTTCCCGCGGGACGCGGCTCGCCTTGTGCCTCGCCGCGTGTGTAAGGTTCGTACTGGCGTTCAGCGATTTATGGAGAAAATTCACCCGCGTCAGCCACGTCTGGGAACAGCTGTCCCCCAGCTCGCCGGGTGCCGGCAGATGCTGGGTGCCCTCGGTCCGTGCGCTGCTCTGCGCGCCCTCTGTGCTTTTCACCTGTCTCTGTCTCCAGTACTGCCCTTCCCGAGACATCAGTTCTCTCCCCTGAACTCACGCCTGAACTTCTGGACTTTTACGGACATTTTTTGTGGTCATGTTTTAATGATGGGTTGCACTGTTCGCTTCCATATGGAAGGAGGGCTGGGGTAGTACTATAATTTTTGGTGCTACCGTAGCAAATGGAAACTTGGAATTCCAGTCATGCAAGTATGAAATACCATTATGGTATGTAAAGGGTTGGAAATTATTGTCATTCCAGCTAAGGATCTGTAAATACAACTTTTTTTCCCCCATTTTCTTTGTTACCGAAAGTTACTTTGCTCTTTGTTCATCACATATAATTCCTACTTAAGTGAAACATTTCTTGTTGTCAAGGGATGGCTTTTTCAGAAGTCTTTTCAGTATCTTGGGGGGAGGAAACCCAAGAAACTCTCATTTCAGGTGCACTTTGAGAAACTCTTTAGTTACTGTGTGTTAGGGTGGTGGTTTTTTTTTTACTGGAACTGCAATTGTTATTTTTAGTTTCAGTTCAGGAAAAGTGGAAGTGAAACTTTCAGGGCTCAAAAGACTAGGATAGACAAGCTCTTTCTTGGTGTGGGATACTCCAGTCTTAAAAATCCCTGCTCATCTAAAAGCTTCTTGCTCCTGATATGTGACTTTTGATAAGTCCTTTGGTTTTGGGTCTCTGTGTCTGGTATTAGCTGGAGTCACTGCATTGGTTTGGTTCTTGTGAAATGTTAATGGAAAAGGAGATTTCATCTTGGCCAAGCAGATGGTTGGAATTATTTTCAGAAGCGGCTGGCCAGGATGATAAATGGGCAGTTTGGAGCTGTATTAATAATGTGTTGCACTTGTCTTTTGTGGCTTGTCTAAAATTTGTGAAAGCTAAGTAGGATGAGAAATTACATTTCAAAATGCTCAGAAGTGGGTAAGATTTATTTTTGGAGAATGCCTCTGCAGAATTCCCAGAACATTTACAGTGTTGTCTAATTATGATTGACAAGGTTAGCAGGTTCAGGGAAGCCCAGGAAACGTAATTTTTCCCTGAAGCCAAGTAACTCCCTGGTGTTGTTAGCTAGCTTACTGCCTACTTTATGGCTTTCCTGTATTTACTTTGCTGTCCACACCTTCAAGGAACAGAGGATTTCATTTTCAAGTTAATTAAAGTGGAAATTTTCAATGAAATTTTATATAGTGGAGGTTATGTGTCTTTATTAAACCTCCAAAGTTATTTTATGTGCAAAGAAAATGTAGAAGCTGTTCTGTGCCTTTGAGTCTGTGTGTCGCTGTAGTCTCTCAGACAAATTCCCAGTGTCCTTTAATAGTCTCTGAAGCATTCCAGGCATGGAAAGAAGAATCTGCGACAATTATATCACCCAAAGAGATTGTATACCAGCAGTTATTGTGTGAGAATGGTGTTAATTGATATCTGCAGTGGAATTTTTTTTTAAACAACTTTTTACTATTACATTATTAGCATTAATTCTTCTGATTTTTCAAGGTTGTTTTGCTGCCTCTCCAATACTCATGCTCAGTGCTTCTCTCCTCTTGTATGATATGATATCTATGGACCATTCTGTTCACATGAGTTAAAATTCAGTGTTATGCAACAACTCTGTAGTACTCTCGTGTTTCTGCTGTCACGGAGACACTTCCTGATGCAATTGAATAGCAACAGCGGTAGTTTTGGGGATGGAAAAAAATCGCAGTTAGGGAGAAGGGCAATTCCTTAGCCTGTTTGCCTGAAGCAACAAGGAAAACAGATCAGATGTACATATATCCATTGGCCCTTCTCCCTCAATGCTTTTTGAATCCATTGATTGGTATTAGTTAATCAATTACAGTAATTTTACAATTAGAAGCCACTCCTGATTATAAGCCGCACCTCCAGGTAGCTGGATAGACCATGAGATTTGTCCATGTATAAGCTGCACCTGAATATAAGCCGCATTCTATTTTTTTTATTTTTTTTTTTAAAGCGAGGCTCCATGTGTAACAAAGTAACAAATTAGTAGCAGAACCCTACCATCGCCAGGTTTGGTGTCAGGTGCTCAAGTTGCAACAGTTTTCATAGACCAGGGAAGCCTTTAAAGGCAGCCCCAGATGCCATCCCTGGCCAGCTCTCACTTCCAGGTTGGCATTTCGCTGGGATTTGTCCATAAATAAGCCACACCTGAATATAAGCCACACTACTGGGGTAGGCTGGATTCTTCAATGGAAAAGGTGCTGCTTATAATCGTGAAATTACTGTAATTGACAATGGGCAGCTGCCTCTTGCACACCATTGGCAGACTTAGCAAAGATGGGCTGGAGCTGTGCAGGAGCATGGGAATACTGAAGTGCATGGGAAAACAGGATGCAGCACTTAGAGGGTACCAGGAAATATTGCAGTGGGAGTGTTTAATAAATTGAAGGAATTGCAGGACAGGTGGAACAGAAGATGCAGAATGGAAATCACAGAAAACCAGATTCTGTAGATTTACTATTCTTCTTTTAGTCATGGTATCAATTAAACTGGAGCAGACTTTTATATAGACAGCTGTCACTGATTCCTTTTGCTTGAATAAATGATCCACTGCTACACTGCCTTCCAAGACAGCGTTATCATAATAATTTGCTCAGCACAGTCCATGAAACTGATGTGGAACCCTGGGAATGGGACAGTAAACCTGCCAAACACTATAATTTCAAGTATTTAATATCTGTGTCAGGATTGCTTAAAAAATTTCAGCTGTTAACCTCATCAGTGCTAAGCTGGTCCTAACATTCACAGGCAGTGTTCGCCACTTCTCCTTGCCAAAATTAGCTTGTATGAGTGCTGTAATATTTGTTGTATTTGTGTGTAAGTTTGGCCAACTTCCCTTTTAGATTGGTTTACAGATGTGGTTGGAAAGCACTTATATTGTTTCGGATACACTGACTTGCTTCCCATTAGCAGCCTGGTGTGTGAATAATGGTCATAATAACCATAATAACACATTGCAAATTGAGTGTTGTTTTTCCTTGCAAAAGATCTTTTCTTTGAGATACAGTTTCATTTCTACCCAGATCATTCTTGTAATACCTTTTTTTTGCCTTCTCCCTCATATATTTCATGTATACAAAATTCACATTGTGGGAAGACTTACATCTTAGATTTCCACTGTTAATGAGCATAACTGTTTCAAACTATTTCATGTGTATAAACGTGAAGTTCTGTGCTGATAAACATCAGTAAATATTTAGGAGCATTAAAAGGTTATAGTTAAATCAACTGTGTGAGCTGAAGCTGGATGTCATTCAGCTGGGTAAGGCAAGCCTGTAAGGTTGAGTATTGGACCCTTATTTCCTTAGTATTCCTTATTTGTACTGAGCAATTACATGGATAGGCCTTGAGCAGGATTTATACTTTACATGAATCTGTCTTCTTTTGTTCATAGATTTTAAGTATCTTTTGTGAATTTTGATTTTAAATTTTTTTTGTTATATCATTGACCTTTTTATTAGTTTTGATGTGTCACTATATCTCATTTGTACCCCAAGGAATTGAATGCAAACATGCTTGATATCTAGCTGCCACTTTGCTTTCATATTGAGTTGCTGTTGGATATTTTAATAATTGATTTCCATATAAAAAACATACAAAATGGTTCATAAAGTTTTAACTGATGATATTTGAAAAAACTTTAATTGTGTCAACCCTCACAACCTCTCCTAGCCATCACTTTCCCATGTCCTTTCATTCCCACCTTTCCAGGAGTTGTGTTCTGTGAGCACCTCCATGGTTTGGGAACTTCTAGTGCAGGAGATATTCTGCCAGTGTGAGAAATTACACTTCTGGCTGTGTTCTCTGGGATTTGGGAGCAGGGACAGGTGCTCTCCTACTGCCTCTCTCGTTTTACTGCACATGACCTTGGTTCAAATTACCTTGCTGGCTGACTACCTAGACAGGATATTGCCTTCATGTTTATACAGTACTTTGAACACGAATGGAGCTACAAACACTGAATCATGGTAGGAAAATGTGAATGCTGGGTTTGCCTAATGGCAGTGCTTGCCCAGTGCCTTAACCTCAGAGTGCTTTGCACCTACTGGCTTGCACAGGGCTTGCTCTTCCAGTGAGCTTTCCTCTGTGTCCCTGCATTTGTCAAGAGGAGACATAACTGAACCTGCTTTGCCTATATACCAAAGAAATAATGGAATTAAAAAATAGTGAGTGAGGGGCACGATCTAATTATCCTTTCTGTTTGTTTGTGTAGGTTTTGCTAATTTTAAATATTATTTGTGTGCCTGGGGAGAGAAAGGGGCATGGGAGAAGTATGGGAATATAGAGCAGCAGCTGAAGTTTTGAGTTTCTACACCAAGTAGGAGGAACTGAGCATTGTGCTGGGAGCCTGCATGCAGGCAGCACCCCTGCAAAGATGTAACTACATGCTCAACTTGAGTAGACATATTCACAGCCTTTCCACAGTATATGAAATGAATTTTATTTCATTATTGGCAGGATGAGTATTTTAGCAGCATGATTAGGCTTGCTCTGTGTGAAGGATTTTCTCCAATTTTGGTAGACTATATTCTTCATGAAAAAGACCTGTGTTCTTGTCCTCATTACTCTTTGGAAGATATTTTAAAAAACTTAATGGCAACATGAACATAATCCTCTAAACAAGAAATACATAGTTATTTGGTAGCTTGTATTAAATCTAATTTTCTCAGATTTCTTACCAGTTGCCAGAGGTAATTTATAGGGGGAGATATATATTGTAAGGATATATTTTGGTCATGGGATCTCCTTCTTTTAATGCTGACCAAATGTCCTGTGCCTCTCTTTACAGCTTCCAGCTACAGTTTTATTCTGAGCATTAGTGAAGAGGAAGCCAGGGTGAAGGCTCTGAACGAGTACCTGAGCACTCGTAGTTATATCCAGGGGTTCACATTTTCACATGCAGATGTGGAGGTGTTCAGAAAGTTTTCGGGGCCACCTGTGGACCAGTATATCCATGTTGTCCGGTGGTACAGACACATAGAAGCAATCTATGATGGCAGCAGTGAAAAAAATGAGCCTTGTAAACTTCAAACAAGTGAGTAATATGAAACTGGTGGGCAGGTTGTAGACTAGCTGACATTGTATTGGTTGTTATTGCTGAGAATTCCAAGAAGTTCCCTTTCATACTTTCTAGCACCTTAAAATTTACAGTATCAATTTGTATTCGAAGTAGTAACATTATTCTTGCATACAGCTATTGTGTAATTGATTGATCCTGACCCTCTTGCCTGATGTAAAAGCTGTTACCAAATTTTTTATGTTAAAATTCCTCAGTGCATTTTCTTTAAAAAGCTGGCTGTCTTCTGGTTTGTAAAAGAATATGTGGCTTTGGTCTTTTTCCTGCCAGTACCAAAATTTGTCCAGTCTACTTTTTTTCCTTGCAAGGTTAACCAAATAGTTGTTGTGTAATATACAAATCCACAATGAAACAAACTGAATACTTCCTCTTATGATTGTTATTAACATTGAACTTCACAAAGAATGTCTGGGATTCTTTTTCAGCCCTGGTAATTTAGGCATGCTGATGATTTCAAGAAGTATTAACTGGTTAATCTAGACCATTGTGTAAGCATGGGCAGGCATTTTTGGGAGTTGCATCACTCATCCTGAGTTGTTTCCCAATGAGCTAGTCTAATTTAATTGCTTTAAAGTGAGATCCTTGCTCAAGGAGTCATGAAATAATGAAAAATAAAAATGCAGAGCTGTTGTATACTACTTGCAATACCTACAAATGAATGCATGTCTGTCATTCTTGCTGATGGTTGTTAACTCCAGTGCCATCTTCTCACAACCTATTACCATTTGTGTTCTCAACTCCTAACAGACCAGCAGTTAAAATCAGACTGCTGTGAGTAAATTCTTTGTGTTGTGTGTGCCTGCATGTGTTTGTGCTGTTATTATTTACTTCCAGCAGAGAAGGGATCACAGTTGCACCCCTGGCTCTGATAGCAGATTTATCCACTAACTGCAGATTGTATGTAGACTTCCATTGATCAGGGTGGAGCAGTAAGAGAAAAGGTTTCCATTTTCCTGACCATGAAATCTTTACTGTTAAATCTGTCTTTCTGAAGGGTTGTATCATCATGGTTGGTGCCTGTATTTCAGGAATCGTGGAATGGTGTTCTGCAGTGTTCACCATGAAAATAACACAAATCTGCCATACTTCTTAGACCTTGAATACTTCATTGTTGTTTTTGTGGTGTACCAGGAAACTCCATTGTGGATTAGAGCAAATGAACTTCAATCCAGGGGAAAGGCTGTAGGCTGGCAGAGGTGCATTTGACCAGACCAGCCAATATTTTACCAGCCTTTTACTTTGCCCTTGGCATCTGTTAAGTGGATAAAATCTGACACCTAACTCAAGCTGAGAAATAAGGGTTGTAGTATCTGGGTTTTTCCTTATGTTCATGTGGTTGTATCTGAAGAAAGCTTTACAGATTTATCTTTTATTAGACTCACCCACACAGGCTTCTTTCCCCAAGGGAAGCGTTGGCCACAATTAAGCATGCCAGAGTAATCTTTGTAAATCAAAGAGTAAACAAATCCATACCTTGGTGTATGACCTGTGTTATGGAGAGACTGCTCTTGAACTTGAGGTGTTCTCTTCAGGAGTACCTCACAAAATGAAATGTTTAGAATGCACACATATTTCCGTGGATTCATAGAATGGAAATTAAATGAGTCCCTTTGTGAGGCAGTGTACTACACTTAACATATTTTTTCTTATTTGGGCAGTTACTCAAAAAAGAAAGATTAAGAGATTACATTTTTTAATGCCATGAATGTTTATATTACTTGAAGGTTTTCAGCCAAAATATGCATATGAAGATATTAAGGGGAGCAGAGTTGATGAGAAGCATCCTGAAACACAGGATAAGAAAGGCGATTTTGTTGTCAAAGCAAATAATTTTTTAGAATATTTTAATTGCAGTTAAAATGCATACCATGAGAATTCTTAAAGATAGTGCTGTGTGTATTAAGCTGGCAAAATTGCTGTATTTTTTAATTTCTTGGTTTGCTTTCATTCCTAGTTAATGGGATAATTGTTTTAACATCATTACAGCTGTAAGCAGCCCAGTACACAGCAAACTGCAACTCTGACAAATCACATGCCCATACTTCTTGAAAAAACCTCATGAGTTTAACAGCTATGTTACTTCTTACAAATCTAGGAGAAAACAAATGCAAGAATATTGTCACTAATGTTACCCTGGATTTTATCTACTCTCTTTAATGACAAAATGTAGCCCTCTTGCTGAACTGGAGCATATTTGGGGTAAAGGAGTGTGTTCAGAAATGCCTTGTATACATAACAGCCATGCATGTTAAAAAGCTGAGGTTCTTTCTAAGCTTTTCTGTCAGCTCTCCCTCTCACCCTGAGTGCACATACTCTGTCAATATTGGCTCTAGAGACCACCTCTGGACTCTGGAGATATTTTGCAAATTCTGTGTGAAATCTGTGATGTGCCATCACAGTAAAATCAGTGGTGTTGCAGATAGCCAGGACTGCCGTAACACTTCATTAATGATTCATTGAATTTCAAAACTTACTGTAATACTTTACCTGAATCACATGCTCTTACATGTGTACCCTTTTCCTCACTGCTGCTTGGATCAAAAGCTAGTAAGAGTGGCAAGTTAGAGAGTAGAAAATAAACCAGGTTGAAACAATTTACTTTGGTTTTGGTGACTTTGTAGGAGGCTCTAACAGAAGTAGCTGCATTGGTAAGACTGAAGTTGCTTTCTCCATTTAGATGTGGGGTTTTTTTTCTTCTAAAATAATGGTGTGGTAAGGGGAAAATGTCATGTTGCGAACCTGCTTGTGAAAGGGGTCTTTACAGTTTTCTTTAAACAACCTTTTCTCCTAGGTAAAGGCAAACGTGTGCAGCCCCCCTGGTCTCCCCCTGAAGGGACAAAACATTCCAGGCTCTGCCTCTACAACAGCCTGACTCGCAGCAAGGTGAGTAAATGAAAGTAGAGATTTCCCTAGAAACACATAGAGCGGTCATCAAATTCTTGTTTCTGAAGTGTTTGCTCTGTCAATAGTCAGGTCTCTGCGTTGTATATTGTGGAATGTAAACAAGCACGGGCCAGGAACTGTGTGCCAGTCAGTTGCATTTGCTGGGCAAGGGTAATACTATATACGCTAGTATATGTACGTGCTACAAATGTGTCTGTGTGCATTGCATAATATTCAGTTCCCAGTTTCAACTTGTCATGCAAAATAGCCAGACATTCAACTGTAATACACATGAGTGTAGGCAGTATAAGCAGAATAAAATCACAGTTTCTTTATTCAGGTGTTTTCTGTGTAAAAAAATTTCTCATCAATTATATAGTTGTAATATAAAAAGTGTGCAATTTCTTGTGGTCTTGTTTGAAAGTCCATTGGCAAAGAGGAAATATTAGGAATATTAATTTTACATGGGATGTAGTATTCAAGTATCTGTGAACTGATTACAGGGTGTAACCTTTTTCAATGCCAAAGAAAACTTTCACTAGCAGTTTAGTGTCCTGCTTAGTCCAGATTGTTGTAACCTGATATCTTGATTGATGAGAATGCATAAGAATGTAAGCAGCCACTCCCCATTATCTCTCTTACATGATAAAGCTAGTGGTGATCTTTACTCATGGTAAAGTTGGGAATGGAATAACTGTTTTGCTTTTTGTAATTATAATCCATGTTTTTATGTTCTAATCTCTAAATGGGGTGTTACTGGCTTGAGGTCATGTCTTCAATTTCTTCTGACCATTGTACCTTCCCTTTCAATTAAGGAGGTATTTCAGCCTCAGAATGGAAAAAAGGTCTTGTGGTATTGCTGTGGTCCAACAGTTTATGATGCCTCTCACATGGGACATGCCAGGTACTTCATTCCTTACTTTGATATAGGTGGTAACAGTGCCTAGTAGTGGAAGCAAAAGATTATTAGGGGAAGGTATGATTTAGATGAGTGTATTACTAGAAAATGATCTCTCTTGACTCAATGCTTGCAATTTAAGATTAAAAATGTGTTATAATAATTTATCATTGTGGGATTAAAAACTTACTAAAAAATGGGGGCAAAGTAGAATGGCTGCACAGTTATTGATTGAGGTTAAAATGGTTTGTGCACAGAATAGACACAGGTGTTTACTAAAAACACCCCTGTATCTTTTTGGTTTTAGGTCCTACATCTCATTTGATATCCTGAGAAGAATATTGAGGGATTATTTTAAATATGATGTTTTCTATTGTATGAATATTACAGATATTGATGATAAGGTAAGGGGGTTTTTTTTAATTGGAATCTAAAATGCTGAACTTTTAGAATGGGTGTCAGAGAGTCACATGAATTGCTACTTGATAAGCCAAGGTAAATCTTATACTTATTAACACAGACATACTTTTTGTGCATAGAGGCATTGATTTTCTCAGTTTTGTAGCATTCCTATCGTAGCAAACCCCATATTGTTGTATAATAATTAATGTTGTCACAAATAATGAGGACTAAGTATTTTAAAGAGGTAATTTATTTTATTTACGTGTTGAGGTAACTCAAGTGACTCCGTTGAGGTAGTTCATTAATTATGTATGGTGTATTTGATTTGTGATTCTTGTAGCTTGTTAAATTTATAGGGAAATGCCTTTTGTATATATAGTAGATCTTATCTGCACTTTGTATGTGTCACTTCACAGAAATAATTTCATGTTTCTGATTTGTAGATCATCAAGAGAGCAAGACAAAATTACCTTTTTGAACGATATAGAGAGAACAAATCAACACCAGATCAGCTACTTGAAGATGTTAGAACAGCATCAGAGGTGGGTGTGCTAATTTCTGCTTGTATTTTAGGTTCTCACTCAGTAATGTAGAAAAGCATCTAAAGAATGCTTCAGACTTTGCTACCTCCTCAAACTTTATCCTTCTTTTAGTTCTGGTACCACACACATTACAAATGTTATTTGAACTGCACATCACTTTGATTTTTACATTGTTTTAGACTTGACAAATTCTTTAAAAGGCATTCCTGATTTCTGTCATCTTAGCACTTATTTGTGAGTGCATATATTGCTCAAGCAGCATTAAGCATTTGCTCAAGCTTTTAAAATATTCCTTTCAAAGAGTTTTAAATGGTGGTCTGTCCATAATTTTGGAAAGCTTGGGAGATTTCCCTTTTGTACCATTGATGACCTTGGAAAGAAAAGGCTCAAAAGCTTTTAGGATTTAATAAATTGTGTATTCAGGACTGAAGGTGAGAGAAGGTGATTCTCTGGTAACTTTTAGAGCTATAGATCACAAAGAGATTATCATTCTAATGAATTTGAATACTGGCCTGGGAATAGGAGGTCTGGAAATTTTGGCCAACTGTCTTTGCCTGACATACTCCCTAAACATTGCTTTTAATCTCTCCCTGTTTCACATTAAAGCTTGTCCTTTTCAAATTCGTGGTAATCAACTGTGCAGTTAAGGTGATTATCTGCACAGAAAATGAAAACAGCAGTAATTATTGATGTAGTGATTTATGAAATCTTTCTGAAAAATGAATTTGGATGTGAACTAAAATCTTGTGATTGCACCTTTATTTCTAATGAAGAGCATATTTCATGTTTAAGTAGATGCTATAAAAGCTTTTTGTGTGTTATAATGTGTTATTCATCACCAGCAAGGTACTCTTTGGCTAAGATAATATTCTGTGTATGGAGCGTAGTGCTGCTGTACTGCAGCTGGCTTTCTGATTTTTTTATTTTTAATTGTAGCCCTTTTCAGTTAAACTAAGTGAAACAACAGACCCAGATAAAAAGCAAATGTTGGAAAGAATTCAAAATGCAGTGAAGTCTGCTTTTGACCCTCTACAAGAAGCTGTCCAATCAAAGCTCCCTGCTGAAGAGGTCAACAGATGTTATGAGGTAAGTTTGAGCTCCTTTTTGTATTTTATATTTGACTTGTAATTGTTAGGAGGTTTAAAGATAATTCTTAGCTCATAGTAATTCCCTGAGACAGCATGGAACTTTTAATTCATAAAAAGAGAAGTTGTGAGACTGAGAACTTTTTAGTACTTTGCATTCAATACAGGAAATTTCATTCTTCATTTCAACTTTTTTTATAAATTATTTTTTTTCAACCTTTCCAATGAGGATTTTGCTCTTGCATGTACAGTAGTTTCACAGCTATAAGGCACACTGGATTATAAGGTGCACTTCCGGGTTGTCGGCAAATTTCTGAACTTTGTCCATATATAAGGCACACCGGATTATAAGGCGCACTTCCGGGTTCCGATCAAAATTTTAGTCAAAAGGATGTGCCTTATAGTCGTGACATTACTGTACTTAGACTTTCTCTTTGACTTTTTTGTCTTGATGAATTAGTTTCATTATAGGTTACTGAACATGCATTTCTGACATTCCACTACTGGTGGCAGTTTTCCGCACAAGTGTTTCTGTCTCTCTCTGATCATAGAGGAAAATACCTCCCACAATGTTGCTCAGGATTATTTTTATTAAAAGCAATTAAATTCAGTGACAAATAATCATGTTGATTTTATTGGGCTTTGGTTCTGTCCCAGCAATCAAGTCAGTCAGTATAACTATTTGTAGTAGTTATTTTCTTTTAGTAAATAATTTCCATTTTCATCTTCTCTTGCTTTCAGTTTGTGATAAGTTCTGTTGGGTACACATGGCTAGGTGCTCCCTTCTTGTGAAGACCCTGTCTCTAAATTATGACCCAGCTATTCTAATATCAAATGCTTTTATAAAAGTGTATACTAACCTAATGGAATTTTAAAAAAACCCTAAAATCTAAGCAATCACACCTTCTGCATCATATCCTAGTGGCAGAAATAGAAATCCTTTAATATAAGACTAAAAGGTATCCTTGCTGATGTCCAAATTAGTTTTTCAGGCACTTTTTAGCAATGTGCACATTAAGGCTTCTGTTAGATTATCCAGTGGCAGTGGGTGAATAAAAAATGTAATACAACTGCAGGTGCCATCTGGTGTTTACAGTGCAAGTTCCAGATGCCTATTTAAGTGATGAATATCAAAACACATACCACTTAACAGTTTATCTTCCTTAGTCTGGTTGTTTCATCTGTATGTAAGAAGGATGACATGATAAGAATTTGGTAGAAATCTGGATTACTCTGTATTCACAACTAAGTGTGACATTTGTCCTTAAGCAAACCTCTGTTCAGAATGAGATCTTTCTACACAATTTAAACAGGGCAAGTCTTAGATCAGTTGCTCTTATCATTATTGTTTTCTAGACACTGTTGGGAGAAGCCAAAGATTTGCTGTCTGACTGGTTGGACACAAAATTTGGCAGTCAGGTGACGGACAATTCCATATTCTCAGAGCTCCCCAAATACTGGGAAGCTGAATTTCATAAAGATATGGAAGCACTCAATGTAAGTAAATGAACTGTTTTCTCTTCTTAAAATGTATGTGCCATGCCTTATAGTACCCAGAAGACAATTTAGCTCCTTATTATCTTTCAAAAATCTCATATTTCAGCCTTATTGGTAAAGTAATTCCTTTACTATTAATAGGTAGCTGTTAAATTAGCAGCTGCTGTGTTTCCTTCCCAACAATCTTCAATCTGTTGTGGTTGTTGCACGTCACTTAGTGATCAGGTTTGATGTGTACTCTCCATGCCATGCCCTTGGTGCAACATGAGCAAATAATCATAAACTGGTCCAAAAGTTTGAGCTGGAATCTCTTGGGCTGCACAAGAGATCCCTGCTAACCTCAGCATTTAGACTGACTGCTTAAGAGTCTTCAGCCTTTAAGAAACTACATGATGGCAACCACCAAGAAGAGGTTTGTCCGTTACAGATAAAATTCTGTGTCACAGGCAGTGGTTCAGTCAGTGAAGGCTGATTTATTTACCTGCAAATCAGAGGGACTTGCTGCCTCTTCTGTCAGAAGAGCTGGCATCCCCTTAAAGACTGAGGAAAAAGTGGCCACAGCTTGTTGTTTCAGAGCAAAAAGCTTGAAATAGGAGTGCTAGATTTTATTATAACTTGATTTTGAGCAAAATTGTAACCAGTTCACATCATATGTTTAGTGCATATTTCCACATATATATATATACATATATATATATATATTTATATAAAATTCTACATTTTATCTCTAGGTTTTACCTCCGGATGTTTTAACACGGGTTAGTGAATATGTGCCAGAAATTGTGGATTTTGTGAAGAAGATTGTGGATAATGGTTATGGGTAAGTTTGCTACTGGATGCCAGAATGATTGCTTTCAGCATTTAGCTGTGAACTATTTTCTCTGTTTTTATCTTCAACAGTAGTCTTTGCCAGAAGCAGTTTTTCATCAAATACAGAAATTTCAGGTTTCTTTGCAAAAGAGCTGTTATTTTCACCTGATGTACTTTCTTATGATGTACTATAAGTTGAAATCCTTGTTCTTTAAAATAAAGTCTAAGTCCCATTCACTTGAACCATGTTTGATTCCTGGTCTTCATCAAAAATCGTCAAAAATTGACATGTGACAGTTAGAAATGGGTTGCAAATAATGAAATTTTAAAAAATAGTGTTTCTTGTGACTGTTTCCTGATATCTCTCAAAAGCTTAACCATAGCTGCTATTTTCACTTCAATTACTTTTATTGTGACATCTAATGATTTGTCTAAAGTCTTCGTATGGTAAGGGCGTGAAATTTAGGTGAGCCTAAGTCATATTTACAGTACTGAACAATACCACAGTGTGAGAGGAGTTACTAGCAAACTTCTAACAGCAGTTTTGGGGATAAAATTCAGTTCAGTTGTGGTAGAAAGTTGGCTAAATAACGTACTATAACTTTTCAGGTATGTGTCCAATGGATCTGTATACTTTGATACTATGAAGTTTGATGCCAGTGATAAACACTCCTATGCTAAGTTGGTGCCTGAAGCTGTAGGTGATCAGAAAGCTCTTCAAGAGGGTGAAGGTAAAGATTTGCTCAAGCTAAAGAAACTGTTGATGTGTTGGCCTCTTCAATTGATTTTACTCATGTTTGGATCGGTCACAGTCAGAGTTTGATAGTTTACCTGCTGCACTTCCTTTAACAATTTCTTTGCCTTTTTTATAGCTTGAGCTTCCTGAAAATTTCTAATTAGAAAATACCAAGAAATTACATTAATCCTAGGATGGTTTGGGGTTGCTTTTTGTTTGTTTGTGAGGTGTTCTTTGGTCAGAATTGTGAATAACTCAATCATTTGGCCACAGCCTAGTTATTTGCCCATTCATCTGGCTCACAGTAGGAGCAAAGACTTGAACCTGGGTCTTCCACATGCCAGGCACAAGTTCTCCACATCAGGCTGGGGTTATTTCATGACAAATATTTGGGGTTCTCTTTCATACTGAGAGCTCTTATTTTTAACTTTGTTGTGTTGAACCAAATCCAAACATAGTTGTTTTTTTTTAATAGAGGTATAGCACAGGATTAACTTAAAATGCTCTGTAAATGGGACTCATTAGTTATCTGCCCTAAAGTTGTACAGTTTTAGCAAATCATGCAGAAAGTCTATAAAAAGAATAGCAAAACGTTTTAATATCAGGTGAAATTAGGACACTTAAAGAACAGTAGGGTAACAGAGGAGAAAATGTAGCTATTGAACAAATACCAACCATTCTGTGCAGCTGCTGAGATTAGGGGAAGAAATATGTGCCTGGTAAGAGAATGTAGGTGAATCTCATGTCAAAACTTAGAAAGCAGTGCAGCTGATACTTGTCAGATACTTGTCAATCAAACATTAACCAAAACCCCAAAGCATTATCAAGGTTAATAACAAGGATTTTTGAGGGTTCAGTGATTTGGGGGTTTGTGTTTTGGGGTTTTCTTATTTATTTATTTTTTTTAAATTCTCTTAATATAAGATACAGGAAGTCTGAAAATCAATAATGGTGGTGTGAAAGGTATACATTTACATTTTCTCTTCTGAAAGGTGACCTGAGCATCTCAGCTGATCGCTTAAGTGAGAAGCATTCTCCAAATGATTTTGCTTTATGGAAGTCCTCCAAGCCAGGAGAGCCCTCATGGGACTCTCCATGGGGAAAGGTAAGGAAGGACATTATAATCAGGATTTGGATTTCCTTCACTTATTTAAATAGCACAGATACACAAGGATTTTTTGCCTCATGTCTTACTAACTGTGTAAAAATTGTGGAGATTATGTATTCAGTCATAAAGATGCTGTGGTTAGTGTTCATTTAATAATCTAGAATGTGTGTCAGTCTGTTTGATGCTTTTTAAGCAGAAATTTGCATGCAGGCTCAGCATGGCTGCTACTTGTGGTTTGTCCTCTGTTAATTGACAAGCTTTATCTGCAGTAAATTCTGTTTCCTTTGTTTTTCTCTTGTGATTAAATATTAACGTAGCTTTTAAAAGAGTGGTTTAGCAAGATAATCATAACATTACAGATGTATTGCCAGGTTGGATCTTTAAATTCAACAGCTTCCTGTTGTGAGACTGAGAATCTTTTTTTCTCTTAGTAAGGGCATGAGGGAATGAGACAGAGGCAGGAGAGGAAGACAGTTACTAGAAACCAAATAATCCCTTTTTGTTAACAGGGTCGTCCAGGTTGGCACATTGAATGTTCTGCCATGGGGGGATCCGTTCTAGGAGAGTCCATGGACATTCATGGAGGAGGCTTTGATCTCCGATTTCCTCACCATGACAATGAACTGGCACAGTCTGAGGTGATCAAACCGACCTTTCTGCAGGGATGGAGCAACATGCTTTGCTTTCTCTGCAACTTACACAAATCCATAATTCAGTTTTTTAAACTTGATGTGTGTTTTCTGTAAACACGAGTTTTGGTTCTCAGGATTTTATTTTCTCAGTTTTCCTATTTCAGGACACGGATGTAAACAGTGTTGAGTCTTTGGGTTTTGTTTTTTTCCCCCAGGCATACTTCGAAAATGATCACTGGGTCCGGTATTTTCTGCATACTGGTCACTTAACAATTGCTGGCTGTAAAATGTCCAAATCTTTGAAGAATTTCATTACCATAAAAGATGCACTGAAGAAACACACAGGTAAAAATTATTTTGGAATGGGAATGCTTTTGGTATACTTTGAGTGGTGACTGCAATAACTTTATTTGGGGTAACTTTAAATGTCTTTCTTCTTTGCCAGCTTTAGAACAACTTGCTTGTTGTTCTGATCCTTGTTGGTATTTATCAGTATGGATGACAGTGGTTTTCCTTTTTTTAGTGGATGTAGTGATAGTAAGAACTTTAAAGATTATGTTCTTAGCCACTGCAGTATTGGAGTCCATGAAAATGTTTTAGCTTATAAAAACTTTCCTTATTTATTTTAAACCTCCTAATAGCACGACAGTTACGGCTGGCTTTCCTCATGCACTCTTGGAAGGATACACTGGATTATTCGAATAATACTATGGAGTCAGCTATTCAATATGAGAAGTTTATGAATGTAAGTTTTCCATTTCTTCTCCAGCTCTCTAATCTTTGTGTTGCTATGTTATGTTTCAAGGAGTAGAACTCCAAGGATATGTAGGCCATATTCCCAGACTGAGTTTGCTTCCTGAATTCATCTGGGATGGCCCAATGCTTATTTAGTTGCCATCAAACTCTCAAGTCCTATAAATTTCACAGACTGCTACATTTCTTTGCAGCTGGGTGCTCTCTCCAAGTTTTGACATCTCTGAGCTGCTTGGCACTTACACACAAGATCAATTTCTCAGTTGCTTATAGAACTCCAACAGTCTAACAGACACTCTTGCATTTCTACTAGGTCAGACTCTACACAAGCCAAAGGGGGAGAGAATATTGTTCCCACTTGGTCTCCTCACCACAAACATCGGGCCTTTACCTCTGTGCCTTGCAGGTGTGCAAGAGGTTAGGCACCATTCCTGTCCCTGGTTAGTTTGGAGCCATAATTTAAAATCCTATTTCCCACGAGGACACTGGACAGCATTTTGAGATTGTTGATCGTAGTCTCTCCAGCTGTGGGTGTTCCGCTTTTTATGTTTTTGCTTTTGGTTTGGGCTATGGATTAGGTTAAAATGCCTTTTTACTGAGCTGGATGCCCATTTAAAACAGAGCCATTTTATTCTTCAGCTTCCGTTGCTAGCAACACACTTTAAATCTGTCATAAGAACTAAACATTGCCTAAACATTTTTAAGAGGTTTTTTTGTGTGAGCAGCTTCGTGTTAGAATATCATAGGGTATCTGTAGTAACAGAGCAAGAGATAAAAATGAATTGTAGTCCAACTGTGATTAGGAGTTATGTGAAATGATTTTATTGGGTTTTATTGTCTTGAGAAACATCATTAGATCCTGGCTGAACCTGTGTTGAACCCATGATGTTGAGGAGTCTCATTAAGAAATACTGCCCTTTCATGGCAAGTATTGGTTATGTGTAATTGAAAATGACTTCTAGCTATATTCTTCTTTTACAGGAGTTCTTTTTGAATGTGAAGGATATTCTTCGAGCTCCCACTGATGTGACAGGCCGGTTTCAGAAGTGGGAAAATCAGGAAGCAGAGCTGAACAAAAAGTGAGTGGGGCATTCCTACTTCTCTCTGAATTATGTTGCTTCATGTTTAATTCTTTTTTCCTTACAATATCACTGACAATGTATATAGTGATATTTATGTCTGCAGCATTCCCATTTAACATCCCAATTCTTCACAAGCAATCATTTTAATCTTGGGACAGCTTTATGAAGTATAGATTAAATTGTTAATTTCCCTTTTGTTTAGGTTAAGTACACTGCCATACCTCATTGCCATGTTTGTGAAGGGAAAGAACTTTTTTGTTAGATAGCTGTAATTTTCTTTACTATGTGAAATCTTGTCTTCGAGTACTCTCTAAGGAGTGACCAATAACTCACAAATTACAGTGGTTGCAACTAGAAAAACAGTATTTTACATATTAGAAAGTAGCATAAGCTATCTGAGACAAAGAGAAGTTAAATGACCTGATTAAACCCATGAAAGATCAGTGTTTGAAAATGTTGTTGAGACAGTGATACCAATTTTGCAGTCTTTTTACTTTTATTAGAAGACTACCATTTTACTTGTAATGCAAAGAGCTTCCTAAATTACTTTTGTTTTGTCTGAAATTTAAAATAGAAGCATCTTGCATTGCTGTGCTAAAATGGTTTCCTAGTTCAGTTCACTGTTGTGGTCACTAATGTTATATTGAAGGATTAAGTGCAGATGTTTCTGTATAGTGGTATGCTCTGAAAACTTTATCTTCAACTTGAGGTTGGTGGAGAATAACGCCTTTTTTAAAAAGGTGGGAGATAATAAGTAATAGGTCAAAAGGAGGGGATAAAGAAGTGGGAGGAATAGAAGATATGCTTAATGGATATTTGGTTTTGTCTCCTTCCTTCTACCACTTTTTTTTTTCTTGGAAAAAATACACTGAAACCATAAAACCTTTGTGTGATGAAATGGTACTTAATATATTGTATTATTTATTATACCTACGAACATGTTACTACTGTGACAAAGGTCTGCATGAATTTATTTCTTTCATCTAGTTGTAATAACTTCATAACAATTCACTTTGTGTTAACTTCCAAATTGGTGCTCTTTTTTGGAAAGACACTAAACAGAGAACTTGGCTGGTACACAGGAATAGGAGAGCAATACTGTAAAAAAAGAAAAAGTAAGCCCAAGAAGATATTAAATAAGCAATTTATACTGCTTTAAAAAAAACCAAAAAAACCCCAACAAAAAACCAAAAACTTGCACGGAAAAATTGTTTGGTGTAATTTGTTTGGATAGTTGTTGCCAATTAGATTATCCTGCTTGCCTTTGTCTATTGCAGTAAAACAGCAGCATCATTATAATGCTTTTTTTCTTGCTGTTTTTCCTTCAAATATAAACTATGACCAGCAGAAAGTTATCTTACTTTTAGCTCCCCTAACTCTTCAGAGTACCTTGCAGGGTTTTTGGCATGAGCAGTTAAAAAGAATCTTTTCCTTCTCAGTTTTTATGAGAAGAAAGCAGCAGTTCATGAAGCACTGTGTGACAATATTGACACCCGCTCTGTCTTAGAAGAAATGCGCTCGTTAGTCAGCCAGAGTAACTCCTATATTGCTGCAAAGAAATCTTCCAGACAGATGCCAAACAGGCTTCTTTTAGGAAACATCAGCTCCTATCTCACTCAAATGCTGAAGGTATGTGACAGCAAGGGGTAATGTTGCTATTGCACTGTGCCATTACAACTTGTATTTTCTAGTGCAGAGGGATCTGTACAGTCTTTGTTTAAATCTTACAGGAAACTAGAGATCTTCCACACATCCCCCAGCCAAAACAACCCTAAACTACAGCGTGTGCTGCAGCAGGAACAATTTTGAGTCCTTCATGTTACATTATGTTATCAGCTAATGTTTTGTTGAATAGTGGAGAGCCCCTAATATGTTCAAGAAAAATTAGATGTATAAAATATATGAAGTCAGAATGACAAATCTGACAGCTTTAAAGCTAAATCTGAAAGCCTATGCTTTGTACTGTGTATCAATTAGAAATCAGAATATCATCTTGATAGAGTTGTGAATTCTGAGTTAAATGAGAAGTATTTGAAGGCCTAGTATATGTGATTTTGCTTAGTTTTCACATTATTGTGAATTGATGTATACAATCTTTTCTTTTTCCTTGACCAGATTTTTGGTGCCATAGAAAGTGATGATGCAATTGGTTTTCCTGTTGGAGGGACTAGTCAAAACATAAATGTAAGTGAAGGACAAAATACAGTAAACAAAATTACTGTCCGTCCATTGAGAGCTTAGGTTAAAGTATTGACATTACTGATATGTAGCTGAATTGCATTCTGTTTGCTTTTAGCTTTTGAATCTCATGTAATGAATTGGCTTAGGAAGCTAAGAGTTGGGGTTTTTATAGGTTTGTTTGATTTAATGACAGACAAATTGTAAAGCAACCAGAAAAAGAATTATCTTGTCTTCTGAATGATGAGTCTTTCCTAAACCACATGTGAACTACAGGCAGCAAATCCTACAGTGTAAAGACTCATTACAAGTATTTGTATGCTAAGTAGTTTCTAAAATGTAATTATACTGATTAAACTTCTTTGTGGTACACCAGAAACCAGCCTGGAGGCAGCTGGAATTTTATCCACATTTCAATCTCTTCTGATCTCATTTGTAGCTGTGGTTTTTATGTGGCTTTCAAAGGCTATTTTGCTTTAGTCACCCAGCAGTTCTGCTGTGATGCAGAATTTTTCTGGAAATACCTGAGAGGTACCTGATGAAAGTGCTGATGAGCTCTGGAATAACTTTTCTGGTGCAGGCAGGAGAAATAACTCCATGTGAAAGCTATTAATATTTGTTCATGCCAAAAATCTCTTGTGGACACATCCAGTGCTGTTTTTTCAAGTATTTTTCTTCATTTAAAGGTGTGACCGTGCACCTTTCTGTTCCTCCTTAGAAGGAATAAATTGAACATTTCTGGTGTAACAAACAAAGGTTAACTTTTTATTCATCAGAGAATTGGCAAGTTTGTTCGGGGTTGGAAAAATGGGAATGAACGCTCATCCAATAATTGCCAATGCAAATACTTACGTTCATGTGCTGTGGAAATTTCCATTAATGATATAATAAGAAAGAGATTCAGTATTGCCTAAAAGCCCACCAATAGTGATTTTTTTTAAATTTAGCTCAGAATTATGTTAAATTTCAGAAGAAAGGTAGCATTATAACACTTTATAGGGAAAATGAAAACTAAATTTGTATTTGACACTTCAGGCAGTGTTTCCAATAGATGTGCTTTATGGAAGGATTGGTGATAACTTGAAGCTAAGTCCTTTCACTCCTTTAAAATAACCCTGCCAAGAGTAGTAGAGTGAGAAGAATCTTGAGCAGAAAAAAAACCAAAACAAAACTGTGCTAACACATGTTGCCCACAAAAATTGGATTTGTTACCCATATGCAACAAGCCAGTCATTACACCCTTAAGAATGACATTGATTATTTGTTTAAGAGTTGTGCAAACCTGGGTGCTTGGTGCTATTCCACAAATCAAGCAGATCAACTATCAAAACTTTTTACTATGTACGCATTTTTGCAAACAAATAACTGGTGTTCATTGGCTACAAGTTACATGATTCTTTTATTAATTTGTATTCTGTCCTCTCTAGGTTAATAATTTTCTTGCTTCCCGTGCTAATTAGTCTGCTCAGTCTTTCTGTTATTTTGAGTCAGTGGGTTCTGTGGATTGGTGGTCCCTGAGTTGGTATTTGAAATTACCTTTTACCCAGTGGGAGCTGATTCAGCACAGTTGCTGAGTTGGCTTTATGAGTTTCTTCCTTATCTTGGGAGCTCTGCCAAATGCCCTTGTGGCATGTAAATTCTTTGTGGCATTTTTTGTGTCCACTATCAGTGGTTCATTGTTCTCTCCAAGTTTTGTTAACCTCTCCTAAGGTCTGAGATCATTGTAGCGTGTTCAGCCCTAAACCTTAACAAGGCAATTCGACCAACAAGTAGTTTGTTTTTCTGATATCTAGGCATCACTTAGAGCTTGCATGTTATCTGCAAGGAGATTAAATCTCCTTGTTGATCAGGCTTGAAAGGATACAAAAATCAAGCATTAAAGAACATCTGTTCTGAAGAAAGTTTTACACATTCCACATTTTGCAACACTGTTAGCACAATCAGAAGAATCTTGTGCTAACATTTCTTACACTTGAGGCTTTTTTTTTTCACCCAAGTATTAAGCATTATAATATAAAAATGCATAATATCACAAATGTTTTGACTGTTTCATTAAATATTATACTGTCTCTCAATCTTCCATGCAAATTCTTATTTTTCTTGGCACAAATTAAAGGAGGTGAACTTCCAAGGTTCAAAAACTTCTCATTAATTACAGAAGGCGGTGGGTAGGCCAGTTGTTTCCTTGTTTAAATTAGAGATGAAAGAACCAATTGAGTCAGTATCTCCAGAAAAGGTATAATCCAGTTCAAGAGTGCTGAAAGAAAAACAAGCTTAATTATTATGAATTAGTAGTTTACTTGAAAAATGGATATATGAGATTTGAAGTCAGAAAACCTCAGTTCCATAATACCATTTTCCAAGTGAATTCAGCATTTCTCTCAAGTTAGTTATTGTGGAAATAAAAATCTTTAATCTTGAAATTACTGATAAAGTAGTGACAGTGCCTGCTTTCCCCATACTACTTTACTTGGATGAAGAGGTATTTCCAGTGCAGAGGGGGAATGGAGATACGACTCTTCCTCACATTCCGGAGTCTGTTCCTTGGGCCATACTTGTCAGCACTGGATCTGATGATGAAACTGATTGCAGTGTTCACATTTTAAAATTTAACAGAGCTCCTCAGTTCTTTTCATAGGGGCACTTTTAGAGAACGATAGACTATCATGTCCCTTAATTGTACAGAAATTTGTCATGGGGATTAAACAGTCAGGGACGACATGTGGAAATTGTAGACAAAAGTTTGCAATTTTTTTTTCTCTCCTCCACCCTCCAAAGTAATGAAACTTAATTTAGGCTTTCCCCCAAGGGCCTGGTTTTTCCTCTTGGGATTCCAGAGAAGTGTTGGCAGACGTTTTTGTAGCTGTTCACTGCTGTTCACTAACTGCTTGCTGCTGCTGTTCACTGCCATTGAGACCAGACTCACAGGACTTTTTCTCTGAGATTTCATGCCAAGGTTTTGCTTGCACCTGAAATACTTCAACAGTAATGTTTCCTCACTTTTTGTGGGAGAGGGAATTGTATGAGGAATATAGAGAATTGCACTGTCTATACAATTAGCAAAAGCTAAAAAGTCAGGAACAGATCTGTGTTCTAATGAAAATTGGTCCTACTATCAGTTTCACATGGTATTGTTACCTGATAAACAGCTGGGCCTAAGACAATACAGTACATGAGCGAGCAAATTAATCCGAATGCTGTTTTTATCCCTGCACTGCATTATAGCTAGCTGCATTGTGGCATAACCCTGTGGAAGTGATGGATCTAACTGAAAGAATGTGAAAAAGGAATGGGTAGAGGCTGAACTTGACAAGCTGATTTTATCTGCACAAAAGGAAAACTGCCAGCTAACGCAAATTGTCATCTATTCTTTGACATCAACAGAGCAATGACAATTTTTATTGATACAGATCTGCCCTGAGGGTCAAGTTCTATCCAACAGCATATAAAAGTGAAGAGGGTAGGGACACGTTTTATATCTAAATGATGATTAGCTAACTGTGGAAATAATGATCCTGCAGATTGAATCTACAGTGATGCCTTACCTCCAAGTTCTGTCTGAGTTCAGAGAAGGAGTGCGACAAATTGCCAGAGAGAAGAAAGGTGAGAGTTCACTTTTTCCTGTCCTGTTTTGCTTGAGACTTGGAGGTCATAGGAGCCAAACTGGGGGAGAAGGATGGAGGTGTGGGTGTGGGGTACCTGCCTTGGCTTAGAGAATGAAGGGAAGGCACCTTTAAATCAGAGCGGCTTTGAATTTTTGCATCTCTGCTGCTTGTCTCTTTAATTTGGGAATCTTTTTAGGTTGCTAAACTAATCTGAAAGAAACTAAAAATTCTGGGATGATGAGGTGCAGCTGCTGTTTTTCTTGGTTAAGGCTCTCCCTCCTTTCTAGGCATGAAAGTACTCTCTTCCCTAGGGGGTTTGCATGTACTTAAAAGTGTAGATTGCTACACAATAATAGTGTCTGCATTTAAATGGCCAGAGATGCTTACTATTATTTGTTAGCATAGTGGGAATTGTAGCTCCCCTGATGCTATTTGAGTGCTCTCTTTGGAGAATTCATCTGGGAGTTTGCTAGAAGTTTCAGGTGTCTGTTTTAATCTCTCTGAAAAGCTTTGATCATGCTGTGTGTGTTGGCAGCAGAACTACAGAATATTAAAAAGATTGTTCCATTAACTTTCTTTGATTTTACTGATATTTCCTAATGGAGGAGCTCTTCCTATTTTCTGCTGTTCCCTGTGGAATTTTGCATGTCTTCAACATGTACTTGATTCTTGTTTCCTTAAAACTTTTGATGCTGGGATTTGTACTTGAAGGCAAAACATGTTTATACATAAAACATACAAGTAACCTGTATATTGCACAGAAATATAATTACTTTTAGTGTCTGGTAACCTATTCAGCTGGAAAAGACTCTGGGCTCTCATTCTGCTACTGCTTAGAGTCCTTCTAAAGCTGACAAGTTTACAAAACTGTTTTTGCTAATGTGACTACTCTGCTATTATTGTCCAACTCTTATAGGCCTAATTGATGCTGAGAAATGGGCTTAGTAATAAGTTCCAGTAGTAAATATTTTGTGTAACTTGAATTAATTCAAGAGGTTGTGTGTATATCCTCAGCCAAAAACGTGAGCTTTAGTCTTTTGATATTTAACATACTTGTTTATCTGAAGCTTTTTTCCCTCTTGCTTTACGATGGTTGAGCTAAATTGATCATTGCTTTTAGCACTGCTAAGGTTTAAATATCACAGGGCTTCTTGCAGATAATTTTTAGAGCACTCTTGGCTCTAAACTGTTTACTGGCACTTGAATTTCCTGCTTGGAAGGCAGTGGTTTTTTGCCTGAAATACGCTCGACAGTGAGAATCAAACTGGATCTAGTTGCTGCTTGGTTGGGGTATGGAGCACTGCAATTCCAGGAGGAACCTTTCTTTTAAACTATTTGATGTATGGAAGCTGAGTGGTGGTTGGTAGGACCTGCACTAACATGCTACTGATTGCTTTCCCTTTACCCATTAAATTCTTGCTTGCAGGAGGTGTTAAATAACTGTAAAAGTTGCTCTGATTGGTGGCTGGGGATATTGCCTCTGCATTGCTGTAGGCAAAGGGAGTTCCCCCATCATAGCCTGTTGCTGGCAGGATTGTGATAAATATTATTTAAAACAATCTGTATTGATTTAAGTATTCTCAGATGTTAAATAAAAAGCATGTGGCTCTGTAAAACCTGCAGAGTATTACAAATGTCCCCATCCATACACATACACATTGAAAATGTATCATTTCACAGAACAGCCATTTTTAAAGCTATGGTTTTTAGTAATAATCAAAACATATATACTCTGTAAAATGTTACTATCATCTAGAATGGGTAGCATTCAAATGTGGACTAATAATTCTCACAGTGCCCCCTGCACCTTCTGCCCTCTTCCATACATGTCATGAGTTGACCAGAACTGGGACAAATTCTCTCATTGTAGCATTGCCCGCTCTTGTCTTTTGCTTCCAGTCTTCCAGCATTCCCCAGATGCTTTTCAAGCTCCTCTTTCCTTCCCATCAGTGTTCTGATTCACAACATCTCAACATCTGTTTCACATCTGATACTCTTTGGCTTGAAATTCACAGCAAATGCGAAGAGGTCTGGGAAATAGTCACAGGCCCAAGGAGTGTCCATCTGCTGGGGTGTTGATGGGCATGATGATAACGCAATGTCCTGTTGGTTTCCTGGTCACTGTCCTCAGTGAGAGCCTCCTCATGTCCTGAGGCAGTCCATAAACAACCCCCTACCCAACCCTAAACATATTTGCTGTGGAGATGTCACATGCAGAGAACAGGCACATTTCAGCCTTAAGAAGTGTGGTGCTGACTCCTCTGGCTGACAGGATTGATCAGAGGATGTGTCCTCTCATAAATCATACATTTCATTAAACGTTTCTCTGCTTCTTCAGCTTTCAGTTATTGCTGATTTTAGATAAGTAAACATCCACAACTGTGCAGATGCTGTTTTGGTGAAGAATACAGTTTCTGATACAGTCTTGATATAATATGTGTAATTCCTTTACACAATTCCCTCCAGTGAGGTAATCTTATCCCTGGTTTATCTTAATGGCCGATTAAGAGTTGCATCAAACATGGCTGTGGTTCACTGTGGGTAACTGCTCCAGATCAGGAGAAATGACAGCTCTTGTTACAACAGACAAAAGAGGTTCTGTACACTGCCATGGTTTTCTCTGCGAAGAGAGAGCCACAGAACACAGCCGTGCACTGAAACAGGGTGTTCCTTCTCATGGTTTTAGGATAATCACTGCTGCTCCCTTGCAGCTCTCTGAGAATTGTGGAAGAGATGAAGGCTCAGGGTGGTACTTGTATCTGCCAGAAGGCGCAGTGTTTAGGAAACTGCCTGGATGGAAGCTTACACTTCAGAAATAGTAACTTTGAAACCTGGGTACTTGTTAGGTTTAACCAGCTAAGAATTGCTGGAAGGGAGAACACTTGTTCATTATAAGCACACCTAACCTAAGTATCTGTCTTGCTACACTTGCTAAGTGTTAGTCCCAAATACCAGACTGTCTATAAAAAATGCCACTGAATTCGCAACAGCAGCACACTGGGTCTCTTTGATGCATTTAGTCCCTCTTAAATGTTGTGTTGCTTATCAACTGATACAATTTCTCATCCAAAAAATTATCTTGTAAGACGATTTGTTTTTCCCCTTAAGAGCTGATAGCATATAGTTCAGCTAAATCTTAAATTCTTAATTATTTACTGTCATCAAAGGCTCTTTGATAAGTTTGCAAGGGAAAAAATATATTAGCCATGATATCCTGATCACCATGCAGAAAACCAAACCAAAATTCTCTGTTCTGCTGCAACTAGATTGCTTGAAATAAAGGAATGGTGTTGGGATTACAGTTCCTCTGATAAATGTATGTGTAGTTATCAAATCAACAAAATCATAGTCCTTCAAAGGGTACTGTTAGCTTTAGCACAGAATATGTTAATTTGTGATTTTTCTAAAATTAGGTTGTTAAACTTTCTTATTGCACATCCAACCGCAACCATTAGGATTGTCCTGAGTCATATACCCTTCCACCATACCCTGGCAGAATTGTTGCATCATTTCTGAATTGCCTTGGATTTTCTTTCTGTTTCCCTTCAGGAACAGTGAGGGTAAAGGGTATCTTGCTTTTCAAGGCCCTGCAAAGAAACATGCTGCTTTTCTGTGTGGCTGAAATAAGGCAGGACTTACTTATCACTTTAAAGAAAAGCCCTTTGTTTCTCTGTGACAGAGTGGCAATTTGTTAACTGCACTGAGTAACTATGTAGCTGAGTAAAAGTATACTTTGTCCAAATTTTACTTCACTAAAAGTATTTTTCATGCTCTGTAGTAACTGAAGTGCTGCAGTTGAGTGATGCTCTCCGGGATGACATCCTGCCTGAACTTGGAGTTCGATTTGAAGATCATGAAGGTACCCACTTGTCCCTTGGAACTTTGTAGGAGCTGTTTTTATAATCTTACTGTTTTCCTCAGAAGTGGGGAAACAAACTGTCAAAACTAATTTAGAGTAATTCAATAAACTCAAGTATTGCAGAGCTATAGCATATCATATGTGCATCATATATGTATTTCATATGTACTATATAAAATGGCATATAATATGTATCATATGTAATGGTGTGTATATATATGTGTAAATGTTGTAGAATTATATATTGGATTACATATACAGAATAAAAAAACATGCATTGCAATATTTTTCACCTTTTGTACAACACCTAAACTCTTAATCATTTTTGAGTAGTCACTGAGTTGTATTTCCATTCAGTATGCAAAAAGAAAACAATTAACACAGGGTGGATACATTCATCTTTGACTAATCAAGAAATTAATCCATCTCTTCTTGCTTCTTTAGGACTTCCAACTGTAGTTAAATTGGTGGATAAGGACACGTTATTGAAAGAAAGAGAAGAAAAGAAAAAGGTCATTATTTTTAGCATCCTCTATTTTTAAAATTTAAAGTGATGCGTAAGCTATGGATATTTTTACATTTCTTTTCATTCATAAGAAAAATCAGAGCAGACTACAAGGAACAAGGAAAATTACATAAGAGAATTGATACGAAAATTTAAATGTTTTAAAAAAAATTCAAAACAGTTTCTTGAAAGCTTTGTGTGGGCCCTAATGAATACCTCTAAGATTTTTTGTATGAAGATGCTTTTTAAAAACTTCTTATTACTAAGGCATGTTCAGTATTGCATTCAAACTGTCTTATCTTTCTGGAAGAACAACTCCAATGAGAAGCTAATTCAGACTTGTTTTGTTTGTACAAATGAAGTCAACATTTTCCATTGAGCTAGTCTGTAGTCATCTTGAGGAAAAATGTACTGGCAAAATCTTAATTAATATAGCATGGATTAGTGAGATATTCAGGATGTGGGAGCAAGAATTCATGTTATTCTATAAAGCTTGTGAATTTGAATTCACATGCACAAGAAGGTCTGTATAGAAGCCCTGCTTTTAGCACTTCCTGCCATTAATATTTGACTTTGTAATATTTAGAAGTAACTCTCCATATGCCAGTCTTCAGTTTTACCAAATAATAAAATTCTATAATGACTAGAAATACCTGGAAGACTTTCCAACATTTTTCCTTTCCTGTTGATGTTTTTTAGAAAAGGGAGAAGTAAGAAGTCATCAAATCAGTTCCAGATGTTTTCATCAGAGTGACGTTTGAAGGCAGTTTGTTTGTAGCTGCTGGGGTAGGACCTGCAGCCAGAGTCCCTTTCCCCTGGAAATGGCATTATGTTCAGTACTGGCAGAAGCCTTGGAGAACTGACAGGTCTCTCCAGGGCAAGTGCAAGATGGGATTTTTAGCAAGTTGGCTAAATTTGGATAATTGTTTCCCTAGGAACATCAAGTGATACAACTGCTGCTTGAGGAACTGTGATATCTTCACAGTTTGAGGCAAGAGCTTAAAATATCTTTGAAACACAGTCTTTTAAAAAAGTCATTTGCAAGATGTTTTTCCCCTAAAATGATAGGACAATTTATTTTAGATATTCTTGTATAGGTATCCACTTTGCATACAAAATGCATTCTGAACAGTTAAAACTGGTTTAACTGTGAATAAAAGCAAATTAAATCAAAGCCATATAGTGGGAAGTACCAGACAATCCTAATTATTAGGCATGGTGGGTTTGCTGCAGGTCATGCTGCCAGTTTTGTCTGTAATTAGATACCCAGGGGAGCTGGCTCAGGTTTGTAGAAAACAACCAAATGAAATAATGCATTACTTTTTACTCACTAACACTGCCTCTCACAGATAGAAGAAGAGAAAAAAAGGAAGAAAGAAGAAGCAGCCAGGAAAAAACAACAGCAGGAAGTAAGTAACCTCATTTTGAAGGAAAATGTAGGCAGCAGTAGTCACGTGCAGGAATGAACACTAGAACACAGGCTCTCTGCCCAGCCTTAAGCAGGTCTCCATTTCGGGGTTTGTTTTTTTTTTGTGTGTGTAAAATTTCCTGCTCAGAATGGCTTTGGCTTGCAGTTTAGGTTTGGGCTTTCAATTCTTACAGAGAAGCTGTTTTTGAAAACACAACTAAAGCCTGCAAAAACTTATTATAGAAGAACTTGTAGCACTTAATTTCAGTCTATAAATAGTATTACTTCCTTAATTGACGGAGTAGAATCTTGCGTGCTTGGTACTGTTAGAGAAGATTTTGCTTGTGTCATTTATTATTTTATTCCCTTTCTAATATCATAAATATATGTGAAAAGGTTTATTTTTCTCCTTTTTTTTTTCTTTGTAAGAAACCCCCTGTTCCTCATGACTGAGCAGGGAAATGTTTTATCTCTATGACTGGAATTCAGATAGCTCAGGCATTTTGGGCTTTGGATGGGGAGTAGACAGAGGAGATGAACTCATCAGAGAAAATACTATTTGCCATGCTGATGACTTTAACATGCAGGAAATACATTCCTGTGTTAAAACAGGAAGAAAACTTTTAGAGACCACCACATTCAGAGATAAAACAAGACAAATAGCATTTATCGTCCACAAATTCCAAGTACCTTTTTTCATTTTTTCAAAAAGGTGATTCCTTTGCATAGGGAAAAAATTACATGGAAAAGATTCTGAAATGTGCTTATTTACAGATGAGGGGGAGATCAGTTTGTTTTGTTTCTTCTGTGACCTGCATAGAAATCTTTGCTTGTCAGCAGGAAACTTGATAAAGGTGGTTCCCTTTGCAGTGAGTTAATTGTTGAATATTCTTTATGATAGCAGCTATTCACTTTGTGTTGACTAAAGAACCAAGTTAGAAAGGATCAGATGTAGTTTTTGGAGTATATAAGCAAATTATTTTGAGTTTCTGCAATACATCTGTTTTTTACAAAGTCCGCCCAGACAAGCACAGCTAAGACCTACTGAGTTGTTCCTCACTCCAATTTTCTTTTCACATAATAAGCAATTATGAATTGAATGCTCCTCGATTTTGAAATTATAATCTACTTTTCTTTTGTGTATGTGACAGGTTGTCAGTAATTAACTGTGATGTTAATGCATGTTTTATATTACAGGCAGCAAAACTAGAAAAAATGAAGATTCCACCACATGAAATGTTTAAATTGGAACTTGACAAATATTCCATGTTTGATGAAAATGTAAGAGACTTTTCTTTATATAGGGAGGGGTTTTCCTTCCCCAGTTGTACATACTTACGTGTATGTGTTTATAGCAATTTTTTCCAAACCTCCAGGGCAGTGCTACTAATGTAGCAAGAGGAGAGGGGGAGAGAAAGAAAAGGTGATATATGAATTTTATTGTGCTCTGGGAAGCAAGGTCTCTGTTAGACATCATTTCAAGGGTATTATCTTTCTATGTTCCTTTGTACATTCATTGTACATTTCCTTTGGCTCCCCTTATTGCAAAGCAAAATATATATTGTGGGTAGGAATGTATGGTGTTTACTGACAGATTTATTACTCTGGTGCAAGGCAGAGTATTCATTTGCAAGTACAATCTCCCCAGCTCTGCCAGAACTGATGTTTTTTCGGGAGATCCTGTGTTTCCTGTTTTCTTCTACCCACTGTTTTCCTGACAAAGGCTCTCTGAAGGGACTGTATGCCTGATTTCTCCCCTTGGGGATGAAAGGGTTACTTGGAAAACATAGACCACTGTTTGGAAAACATAGACTACTGTTTCTTCACTTCTACTTGATTTGGATCATTGATCCTGATTCTGCCTCTCCCCTTCACCTGCACAAATTCAAGGTCTGGGGACAAGTCAGAATGGAGAGGATAAATATTGGAAAATACCCCTACAAGCCAAGGAGAATGTCCATAAAAATGCTAATCATACTTTCTCCATCAAAAATACAAATCTCTTACTGCTTTTGCTTTAAGCCTTGGATTCAATCTGCTAGTATGATTAAAAGATTATTTAAACCATCTGTTCAGGAATTAGTCATAATTCTTTTAACTAAAACCAACTAGAAGTTAATGGTCTAAGATTCCCTTATGTGGCTCAGGACAGGAGATAAATACACCCTTGTGCCTCTTGTTTAGCTAGGAAGGGAACATTCAGAAAAAGGCAAAGTTAGCTGTCAAACTTCTAGGTAACTAAAATTATCCAAGACACACCCCTTTCTGACAGCCTGTCATTATGACATTATCTCCCTATCTTATTAAAACATGATTCCATAAAGAACAAAAGCAGTCCAAGACTTTATCTTAAATACTCTTTTTTCTTTTTTTTATATTTTAGGGATTTCCCACCCATGATACAGAAGGCAAAGAACTTAGCAAAGGACAAATTAAGAAGCTAAAGAAACTTTATGAAACCCAAGAAAAGCTACACAAGGAGTATCTGCAAATGGTTCAGAATGGAAGTGCAAATTGAAAACAGCAGGACTTTTTATTTAGAAGGAGAGTGCTGGGTTCCCATTGAAGAAGTGAGCATACACTGATGCTCAAATTTCTGTTTACACTTTCTATTATGTGCAAAGTAAAATTCCTGTTTACGTGGGTTAGTAATGTCATCTGGAAATGTAATAAAAAAATCTATCATTTAAAAAAAAGCCAACCTGTAAGAAGTTTCTTCTAGCAGTAGCAGTAGTGGTTGCCAGTTCTGTTTATAAAGGTGCTGCTCAGTCAGCAAATCCACATAAGGATCCTTGTTCATTGTAGCTATCCAGGCTTTGGTCAATTTGTCTTACATCCTGATCTCTTTCTACGACCCAGTGTTACAGCCAGAAAAATGTATTGCTAAGTGGGAGCTGAGTAATTTGCCCCACAGTAAGAACAGTATTTTCCAGATGACTTTAGTATCTTTACATAAGCAGGAAGAGTGGATAGTTCCACTATGTTACTTATTTTAGCTGCTGTTATTAAAAACTCTCATAAGTATACCCAGAACACTTTGCATAGTAGAAGTTCACAGTCCCTTTGTTGAAAAAGGGAACAGATCATCAACCTGCAATTGCAGTCAAGTGGGTAAGTACAAGGCAAGAGCACTTGCATTGAACAAACAGGTGGGAAAGACATGAAGGTCTGATGGCAGAGGTGATGTGTTCTTGGAGCTATCCCTTCAAGGAAACAGGAGGCCTGCCAAAGTACCTGATTACCTGAAGTACTCAGTACCTAATTACCAGTTCAGAGCCATGGGGGATTAACAGTGGGTTTCCTACAATCCACAGTTCGTGGATTGGTTTGCAGTTAGGGAATACAGGTAGACATTGCTCTGTAGTCAAGACTGATGTTTTTAACATGTTGATTTAACCCTGAGATAAAAACCTTTCTGATGTAGTATGGGTCACATTGTATCTGCAGGGAGAGTTCTTTGTTGCCTAACAGCGCATTTCACTGGCAGAAGCTACTAAATGAACTAAAGTTCATGAAATCGTAAAAAATCTCACCTACTTCACAGCTGCACAGATCAACCAAGTGTCTGATTTGCAGTACTATATTCATTCAGTATTCTCAAGGTGACTTGTGGAAAGTCACTGTGATACCTCTGTTTTCTCAATCCTAAGGTTCACGCTACAATCATCAGGCTATGTTCCTTTCCTTAATTAAGGGTTAAAATATCTTTGCTTTTCCTTCATATTTTTATATTTATATTCTTCCTTCTGAGGAATGAACACATTGTTTGGAGTAACAGAAAGGTCTAGTAGGGTGGTTTTCTTTTCTAATTTGTCTGTATTTGCCTTTGAAAACATACATAGTGTTAAGGTCAGTAAAGCAGATGCATCTTGTGTACTGAAAATAAAATATGTTGAGAAGTACTTGTATGTGAACTTCGTGTAGTGGGGAAAATATTGAGCTTATCTTTATTCCACAGCCATCTTTTTGAAATGTGGTTTACAGAGCTTTTCCTTTTAGCTTGCTATTACTAATTTACTAATTTTTATTACAATTTTGCATTCAATATTTAATTATTCTGCTAATTTCTAATCAATTTTATAAATGCATGTTTAAACTGCACATCAGGGCAACTTATTCATCCTTTGGTATGGGAAGAGACAAGGTTCAATTACATTTTTTGCAGCATTTTAGATCCTAACTCCCTTTGGCATTATGAGCCCATCATTTTCTTCCCAGTATGCTCCCTGAAGATGCATGTGCTCTCAGAATATCTTTGAAAGGATGAGACATGCCTGTGCTGCTTCTGAAGTTGAAACTTTATGTCAAATAGTGCCAGGAATTTGAATACAGAAATTGTTTTTGGTGATCTGAGATAGCACTTAGTTAAAATCAGTGTTTAACAGTGGAGAAAGTGCTGATTATCCATGGCTGTCCTGGACTGTAGCTTTTGACATCTCCATGATAAAACTTTGGCTTTTGCCTCCACATTTTGTTTTTTCTCTTCCTGCTGTGTTTCTGGTAGAACCTAGTCCAATTCCATTACTTACCTACTCTACCAATGTAAAAGAGTGGGGTTTTTTTAAATGCCGTTTTTCCTTCCTAAGTGCTTAATTTTGTTTCTGTGACAACTCTCCTTACAGGAATCTTGGGAGCATTTCAGACTCACATTTTCCAAAGGTTATTTTCCAGTCTTTCTGTATGCTTCCCACATGCACACACTGCTTCCACCTTCCCTCGGTATGTTTGTGTTTTATGTTTTTGTTTTTTTTTAATTCAGTATGGGTAAAATCCTTGTGGAGGAAAACTTGGTAGCAAACAAAGAATGTTGCAGCCAGGCTTAGATGCAGTGCTGAAGATGACATTTTCAGTCATGGGCTTGCCTATTGATCTGTGGGATTACTGAATTGCACAGACAATACCTACTCCCTGCCAAGCCCTCAAGGTGGCACTTAAGTGAATTCCACTGCACTTGCTTTGAGAGAGACCTGGCAAGCAGGAGAAGGGAATGCAACAGTAATGGTCTGCAGTGTCTTAGTCATCTGTCTCACTCAGCCAGAAAAGAGAAGAGGACAGAGTATACAGTATTTTCATTTTTGACTTGGTGTGTTTTTTGTATTTTTTTCTTCTGTGTGTGTGTGTTTTTGTGTTTTTAAGGTCATGGATGCATACACACTCTTAGGAAAGCCCATCTGATATATGATTTTCTAAGCATTATGGAAATTGTGAAAAATTATGAAAATCCTCATAGCAATGCCTTAGAATTTTTAAATATTGTAATTTTCTAGAACAGAGATCTCATCTTGCTCATACAACGTGGAGCTTTTAATTTCCCACCTATCAAAGAATGTGTTCAGAGATGGCAAGGGAAGATAGAGTGGTGTTTCTGTTTTTAATTGCACCCTTGGCTGAAGGCCAAACTTGGCAGCAGCAAATTTTGTTTGTCTCTTGCTCAGAGTGTGCCTTTCAGCCTTTCTGATGTGAATATTCCCATTAGCATCAAATGTGAATACTGCTCCACTCAGGAGAACAAATTCCTCCCTTCACTCAGTGTGCTGAGATAGTGGTAGAAAAATCTGTGAATTGTTCAGTGTGGACTTCCTGCCACCAATTTTTTTGGACTTTTAACTGATGAGTGCTGATTACATTTATGATACTCTCTTTGACCATTATACAAACATTTTATTTGCTGTCTCCTGTTGCACAAAGGTGCTGGTACATTTTAAGTGTGCAAATAAGCAATTCACTGCCACATACAGTGCATAGCTTAAAATGTAGAAGAAGAAATTGAAGGTGAGTTTAAGCATTCTCAGCTGGTGGTAGTTGTTGGACCAACTTTAGCTGCCTCTTTAATTACACAACTTCTACCACACAAATACAGGGAGGAATTTTACTCCACTCTGTGATTTCACAAGGCAATTTCTATATGTATCACATGCATAGTACTTAACATGCCTTGAGACAGAACAGATTAATTAAGGAGCACATCAGCTATTTAGGGCCAAGACTCTGCTTAGCAATGATCAAACTTCTTCCTCCCCTGCAGGAAAAGTCATTGACAGACAAAGTCTTACATCTCAGATGAGGCTGTGAATGTCTGGCATCTCACCCAGTGAGAACAGTTTCCATTAATACCCACCCAGGGGCAGAAGACACAGACAGTTTTAATGCCAGTTACAGATCTCAGCCTAAGCTTGCTCTCCAGTGTCAAGTACATCTGTTTGGCAGCTCTGGCACAATCCCTTCCCTGGGTTTTGGTTCTCCAAGCCCTTGCATGTGAGGCTGGGTGCTTAAATCGAGCCAGGGTGATTCAGCAGATATCTGTTTGCAGCTCTCTGCAGGGTAGCAGCACCTGACAGTAAGATGACTCCACAGATTGTGCGTTATCCACAGTCCTGGAGTCTAGCACTGAGGTTAGACAGCAGTCAGCAAAAATCCCTCGTTTATCATAGGAGGTTTAATGCCTTTGGAGAGGGGCACTAGAAATGCAGAGCGTAAGGTAATGGAAATGTGTGTTTACCTTGATAGTACTGGTGCAGAAAGGTGCAGCTAGGTTACACAGGCAAAATCTCTCTTACATCTTCTTAGGAGACAGTTTGGAGTTTGTACTCAGCATCTGAGGGACTTTTAACAAAGAATACTTGATAGCTGTGGGCCAGCAGCAAGCAGAGAAGTGTGGAGTAGGAATCCCTTCAGATAAACCCTTCTTTCAGAGTTCATTCTGCTCTTCTTTGGAACACTGAGAATCAAGCATAACCACTAGCATGAATAAGGTTGTCCCAAAATTAAGGATTGATGGAAATATGAGAAGGCTGTTAACCTGCTGATGTTAGAAAAAGGACTGGTTTGGAGAAACAGGGAAAGGGAGCTGGAAGCAAAATAAAGAAGGGGAGCTTCCCACTGAACATGTCCTCTGGTCCACCTAATGTGCTTGTTTGTGTAACTGGCTACAGCATTCCTACAGTTCTTTCAAAATTCTCATTTTTAATTACAGTATTGGTATCAAGCTTCCTTGGTTATTCCTGTAACTTAAATTCCTACTGTAAATTTTTTAATCCTACATTAATATACTGGCTAGTTGTTAATTTATAAAATATTTGTCTTATTGCTTCCAAACACTAGGCCTTATAGAAATCCAAACTGCAGACTAGGAGAAAACTTCTTAGAACAAGGGAACTCTCTGACAGAAGAAAAAGGTTAGAGGTTTTTTTCCAAATGAGTGAAAGATGACTAAATCTCTGGAAGTGGCTGCAGGTGCTGAAATTGCTTGGTTCCTCACACCAGTGCTTTCAGCCTGCCCTGCACACAGAGCATGGGCTGACAACGAGGTTTTCTGGGCTTGCTTTGTGAATTGTGTCCGAGCCACGAC
>VRYO01001269.1:33010300-33143481 GCA_009812075.1 Sialia sialis | reverse complement strand
CCGCGTGCTCTGATTGGCCGAGCGCCGCACGGCGGACAGTCAACATGGCCCGCGTGCGGCGTGGCGGCCGCGGCAGCGCCGGGGCCAATCGGCGGAGTCCTTGCTGAGGGAGGGGCCTGCGCCCCGGCCAATGGGACGCGTCTTTGTTGGCGGCGGCGCTGCCCGAGCGAGGAGGTTGCGAGGAGCCCGGCGGCGCTGCGGCCTCTGCGGCGTGAGGGGCGCGGGCAGGTGAGGGTGGGCGGCCCCGGGCTCTGGACCCTGCACCCCGTGTACTGGGTGGGGATAGCGGACGAGCCGAACCGGGCGCCGCCACCGCGGCGCGGGACTGAGGATTTTCTCCGGGCCCGCTCAGGGGCGGAGCACGGCGGCGGCCGCAACGGCGCGGCGCGGAGGGGTTTGCGCCCGGCCTGCCGCGGTTCCATTTTAAGGCCGGTTCGAGAAGTTGGAGCCCAAGGAACCGTTCTAGCGTCGCTCCGCGCCTGGCGGCGGGTAACGCAGGGGTTCCGGCCGCATGTATGGCCGCGCTGCCTGGCAGCACGCCCGCCCTGTCCCCGCCCTCCCGGGGGAGCGGGGGAGGAGGAGGGCGGGAGGGCTGCTTGTGGTGAGCGCTGCCCCCAGCGCTCTCACGCCGCCGTGCTGGGGTTGAGTTAAGGCCTTCGTTGCTTGGCTAGGGCGCGGTGCTTTCCCTGACCTCAGCCACCGCAGCGCGGCGAGCGGTTCGGGGAGCTCGGTTTTGCATTTCGGCTTCCTTGTCTCCCTGTTGAGGGCCTGTTTGAAATTTTCTCTGCTTCTGCGATTGTTTACCACATACAAGACCGGTGTCCGTAGGATTGTCCAGACTCTCTCCCTCTAGCATCTGCTCACAACGCTTTAAAATGTAAAGGTAGAGAAGAGAATGTGGGAATTCTGATGAAAACAGGATCACTAGGCAGATTTTTATGAGGTCATCTCTAAACAAAATAGCGTTCCTTTAAGAAAACTTCGGAGGTGAGCCTAAGTATTGCTGATGTCCGGGACTTGTGGAACAGGTTAATGAGTTTCTTTCTCAAAATAATTTTTCACGCTCCCTTCTTACTATCCATACAGAAAGTATCCAACTGTTTCGTTTGTGGCTTCCCACGGGGTTACATCTCAGTGCCTCTGAAACGGAAGCTGTAGCTTTCCCTTCTGATTTGTTGTAGTTACGAAAAACAGTTAACAGCTGTGGGCAGGAGTCTTCCTGTTGAGTTCAGGAGCCCTTCAGTTTCCTGTTTTGTATTCTAGTTGTGTTCAGAAGGTTTGTGTAAGGCAAGGAAGATTTATTCCGTGTACACTTCTATTTATGAGTATGTCTTGCCAGTCTATAGACTTTTTCCCTGGAATTTGTGTCCTTCAGGATATTATCCTTGTAATGAGTTCTTCCTGTTCTGATGTGCATTGAGTTTACAGTTTCCTGCAGTTTTAAGTGATAGTGTGTGACATTTGTGCCAGACAAAGTTGCAACATTAGCCTGCCTTGTGAGGGGCTTTATCTGATCGCCTTCATTCTGAAAGTTACATGCATGAGTCATTTGAAAACAGAGAACTGTCCAGAAGAAATGAGGCACTAATTTGGGCTCTAAATGTGGTAGCAGCAATAATAAAGATGCCTTCTGCTGTTATTTCCTTGGGTTCTGGTTGCTTTTTCATCATTGCCTGTAAAGTTGCTTGGAAAGCAATGAAGACAATGGACATGCGGGCTCAGTGTTTTGGGGCTGTTCTTTTTCAACTGGTGTGCTTAACTTTGTCTCTAAAATTACCTTTCTCTCCCCTCCACTGCCCTCACCAACAGTTTTGTTGGTGACTCTGTGGCAATGAAGTCAGTGCAAGGCAGCTGGAATGAAACTGGAAATCACAAGCTTTTTTCTAAGAAAATTGCATCTGATTATTTATTTATATACTTCTTTTTACTTTCCAGTTGCCAAAGGCACAGCTCTAGGGAGTGAAACAAGGAGGAGGTATTTGCACCAGGCAATGATGTCTTTTCTCTTCTTTTCTTTTTTTGTGTTTGCTTGTTACTTGGTGAGTGGCTTTTGTCAGAACATGCCCAATTCATGTCTGATCCAGCAGAGATGAATTCAGCTGCTTCCAAAACGTTATTCCATGTTTTCCAAACACACATGAGGATCTTGTCCTCCCTCAGGAGGCTTGAGAAGTAGTTCCCTGCAGGAAATGCAGCACTAACAGCTGAGCAGAAGAATTTTATGTGGAGTAGAGTCTGTCCCATTAGCTCTGTTGCTGGGCCTAGGTTGGAAGTCACAGGTCTTTGAGGGTAATTTTTAAGTGATGGGAGTCTGCATTTTTAGTTGGCTACTGTTGCCTCCTGTAATAGTGACTGGTATCATGTAACTTGTTGGCTGAACTCTGATATTAGGTCAGTTTGCAATGTTTCACCTTTTTTAATTGTCTATTTTTTTCCCTTGCCTTCTGTTGCTGTGGAAGGAAAGATTCATTTATGTTTCTTTATTTCTTCAGCTCTGAGATTGTAAAAATCTGTTTTGCTCCAGCAAGTGGTTGCTGGCATTGCCACTTTCTCTTGTTATGTTTAATGCAAGAGGAAACGTTTGGAAGTAAATCTGCCTGAGTACCTACTCTGCCAGAAGCCCCTTTATTTAGTTCATGGGCTTAACCTGTAGGGTGGGCTTCTAGGCCTATATGGGAGAGGTAAACAACTTCCTGTGGAATAGTCTGAAGTACGCTGTTAGTACTGTAGAAAACTAACCCAGCTTTTCGGCTCTGTTTGGAATGGTTGTGAATGTGTTGCTTTTTGCAGCTGAGAACAGGATTCAGCATTTTCCAGATGGAAGAGTGCATGCAATCTCTGGGCTGCCGCTCAAGTTGGCATTAGCACTTAGATTCTTCTTTGGGAGCCCTCTGTTGAAGCTGGGCCTCGGATCAGCCTGTTTGGCCTTCACAGAGTTGGAGAGATCAGACCTGTCAACTCTGAGGAATGACTGAAGCTACTTTTTGTTCTGAATTTGACTCACAGACTGTTTGCGTTCATGAAAGCTTGGTAGTGGAAAATACCACCTGTGCTTCCCTGTGGCAGGTGGTGATTACTAGACTTTTTGATCAGCTTTTTAAAGTGGGGGTAAAAAAACCTCAGTCTCAGTTACTGAAATACATGTACATGCTTGGCTATTTCACCCCAGAAATGAAAGAACAGCAGAATAAGTTAGACAATCTGGCACCCTCTGGTTTCTCAGGAGACCGAATTTAGATATTGGGGGCTGGGGTAGCTGTGCTAAACTTGGTTCCAGTCCAGATTTTAACGTCTCTCCTTTTCATTTTCTGACTCCTGATAAATAAGGAGCAAATTTTTATAAGAGGGGATTCTGTCCTCCTACCTACTGTTAAAACCTCTTCTCTTGGTAAATAATTTTCTCTCTTCAGTGTTCTTTTTATCTAGAAACAATTTTAGGCACATTGTAGAACAGGAGAAGCAGCTACTCACAAAAATAAACCTGATTAGACAGACAAGTGAAATGTATTTTTCTGCTTGGGATGATTAAAGAAAAAAGGCATTTGGAAGTTATTGTAATTAATTAATTTGAACTTTAATTGTTTTTTGCTCAAGTATGCTATATAGGCAGAGATTAAAAATTCATTGTTTACTATGATGCTGTCAAGGAATTAGAAAATAACGCATTTATATCTTCTTCTTTGGCTCTTTTTTCTTTTGATAGAATGCTGAGCGATTCTAGCAAACTGTGGCACTTATCTTCAGGCTGAAGACTCATGATTGGGTAGAAATGCATTAGTACCTGGAGTATTTAACAGGAGAAATAAGTTCTAGGAGGGTTAAATCACTTGACAGACCTCAAAAACTGAGCAGGTTTCAGTTTGAGTTGGGTATTGTAGCTATTTAGTTTACTGTGAGGGATTATGTGTAGTGGATTTCTTAGAAAAAAAAAATTTGTATTGAGGTTTTAAACAATGACCTGTTCTATTTTCATCTTCTGTTGAGGTAAACAAATTACTGTTCAAGTATTTTTAAACACTACTTTTCAACTTGCAGGTGGATACAGCCACACAGATGGCAGATAACAGGTATGTTGGACTGTTTTCCTGAAATTAAATCAAGGTGGGTAGAGCCAGCTGTATATCTGGTGTTCTGCAGGAGAGGTTTTTTTGGGTTTTTTTAACCTGTGAAGAATGGATTACCAGACTTGGATAAGAATAAAATGGTAATATTTTTCTAAATGCTCTAAAGAACTGAGGCGCCTTAGTGTTTTTTTTTATCTATGTAATTTAAGCATCCAAAAGGCACATTTTTTTTCCTAGTTCACATAGTTATCTTTTGAGCATACAGTATTTCTATGTAACTGCTGCAAATCCATATGTGCTGCTGCTCTTCTGAGGCTTGCAGTGCTGGATAAGCTGGTCTATCCATACCTGATAATACCTCTTTGCATATGTGATATCTCTTCTGGTTTTGTGTGTGAGTTAGGGTTAATTTCAGCAATCTCCAGTGTGTGTTTTGTGACCTCTAAACTGGCAGGGAGCACAGGGAGTACTGGCTGGCTGTTGACTCATGCTAGGCCCTCTCCTCCAGCACAGGAAGTGAGATGGAAACATTGCAGCAGGGAAATGGGAAGGCAAGGGACATCTCTTTTAGAATAGGAGTGAATGTTTTTGTCAAAACAGCTTATTGGAGAAGTTGGAAACAAGGCTTTTGTCTCTTGTTCATCTTCCTTTTGTACCTGCATCCTTTCTCATGTTTTTCTTCATCACTTACACTGAAAGTGTCTCATATTTTCTTTTGTGAGTGATAACATTTTCATGTGCAGAGTGAATGGCCTCATGATTCAGAGACTGAATCCTACACATGAATGGCCAGCCATTCACTTAAATGAGATGAATTTATCAATCAAAGGTTTTTGTTCTGGGCTTGTTATGTTTTATTTTGAGGTTGATTTTTCTATTTTTTTTGCCTTACATTACCTTGCCTTTGCACCCTTTTCGTCTTGGATCTAGTTTCATATCCAAACTTTGGACTTTTCACAACCTTGAAGACATAAATATGCCTTTTATTGGCATACCAGTCTACAAAACATGTCTGTAGTAAACCAAAAATTCAGAATAACTTGTTCTTAAATGCTGACATTTGTGCAATGTGATGCTATTTTAATGTTACCTTTTTAATTCTTTTAGTAAAACAGAAGATACTGCTTCAGATTCTCTGGAGGCTGCTAAAAATGCAAGCAACAAAAAAGGTAAAAGCTGCATAGTAGTAGGTGATGTTGCAGAAGAGGAAGAAGCCTTTATAGTCAAAACTGAAGATGTGTTCATAGTTGAAAGCAAAGCAATAGGTTTTAGGCTGAGTGTTCACTTTCTGATGTTTTCCGTGTTTATTTCAGCCAAAACCAGAGTGAAGGCTGTGGTTTTTTATCTGTTGTGACTGTGATGCTTTACCATTGCTGGAAATGACCCACTAGACCCTTCCAAAAAGACTGGCTTGCAACCATGTGCATTCTTACAAGAGCATAATTATCAAAATGAGCAGCTCTGTTTGTATGCTCGTTCTTTACTGTCTTGCTTCTCAAAAAGTGCGTCTTCAGACTGTGCCTTGGGAGGTTTTATTCTTCATTAGCAAGGTCTGCAGATAACTGCCGAGTAGTGTTTTTCAAATTAATACTTCTGTGTGCAGAAAAGCTACTGTTCCATTGTTTCTCCAAATATCAGATCTGTAGCTATAGTGAAATAAGTTTCATATATGTGGTCACTGAGTGTTCTTTGTTTTCCTTATTACCTATTTTTTTTTTTAAGAAATCCTTTGTGACTGGCAGTTGGAATTCACATGAGAACTGGCAAACACCATTGAATAATTTTTAAAGTTGCATTGAGAAAAAACAATAACAAAATCCCAAATAAATAAGAAAAACAAAGCAACACAAACACCGAGTGTATGAAAGCTTCGCCATGTGCTGTGGAATTTGTTGGGTTTTTAATGTCTAAGGAAAGGAGCACTGAGAAAGAATGGAAGGATGTGAAAAGCAAAAGTCTTCACACAATGACACCATGCATGGTTATTAGTAAGGGCTTTTAACACATGACCAGAAGCATTTTAGATCTGACCTTCTGTAAAAGTAGTCTTCTGGGATGTGTTGTGGTGGTTGAGGAATCTCACAGATTGTAAAATCATGTTTAATTAAAAAATTAGTAGTTGGTGGGGTCACCATGCCATGCTACTTGTTATACAGCACACAAGGTTAGAAGGGTTTTTTTCAGGAGCGATACTAACTGGAAAACAAATGTCTTGGAATTATAATTCAGTGGTTCTCCTCCTGCAAATTTATGTGTGGCTTTTGAGCTACAGCTAATAGAGAAGGAGGCTAGAGAAACTTCCATTTTGTACTTTCTTACATAAAGGGAAAACAGAAAATTAGCCTGTGTTGTCATTGTACTATTTTGTGAAAGCAACTGATATATTTGCAAAGAGAAGAGTGCTTTTTCTATCATTATCCAACTTTATATTACTGAAATCTGGTCCTGAAGTAATTGTTTGGGTTAGTAGTAAAATACTATTTTCACACCTCAAATAACAGTGGTGTTATTTGAGGTGTGAAAATAGTGAGTGTTTTTACTGTGACTGCTGTAAGACACAGTATGACAAAAGTGCTGTAAATCTATGCAAATTTGTTTAAAAGGCGTTTTCTGTCTTCATAGAAAAGCTGACAGACCAAGTGATGCAAAATCCTCAGGTCCTGGCTGCTCTTCAGGAACGTCTTGACAACACATCACTCACTCCTTCAAGTTACATTGAAAAGTAAGTACTGGGCATGATAAAATTCTTGAATGACTGAAAGCATAATACAATATTATTACTGTGCAATTAAGGTAGGAAATTAGAATAAACGATTCGTTAAGAAAAATAGTTTGCTTAACCTGTGATTCATAGTGTCTTACTTGTGGAAGGAGGGGTGAAGTTTTACTTTATGCAAACTTGCAAACAGAAATTTGTCCCATTCATTAGCCATTTGTTGTTTGGCTAGAAATAACTCCTCTCCCCGCCTTTGTTTCTTTTTATGACCCTTACTCTGACAGGATATGTGCTACATTGGCTGATGATTTCTGTAAGATTGCTGTCCTGGATGTATTGAAAAGTTCAGAATCTGTGTATTCCTAATTTGAAGCTTAATTTTATACTGGCTGTAAAGTAGATTTAAATGCTGCCTTTAGTAAGGTTGTAGATCTCTTTTTAGAAAACACACAAGTTCTATAAAGAGATCTTTTACACGTCTGTATCTAAATAATTTAATAATTTAAAGTGCAGATGGGCAATGTGTGCTTTACAAGTATGACCCATGAATCAAAGCTTTCTCCTGTCGAGTGCACAGTTCTTATTTTTCATAGATGGATCAACACAAATCTAGTCTCAATGTTTAGGTATATAAACAAAGGTATTAATTTCAGATCTCTGAACTGCACAGGGAGGGTAGTGGCTCCGGGGGATGGAACAGAAGATAACACCTTTGAGAGCAACTTGGGTAGGAGAGGATTCTTACAACTTTTTGAAATAGGTTTTGGGGAAACGTGTATGTTTGACATAAGCCGTTTATTTTAAAAATTGCACGTAGTTATAAGCAACCTATTTCTCAATAACATGTGAAATAATGCTGAGGCAACTAAATTTTAACCTTAAATAATTTGGGTTTTTAGTTTCCCAAAAGCAGTGATAAGAAGAATTGATGCCTTGAAAAAGCTCCAGGTGAAATGTGCCCATATAGAAGCTAAATTCTATGAAGAGGTACATGACTTGGAGAGAAAATATGCAGCACTCTATCAACCCCTTTTTGATAAGGTGGGAAAATTATGTATATAATTTTTATTTCTTTGTTACTGTCAGTTCTGATTGCATATATATAATTTTACATCTTCAACTACATTTTTGTTTTTTTGATACAGAGAAGAGAGTTTATTAATGGGGAAGCTGAACCCACAGATGCAGAGTCAGAATGGCACAGTGAAAATGAGGATGAAGAAAAACTGACTGTGAGTATAAGCTGAGTTATCTACTATGGATATGTCAGACTATCAAAGTTAAATTATTGTTCTTGCCGTTGAAAGAACTTCTGTGTCAGTGATGTGTTCTTGTGATGAATACACTTACGTCCAGTGAAAGCTTCTACACCATTAATTTAGCCTGTTTTCGAATTTGTGACTTGTGGGAATTGAGGAGTTGCCTTTATTGGCACTGTTCGTAACCTGTTAACAGCACCTTCCTGCTAATGGGTTCCATTCCAGTGCTACATGAAACCCTAAAATAATGAAAGACTGGTTGGTTCTCTACCTGTCTCCATTATTTTGGGGGACATAATTAGCTTTGGTTTTCATAAAAACAGGTGAGACACTTGTCACACAGTCATAAAGCAGAATCAAGCTAACAAAATGTCTGCTTGGCTGGTGGATTCCTACTTGTCTATTGAGTAGGAGCTGTCTAGATTTGGGAGGTATAATATAGTCTGTGGGCTGCCTGTTACTTTTCCAGCATAATTTCTGGAGATGTATGCTCAGGCTTTGTCTCAGAAAAGTGACCTACTTAGAAAACTCTGTCAGGTTTTCTTTGCATTTCTTAGCCTGATTTCTACTAGTTTTTTTTTTTTGAATGCTATTCTGTATTCAAAGAGAATTGTTCTCTTTGTTTTTACTGATCTCTTGAGATTTCGCATGACACAGTGCTCCGTGTGTATGAGCAAAAAACCTTCTTTAGGCACTGTGTAAATACAGCATTGACAGGTCATATTCCACACAATAAAATCAGAAACGTGTCTAGATGGGAAATAAATTGTAGCTTTGTATTCTTGGTTCGTCATAGCCCAAGCAACTGCCAAAAGCATCTTAAATATCTGCTGCCATCTAGTGGTGTAAAAGGAAAGGTGCAGCTAATTAAGACTGAATTTCCAGTGTTGTTTAGGATTGAGAAATGACTTCCTCATTCTTTTTTATGACATTTGACATCAGTTATGTGGAGGCCATCCTCTTTCCTAACGTAGTAATAATTAGATGCAGCATAATAATGAAAAATACCTGCAAAAAACAACTTTACAAGTATTCTGCAAAATGGGGAATCTAAAGCAGCATTTCAGAGGGCAAACAAATTTTAAATTCTTAGATGAAACTCTGTAGGTAGCTTATGGAACTATAGAAATGAGATTACTAGCAAAATAGAAACGTATTTATATTTCTTGAAGTGTTTTAATTATTTCTGTTTGTCAAATCAGTGAAACAGACACTTGGTCTGTTTAGTCTTCATATGGAGTTTCAAATGAGTTGAAAGTAAATTGTGTACATTGTTCAGTTGTGTAAATAAACCTTGTATCTCAACTTCATTTGCGGGGAGTGGGGGGGGTGGGGAGGGAAAGAGGAGATTTCAAATGTTCCTTAAACACAGCTTCAGAGATGGCAATTGTTTTGTACTTATGTCTGTTTATTAGATATACTTAGAAGTCACAATTTCATTTCTGAGCTCTGTCTGTATTTCTTTCCTAGGAAGACCTGAAAAATGCATTGGTAATAGATGAAAAAGCAGAAGAGACAAATGTCAAAGGAATTCCAGACTTCTGGTTTACTATCTTTAGGAATGTAGATATGCTAAGTGAATTAGTACAAGTAAGTTTCTACTCTGAAATTAACAATTCCTCTTTGTGTTAAATGAATTACTGCTTTTGCCATTAATAGTCAATCCTTGTGGAATATGAGTCAATCCTTTGGTGTGAAACGCCAAGTCTTTTGAGTCTTTTGAATCCCTGAAGATGCTTGAAATGATGGACAAGCATTTTCGTTTAATCCATAAAGGATTATTTTTGCAAGGTTATAAGAATGCCTGTGGATTGGCTGAATTCATGTTAAATATCTTAGGTAGTTATGCCTGCACTTGAGTTAACTGCTTTTAATGCTGTTAAAGAAGAATTCCCTGGTGTGTGTCTTCTGCGACTCTCACTGGTAATAAATACCCTGAATGAAGTTACTGTACCTTCAGTAATACATCCTATCTGCTTTGTTTACTGTCTGACTGAGAATTTGCAACTATGATTAAGCAATTTAGATCCAGAACATTCCTTTAGCTGAAACTGTTGAATGAGTTACAAGGTTTGGTTCTTTCTTAAGGAGAGACTGTTTTTCCAAATACAGCCTGCTGAATTGGATTTTACTTTTTTTCTGCTTAGGAATATGATGAACCTATCTTGAAACATCTGCAGGATATTAAAGTTAAGTTTTCTGAACCAGGACAGCCTATGGTGAGTTTTCTCTTCTTATTTCTTGTGAAGATTGTAGTAATGAAGTGAGCAGCATTCCAAAAACATTCATTCAGCTCTCTTTGGCTGTAGTGTGTGTGGGGAAGGTTTCTTTCTAAGCTATTATGTTCATACTTTGCCTATAAAAGATTTATCTTCAGCCTTCCTGACTCTTTGCTCTTTCATTCTTAGCCTGGACAGCTCTGCCATTACTGTAGTTTCTAGCTTAAAATTCTGGATTAATTTTGTTTAGAATTTGCTTTCTTTTTCTCTCTCAAATTCGAGTGTGAAAGCTCTTAGTAATACAATTACGTGGCTGCTTTTGATTTGAAAATGAGTTGTGGGAAAAATTCTGGATATCAAATATTTGTATCAAAAGAGATGGGACCTGGTAATGCTAATCAAAGACAAAGATTATAGATACTGTGCCTGTTGAAAAGAATAGAAAATATATTAGTTATTAAAAGTGTGCTTCATGAGTATTTTTTAAAGTACTACTTCCTTTTTTATTTTTGGAAATTTTTTCTTGTTTAAGTTTGATACAGATAGTTGAAAAGAAGATGTTCTGCTGCTTATTCAATTTATGGAGATTATACTTATTCCTTGAACTCCCTTTGAAGAGGAAGCAGGGAGAAGAATGGAATTTGAGCCTTCTTTCCTTAATTTTTTGTCATTCTGGCTTTTTTTTAATGTTTGGTATTTTTTGTTTTCCCTTATGGATTAATGGTGTTTTAATAATGACTGAAATAAATGCAAGACAAGCAGCATTGAAGTGTCACATAAGAAAGATGGAAGGGCTTTCTCAGAATAGCTTTTAATGGTTAATAGCAAGTTGTTTTTGGGTTCCTTTGTGTCTTTCTGTATTCCTTATTGTCTTTATTCTACTTCTACTGAAACACTCAAGTTGATAAAAGGCAAGAAAATAGTATGGCAGAGGAAAAATGAGAATTAAGTTTCTAAAATTGCTGGGGCTTAGGGAGAGGATAAAGTTTCATGGCATTTGGATGAGATGGGAATAAGGGCTTTTTGTCTGCATAATTTTTGTTCTCATTCAGCTTTGTTTTATAATTTAAACACTAGATTTATCTGGTCTTGCACTGTTCGTAACCTTTTGACAGCATTTTTCTGTGAATAGGTTCCATTCCAGTGCTACATTAAATCCAGTAATGGAAGGCTGACAAACTCCATGTCCCTTCTGTATTTGGAGACAAGGGATGTGCTCCTAATTGCTTGAGTGAAACCTGTTCTGCAGCTGTGTGTGACTATCTTATCTGCAATTCTTTGTTGAAAATTGGTGCAGCGGTAGTAGCTTTGTACTGTATGAACTTCACACAACCAGTGTGTCATAGATGCACTAGTTCTGTCGGGGATTAGGTTTTGCTGCTGAAGGAATACATGATAATTAGGAATTTTTTGATTTACTGTTGACCCAAAACAATCATAGTTATTGCACTCAAAAAGTGGATTTACCTGACTTCAATTAAAGTGCTTCAAAGTCCTGTTTGTTATGGCCCGCACATAGAATGCACATAGAAACTTTTATATGCATGAAGCATAAGTGGTCCATTACTATTTGCTCTCACTTATTTATAACTTATGGATAAATAAGTATTATTTATATGTACATGTATTTTATAATTATAATTTCTATTTACGTATTTATTTGGGTATCAGGATCCTTAGCTAGCATATTCAGATCTGGATGATGCATCTAAGTATAACTTAAGGAACTTTAAAAAGGCAGTTTTCTTTTCTTTTTTTTTAATTTCATGAGAACATATTTGATAAAAAATGCCCCAGAGATGTTCAGATAAGGAGTGTTGGAAAGGTTATTACAACATTTCAAATATTATGTGGAGCTTGAAGCTTCTTGTCTCCTAATTAGCAGGTATACAATGAAATGCTGTGTGCAGATATTTTTGTCTTGCTAGCCCTTGGGATCCTGCATGCTAAGTAATGCCACTGGTTGGTTATTTATAGCCCCAGTGATGGTTTATGGGATTATTTGGGTATGAGTATTCGTCACTGGTAGTGGATAAGCTAAGTTTGTAACTCTTCCCCTGAGCATGTTTGCCAGAGACAGATTAGCCTTAGCTGAAGACAGCTTCCAAACAGTGCAGCTGTCTTGATTTGTTTTAAAGGGAAGTAAAGCTGAACTAGGCAATGTGAAGTCAACACAGATATCCCAGTGTACTGCTGAGTCCCGCTGGCTTCCTGTCCTTAAACAGGGGCATGGGGGTTAGGAAGGCTGTTGTTGCCATTGGTCTCCATCACTCCTTGACCACTCTCTTAGCAGGTATGAGTCATGTGAGAACGTTCATGGGGGTCTTAGGAAGATTAGAGGCCTTTGAGAGATAAGCAAGGGATAAATATCTATGATGAACAGGCATGGCGAGGCAGACTTGGTGATAACAGACTGTTTTCTGGCCTGAGTCTGAAGAATTCCTGGGGAAGCATATTCAGGGCCATTTTTTTGCAGTTATGTAATCTGTTTTGTATGCAGATTAGGGCTAATTCATAAGGCATATTACTGTGCGAGTAAATAAAATATTTAGATAACTGTAACACATGCTGTGGCTGGCCGGTGGTGTTGGGAGCTTTGGCTTGTAGTCCTGTTCTGCTGAACTGACCTGCAGACTTTTTCCGCTTTCAAGCCACTAAATGTATATTGCCAAAAAAACTTTATCCTTTATTGTTTCCCCTGTTCCAAAACAGCTTGAGTTTTGGAGTACTTTAAAAAGTTCATGGTTGATCCTGAGTGCAAAGTGAGCTTATATAGCATTGTGCAAGCAGTTTAGAAACTTTTACAGATCTGAAAATTGATGCATCATGGATGCTTTGGTTTTCTGTAACTGGAGCCTTTTGTTCTCCATGTAAGAAAATGAATCTCTGCAAACAATTTTTGAGTGCCAGAGGAAGTTCAAACATAACCAGAAACACCTGCTTCAGGCTGTAAGCTGTTGAGACACGTTGGTTGTAGGATTCAGTTTATGTAATCAGTGTTCTTTTGCAGAATTTTCTATTATCAAATGGAAAAAAACCCTGTGGTTCCTGGGGAAGTGTGCTATTTAAATAGACTCCTGCAATCTAAATTGTGCTTTAATTGGAAATAAAGTCTGATTCTCTTAAGATCATGATATTGATCAGACTTGGGGGAGCAATAGAACCACATAGTGGTGTTCTAATACTGAAATTACTTCAGAATAGCAACTGCATCCCTCATGCAAGGATGGTGAGAGACTTCCATAGGAAATGGAATTAAGACCTTTCTCAGAATGCTTATTTCTAAGGTTGCTTTTAGACATCAGTTCTATATGTGAAGGTGAATGAAATGTTTTAATTACCTGTTTATAATTTGAATCTAAAGCCAAGGTGCTTGTAGCTTCTTGTACAGTTGAAATTCATTGACATTCATAATTTCCTGCTTCTGCTGTAGTTTGAAATGTTTGCCATCAAATTAGATTTTTTCTTTTGTATTTTCAGATTTTGATTAATAATAATTATGCTGGTGCACTGTTTCATAGATGGAAGATAGTAGTAACATGAAATTTCTTCCAGTCTTTCTCATTAGAGTTCCACTTTGGGCCCAATGACTACTTTTCTAATTCAGTCCTGACAAAAACATACAAGATGAAGTCGGAACCAGACAAGACAGATCCCTTTTCATTTGAAGGACCTGAAATAGTTGATTGTGAGGGGTAAGGAAAACTGAATTGCAAAAAAGCTTCTGAAGTAAAAATGCACTGGTTTTTTTACTTACCGTGGTAATGATTAGTAAAGATAGAATTGTTACTGACTACAAAACTGGGAATGTCTGTAGGGATGATGATATTAGTCTCAGCATGCAGAAGTAACAGGTGTATAGATGGACATATATTTTAACATTGTGTACATTTAAAAATTGAACACCTTTTGAATTTAATAGTTCTCTAATGGTAATAAAAGGTTTGCTACCAGATAACTGGTAAATTATTTGTAGTCATTACTTTTTACAGATTATCCCCCTCCTCAGTCTGATAAGTAGCCTTGGATTCTCTTGTATTCTTGTCATCTCTTCAGCAATTTTTATTCCAGCAGGAATTGGTTTATTATTATCAGGCAGGAATAGGTCATGTGTATCATGTGTTCTTTCAGCCTGTTTTGAGGCTGGAATATAAAGGCCATGCAGTTTGATGCTGGCAGCTGTGGCTAATGCAGTAATTTTTAAAAATTTTACTGTTTTTGCAAATCATATTTAGAAAACAGCTGTAGATGGTGAATTCTCCTGTCGATTCTGGAAGTCTATGGAGTTGAACACCACATTAGAGTTTTTTGGGGGTAAAAGAACCATTCCATTTAACCTAACCCTTTCTCTTTGCATTCATGATCTCTGCTCTATAACCAAATTCCAGTGCCACACCAGAGCAGAGCTGACACAAATGAAAAATGGCTTTTGTACCCTATTTTTCTTTGCATCTAAATATTCTTTTCTGTTGGTGATTATTTGGTTTTTAGTTTTTTTTCTACTCCTCCAATGACATGTTTTGGTGGTTTGGTTTTTGGGGTCTTCTAACTGACGCTTAAGAAATGCCAAATACTTGATTTTTTGAAGGCACGCTGGCAACCTGAAAGCTCTTGACTTTCAGTGCTACATGTTGGCTTTTGAATCCAGCATTCACTTGCAGTGAGGCAAAATGTCTTCTTGGAATTTTAGTGGAAATTGTGCCTAAGTAACAGACTACTCCTTTTCGAAAAAAACTTTAGTTCATTGCAGCAAATTATTTTCTGTTTTAAGTATTGCAAAGCAATGCTTTCCTGGATTGCTTCTTTGTCAAAACTTTGATTTCAGTTGATATTTCCTGGGGGAGGTGTTAGATATGGTACCAGTAGAGCAGGAAAACATATCCGTGCTTGTTATACAAGTTAAGTATAAAACTGGTGACTTTGGCCATGTGTTCATAGGGCAGGATATTTTTGGGGCATTTAAGGGTTACTGTGACAGCGTCATTTCTGTTATAGGAGAATTAGCTGTGTTTGCCCCTGCGCAGCTTTGGATAAATTTGTTTGAATGGAGAGAGAATTTTCATTGAGTGTCAGTTTGTACAGCAGCAGAATGGAACTGAAAATTAGGCTCTTTTCAGCTTGATGTGCTTTGCTGCCAAGTCAGTCTGAGCACTGCTCTTTGGAGAGCTCAAACACCCCTCTCCCGGGCCACTCTTTGGACATGCATTTTTAGGGTAAATGGACACTGCCTTGATCTGTAGTTAAAGGATAGTAATGTATTGTTTTCTAACAGTCTGACTGGTGAGATGTTTTCAGGAGTAGCTTAATCCTGTCTTTGGTTACAGAAGTCCAGTTGTTGGACCAAAGGTATTGAATTATGGCTGAAGTGGGGGCAGTGATTATTCTGCCAGGACAAACTTGTATAGCATTTTCGTTTAGGGAAATACTTGACCTGTCCAACATACACATCATCTCTAGGATTATGATCCACTTCATATCTCATCAAGCAGCTTTATCTAGAGTCATAAGTCATCTTGGCCTTGAAGTTGCTGCTTTGCTGCTCAGTTCCTTCTTTTCCCTCGTGTGTTGTGTTAAAATGCTGTTTCTCACCTGCTGTTTCTAGGTGTACCATCGACTGGAAGAAAGGAAAAAATGTTACAGTTAAAACAATCAAGAAGAAACAGAAACACAAGGGCCGAGGCACAGTTCGGACAATTACTAAACAAGTACCTAATGATTCATTTTTTAACTTCTTCAGCCCAATAAAGGGTAAGATTGGAATTAAGAATTTAGGATCCTTAAAATATGTTTATATGTATATGTATTTGTTTTAATGTGACTTAAACATTCAAACTGTTTATACTGCTGCATTGTAAAGTGTGTACTAGAGGAAGATTGCAAACATCATACCCATCCAAACAGATGATTTTATTCTGATGTTATTCTGTAGAATTTGACCAAAAGGTGTGCTCTGTAAACAGGATTAATGGAGAGAGTTTCCTGTAGACTCTTAAAGAAGTTAACATGTTTTGCCACAGGATGGCTCCATGCATCAGTTTGTTTCTAACATGCAAAAGAAATGTTACATTGTTGGTCAAGCTACTATATGGTGGTTTCATTGAAACGTCTATCAAGTGACAGACCTTTCTGTAGTTTCTTCTGTGATTAATTAGTGACCCCTGACACTCTGTACATAATTGTCTCATTTTTCTAGTCTAATGTTAGATGTGTACTCACATATTAAGCAATTTAGATGGATCCCAAAACCTTTTTTTTCCTGGGTACATCTTTCACTGTCCTCTTCTGCAAATATGGACAAGGGAAGCTGTTTATTTTGTGGACTAAGGGGTCCTACAAGAAAGGCAGTGTGGGACTTTTTGCAAGGGCATGTAGTGACAGAATAGGGGAATGGCTTTAGGCCAAGAGAGGGCAAGTTTAGGTTAGATATTAGGAAGAAATTCTTGACCATGAAAGTGGTGAGACACTGGAGCAGTTTGAGCATTCTTGGAAGTGCTCGAGGCCAGGCTGGATAGGGTTTTCAGCAACCTGGTCTCATTAAAGGTGTCCTTGCCCTCAGTGGAAGGGTTGAAACTTAGTGATCTTTAAGGTCCTTTCCAGCCCAAACTATTCTGTGATTCCAGAGGTGTACTGAACAGAATGGTTCTCAGAATCAAGAAGCCCAAGAATTGTGGGCTGTTGTGAAGTACCTGTCCCTCCTAATCACTGCAGATCCCTGTGTATATAGGTTTAGAAATGTGAGATGTGTATTTCCAAAGTTGGGGGTGGTTTGGTACAGAAATGTCGTTTAATTTTTGTTGCTGCTTTGAGGAAAGGATGGAGATTTGTCTCCTGTTGATGTTATATTGTTCTTTTAGATACTCAAAGGGTACACTTTGGAATTAGCTGTATAAGACAAGACACTGACACCTACTGGCTGTGGATACTTGCATTTTCAGCTTGAGAACTGAGCCAAATGATCACTTTCACAGTAGATCATAGTAGTGCAGAGAAGGGAAACACGTTTTGATTTGTGTTGGGGATTTTTCATTGATTTGATGTTTTTTGTTGTTGGCTAGTTGCTTGGGTTTTTCTTTAAATAGGCAAAACACCCACCCTATTCTGTGCTGGTGACAGTACCTCTGTAACCAAGCTTCTTCTCAACAATGCTTTGCAGATTCATGTCAAAATGTTCATTTATTTAGTTCCAGCTGTTTTGGAGGAGAGGAGATGATTTGTTGTGCTCCAGCCAAATGAAGTTACTGTAATTACAGCATTAATAGAGAAACCAAATATGTTCATCCACATGTCCTCTGTACCCATCCTTGTAGAAAGAGCATTTCCTTATGTAAAAATCTTTGACATCCAAATGGCAGCTTTGATGCTTTAACTACAAGTGAAATTCTTTTAAGTATGATTTCTGTAGATTTAACTTAATACAAATGTGAATTGTCATAGTTTTAATAGTTACCTCGTGAAGCCTTCATAACCTTTGTTTTCTATGAGGTCTTTATACTGTGTATTGTCATCTTGAATGCTGAGATGGATGAGGCCATACAAGTGTTCTTAAATTTGTTTTTTTTTTTCTTTTTGCAGTGTCTGGTGATGGGGAATCATTGGTAAGTTTTTTGAAATGGCACAATTGCTCTTTGCCACATCCTTTTTGCCAAGTCACTGTACAGTGACTGTAGGGGCCTTTCATCAAGTATTGTGTATTTTTATTGTTATATTTGCTTTTGACAAAGCTGGGTTTCACATCGATAAAGTGAAAGATACTGTCAGCTTGTCCAAGTAATCAATTGACAGTTCACTGTTACACAGCTTGCTGATCCAAGACATCTCCAGTGGCCACCGTTGGGAAGGTCATTATTTTCCCTGTTCACTCAGCACTGCATGGCTGGTATCTGACTTGTTTAAAAATCAGTCTGGACCATTCTGAACAGTTCTGCAATGTCAGAGCCAGAGCCAGCCAAGTCTGTATGAGCTTTTTAATAAATGGTGCTTCAGCAGGACACTAACCTGTGTGTAGAAAATAGGAAGCTTGTACAGAAAATATCAGTTCTGCAAATCTAGATGTAGATTTTATTGTTACAAAATGGAGTATACTGAAAGTACCTGTGACCTGAAGGTTGGTGATGACGGTGTGATGTTTGCCCAAACCTATTACTTTGAAATATTTTCATCTGCTTCTGTGTAGCACATGACATTTGCAGTAGAAAACTCAAAGTGACTTATCTTACAGGATGAAGACTCAGAATTCACTTTAGCAGCAGATTTTGAAATTGGACACTTCTTCCGTGAAAGGATAGTCCCCCGTGCTGTGCTGTATTTCACCGGGGAAGCTATAGAGGATGATGATAATGTATGTATGCAATTAGCATTTTATTTGTCTGCACGCAGAAACATTCTTTTCCTTTTCTGATTAGATTAGGGTGAAGTATTAATTACATGAGAATGACAAAAAAAAAACCCCGAGGAGATTCCTGCTACTGAGGGATAGAAAAGGGTCATTCATCTTGCTATATAGTTGTTAATATTCTTCTGGAAGGGGTTTAGGTTTAGTTTCAGTTATAGTGTTTGAATATGCTATATCTATTACTGCAGAAGTTTTTATGCAAACACTAGCAGAGCTAATTAAACCTTGGGTTTGTTTTTCAGTTTGAAGATGATGAAGAAGGTGAAGAGGAGGTGAGATGCACACTGTATTTTTTATGGCTTACTGATTACCTATTCCATTTCAGTGCCAGGAATAATTCTATATGGAGCAGAAAACAGTTGTTCATAAATGCTCTTGTGCATGGTACTTCTTTCCAAAAGTGTTCAGTATTCATGACTTGCAAAACTGCCTGGTTTTTCCTTCTCATAAAAGTAGTTTCTACAAGAGCATAAATCTATTTTTTTATCTAGTATTTTGAAAGCTGTTTTCTAACATGAGTCAAAAAATTAAAGAGATGCTTTTTTTCTTTTGTAGAGTGCTGCATGATAAATATCTGTTCCTTAGATGGTAGTGTAATTCAGCTGCCAGCTTTTACTTGTCATAAGCTTGTAGACTGGGTCTTACCAAATGCAAAGTAAAAAAAGGGGAAGTGTGCAACTGCTCAGCATAAATAATTTAGGCTGACTCTGGTCTATTTGCAGTAGTGTTGTATGAACACATATTATAAAAGGCTTTGCACAAAACCGTTAAATGTTACCATTATCACACTTAAATGAACTAATATCCTTTACATTTTTTGCTTTATTGCTTTTACTGTTCTGTTCTTGCTAATTTGTCAAAGGAACTGATCCCTGACGGTTGTCAGGTTCAGCATAGCAGAGTACATCAGAGGTTATCAAGCTGCTGATCTGATGTGAGCTGACAGCCTTCACCATACAATCTCTTTTCTTCTCTGTACTTAGGCTGTTGAGTGATTAAACATTTTCAAATTTTTGGTTTTTTAAGCTGGGCATTGATAGAAGTGCATATGTATATTTTTCATTGGTTTCCAGTGCCAGATGTTATCACTTGGATAGAGCTGTGTGTAAAATTGAGTGCAAAAACCCCACACAGGAATGCATAGCCTGTCCACAGTAAGCTAAGTAAACAGATTCTTTGGAGGAAGACTGAAACAAAGAATAAAATCAGGCATATGTACCTATTACCAGAACTAATTTTCCAAATAATTGATTAGGTAGAAGTTTAAAAATTGCTGTGGGTCTGCAGCAGCAGCATACATAGGAAGGTTGCCTTAAGCCATACTGAGACCTTTATACCATGTTTCAAAGATTTCGCATTTAAAACATGCTGAATTCTTCTAAATCAGCCCAATGCTGACATCTGAAACACTCTGGAATACAGTGATAATTTAATTTGCTACTTTGCTTTTTGTCCATTACAAAAAGTTGCACTTTTAACCTGTTTTAATTTCTGTTAGTTTATCTCTATTTTGTCATAGGAGTTGGAGGGGGAAGAGGAGGGAGAAGAGGAGGAAGATGCAGAGAGTGATCCCAAGGTAAGGACTTCTGTGTGCTTAGTCATAACACTGGTTATAATCATGAGCAGTGTAGCTAAGGGCATGATAGTTTGTGAAAAGATCAATCAAAAAAACACCCTAGCTTCTGACTGCAATGCTTTCATTATCTTCAGCACTCAAATTGCTTTTAAAAGAGAACTTAATGTTTCCATCAGTTGAGAAAATGCAGGTTTTGACTTCTAACATACACTAAGATAATTTTTAAGCTGTGTGCCTTTGCTTCTTAATGGCATCTCTGTATAATGCTGATACAATTTTCCTTTAGAAAGGTCATTCAGATGTTCTTTGGCTGGACTTCAAGCTAGAATTAGTCTGACAAATCTCAACTAGCTTGTTTGTTTATTTTCTTTTCCTTAGAATTGTTCTTTATCGTTGTCCTGATGGCTGCGGGTTAGACTCTACATGTCTGTACTTGGTTAGAAATCAAAAACAGTCAGTCCTCAACTTTGAATTTTAAAGTTTATGATACCTGGCTTAAAATTCAGCCTTGAGGGTTAGTGTTCCTTCTGACAGGTATTTTTTGGTTCTTCAGTCATGGTAAATGCTTATATTTAGCAAAGCTGGAACAGTGATGACAAACTTGTGTTCGTGTAGTTATTAAAACATCAGCTTTCCATTTTTTATAAAGACAGATGAAAAAGTGAAAGGCATGCAAAACTGCTTGATCTTTGGATAAAAGTCTTAACAGCAGCTTGACATGTCACTCTTCTGGTATAGTTCTATACATCATCGTATCATTAGTAAATGGTTTTTGTCATTATCAAGAGTCAAGTTTGTTTTACTTTAATGAGAAATTATGTATACTAAAGAAAGTCTGTCTTGTATAAAGATCAATCAAACCAGGTTAGATTGGCAAAAATCAGTATTCCGACTCTGCTCTGTAGCATTCAGATGCGGTGGTAATGGGAAAAAGTTGGACAGCTGAGAAACAACATTGGTTCTGCATCAACATATGTTTGTGTGAAGTATCCTTCTAGAGGATTTGGTAGGGAAAATAAAGCTGAAGTTATCTTGGAAGGTTTTGCTTGTTGCCTCCTGTATTATTTTGTACATTTCACTTTTCATCCATGCTGACAGTTCCTTTCATTTTTTTCCCATTTAGGTGTAATATAAGTCTGTTATTCATTCATACATTTCTAGGTAAGGTGGAATTCCATTCATACCTAACTTCCAAGAGTCCCATTTGTAGTCATGCAATGTGGTTTGTTTTCTAGGGTTTTGTTTGTTTTTTTTTTCCTTTTATGGGGAAAATAAATGGGGGAATGGTGATTTCAGAGTTTAGGTTTTATTAGTAAAAAATAGAAAGAAGTGGGTGTAGAGATGAGTGCCTTTAAATCATATAATTAAAGTAGATTTTTCAGAATGACTCTCTGCCTTCCTGGCACACTTTCTGCTTTGCCTTTGTAGCGACCAAACTGTATTTCATATACACATGATAAAAGATACTGAGACTTGTCAGACTTTATTTTTCCTTGTTTCTGGTTTGATGTTGATGTCGATCTCTATACTGTTTCTAATGCAAATTATTTCTTAAATACCTTCTCTGCTCTTCCTAAACTCTTCTAAGTCATCAGCTTACTTAGTATGCCTTCTCCAGCATCTTATTTATGCTGCCTGACAAAGGCAGGCAGTCACTCTTAAAAGCCTTTTCTAGATCTCTCCTGATTCTGCACAGGTATTGTTCTTCTGCTCATCTGTCTCTTTACTTAAAAGGAAAAAGAAAACGTTTCTTCTGTTGTATACTGTCATCTTTCATCCCATTCCTCACAGAGAACAATGCCTGCAATAGCCTCCATACTTCTTCCCCCCCTGTATTTTAGGCTCTGTCTTTTTGTTTTAATAATTTAGAAGAAGCTGTAATCCTTTCAGCTCATTCCAACTGCACAGATAATGCCCTTCTTTGCCTTAGTTAAATTCGAAATGGAGCTGTGCTTCTGTGTTGGTTTTTGGTGCCTCAGCCTTGTGCACTGATGGTTCACCTGCAGTAGTAGAACATCTGTTTGTCGCAGTGGCTTGTCTGTTATCCTGCTGCAGTCTGCTACACAGCTGTGTTCCCTCCCTGCAGTTAAAAATGTCAGCCACTGACTCATTTTTTCAAGTCAACTTGGATTTTTTTTTTTTTTGACACTGGTACCCCACTCCTGTCCTGTTTTCCATTCTTTCTCCTGCTTGTACAATTTTCTGGTCCTCTTTTTCCCTGTTCCTTGCCTTTCTTTGCCTTCCAGTTCCTACTCCCTACTTTTCTTATCTGGAATAGTTTTCTTTTTCATGTCCACAAGAATAATTGGTCTGTTTACCTTTCAAATCCAGTTTCTCCTTTTCACTCATTTCCATGTTACCTTCTTTATTGTTGTAGTACATTTGCTGCATGTCAACACTTTCTGCTTTGTAAACTTTTCCTCCTTCCTTCCTGTGAGTTTTAAGTACATTTCAGTTGTTAAGATACAACCAGATCATTATCATCTCTTACACAAAGCACTTGTGCCATATATAAGTTGTGGCTTTGGAAGACTGAGCAGTCAGATGATTGATAGTAACTTCAGAAGATGCTACAAAACTGGATAATTTAGCTGGTTTTGTCTAGTGTATTTTTGTATGTGCTTGCATGTCTCATTCTTTAGCTGCCTTTATTTTACCTTGCTGAGGCTGTACTTGAATTGAGAAGTAACTGATAGGGAATGCAGAGTGCTGGTTTGAATCATGAGCCAAAGAGCTGCTCTGTGTGTGAGACTGCATGGGCTTCAAGACCCTTTGTTTTTTGCATTCCAGTGGCAGGACCTGTCAGCAACAAATTGATTTCTATAACCAGTTGTGGAAGGAGGAAGTTTGAGTTAAGGTTGCTTACTTAACTCCAGCTAGCTCTGGGTTTACATTCAGATATCCTTGTTTTTTCTCATTCAGTAACAGAATAGGAAATAAAGATAAGATTCAGCTTTAGATCCTGTAATTGGGCTATTCTACTGCAGATGTTTCAGAAAGACTTTCCCTTCTCCACTGGAAAGGACATCAGATTTAGTACCTGCTGCCTGCCTTGATACTGCTGTTGGCAGCAGAGTTCTTGGAGAGTCAGATGAGATCTTGATGATCTGTCTGTTCCTGCATGGCTACCTTAGCTGATGGGAAGCTTCCCAAAAAGTGAATTGGAAAACTAGGGAGATAAAGACTTTGCTGTTTGAATCATCTAGGAATGTATCTTGCCTAGTGTGTTTAAACACTGAAGACTAACAGAAATTCAATGTTTCCTTCAGGACCTTTTTGAAAAAACAAAAGTGCTAAAATAAATGGAAATTTTGACCTTAACGTCCCCATCTTCTTGGGTGGATGGGCAGACGTGGGGTTTGTACAGGGATTTCATGAAAGCAGTATTGACTCAGACGTAAATTCTTCTCTGCTGTAGCTCTATGTTCTTGCAAATTTTTGGTGCAATTTTTAATTCTGAAAAAGTGATGCAGTAATGAGCAGCAATAAACAAAAAGCTGTATATTGCTCTTTGTTAACAAAAGAGGGAAAATAGGTGCAAGTCTCAGCTTGGTGATCCATTGGAACGGCATCTCAAAATTAATTTAAAGGCTTAGAGTAGTTTCAACTCCTTGCACAGAATAAGTGAATATGAAATACTGTAAAGATTAAAAAAAAATTTAAATCCTACCAAATTTAAGATTAACTAAAATCTGCTTATAATTACTGTAAAGAATCTGTTTACAACCAGAAGAATTCTTGTCTCTGTAGCCCTGGTAGTGATCTTGAGTGCGTGTGTTTACTGCTAAATTTATTTTTAAATAGGATGCAGTTCCTCCTTATCTTTGCCAGTTCAAGTCCCTCTGGTCTTTATTGCCTGGCCAATGCACTTCACTATCTTTCTAAGATAGCATGGGAAGTTAATTTAGGGAAATAGTGCATGAAGGGAAACCTTGCCAGGATGGGGTGATAAATGGTAGAGGGGCTAAGGCAGATCAGTGGAAGTGGTTGGCTGACCCAGTGTCACCAAGTCTGGGCTTTGCAGAAGAGCAGGCTCAGGCTTTAAAGCCCAGCCTGAGGGAGTGTGGGATGTCAGCTCTCCATCACACTCACAGCCTGAGGTCTGGACCCTGATCTTACTGGAGCCAGTAAAGGCCAGAGATGAATTTCAATGTGCATGTGCCTGCTGGAGCAGCTGTAACTGGAAGGGAATTGTGGTCTCTTTGTGCTGGTGTCCTCTGGGATTAGGCTGTGACATGCTTTGCATGAGGCTGAGAGTAGCTGAAGGCAGCGTGGAGCTCACATGTTGGCTTCCTCAGCAAGGGCAGTGCTGTGTGTTAAAGTGGTGGGAGAACATGGATTATGTTGGCATCTGGATCTGAAATACTGCCTTGATACTTGGGGCCTGCTGAAACGTCTTGTATTTATGGCCAACACGGATACACCCTTGAGTGTAACATAAAACTGGCAGTATTTGTCTCAAAATCCTCCAACAGCTGACTCAGATCCGGTAACCCTTCAAACTGTGTTTGGTTTTTTTTTTTTGTCTGAGAGCAGTAATCAACACTGAAAGGTCCTTTAAAAAGAACTTTGTGATCTCTGTGACTCAGTTTTTACAGGATAAACAGTTACATGCAGTAAATATGATTTGATTGTTTATAGAAATAAGGAAAAGATAATGAAGTTTATTAGAAAATAAAGCAAGTGTTTTGATCATTAAAATTCAGTGGAAATTATTGCAGTGGTCAAGTTAAGTGTGTCTTGATCTAAATATAACAGGTGACTAGGAAGGAAGGAGGGAGATGGAAAGATTTTTTTTTTTTTAAAGTACATTTTAAGTAGAAGGTTTGTTATTTTATCATGGCTCTTATCCAGAATAAGAGGAGAGGAAGTGAGGCTGCCTGCACACTCTTCTGGCCATGTTCAAATACCAAGAAGTTAAAAGAAAAATACAAACCTTTAGAAAACTTCAGATAAAAACGCTGCTGGTTTTTGCCCGCCCCTCAATAAAAAGGAATGGCATGCAATGTACCGCCAGTGGCAGTTAAATTTTAATTTAAGAGCAAGAATGCTGATTTTGTGTTCTCTGTCAACATATCCCTTTTCCTGTATTTAGTCCCCAGTCAGTGCAGTTTAATTCACATCATTGTTATTTGGAGCTTCAGGCAGATGAGAGAGAACAAAGTTAAAGTTAGCCAGATGTGCTGAGTGAGGAATACCACAAGGAAGAAGTCTGAAAGGTCTCTGACACATCTGTGCATTTGGCTCTAATCCTGAATTGCAGTGGGAATGATAGTGACCACTCTGACCGTTAAGGAGTTGTAGTGAGGAACAGAACAGTAGCCTGGATTTAGTGCAAATTATCGAGGGCAAGACTTCATGATAAGGAAGTTGCACTCACTCTTCCTCGCTAGAGGCAAAAGGCTTCAGTTGTCTTAGCTCCTGGTTACTTGATGTATACTGAACTTGGCATGGCTATATTTTATAACACATAAACCTTTTCCTTAGGATAGTAACTAAGAAGCATTTTACTTTGTAAAAGTGATGTTGAGGGTGTTGTGTTTTATACCTGTGGTTTTTCTGTACTGGACTGCAGCAGGTTTCTGTGCTGCTGTTTCTGTAATAAAGTTTATTAAGAATGGTAAGGGGAGAAGCAAAGTGGAAATTCACTGAATAAGTTCTCCTGCTTTCTAAGAAAGCTATTTTACAATGGAAAAAAAGCAAGAAGTGCAGTGTAAACCTGAAGTTCTTAGCTGTTTGAGTGCTTGTTCTCATTCCCAAATACACTTCCTTTTGCCAAAGGGGAAGTTGTTTAACTACCTAATGAAGGTGTTTCTACTTTTACATATTCAGATTAACAGATGGACTTCTTGCCCAATGTTAAATTGTTGAATTGTTACCTGCTGGTGATGCAGAACCTAGAAGAAATCAACACATTAATTATATTTTTATCACCTTAGCAGAAAGGGCAAGGCTCCTAAGGAAAAACTCAGACGTGCTGCAGAATAAGCAGCCTGCCTTCCTCTCTCTTCAGAGCTGGAGGAGGTGGCAGTTTATTGTTAAAATTGTTTAATGGGCTGGAAGTCAAATAGAGCTGCTGTTTGAAGGGTGGTTTGCTTTCTTATTTTTGCTTTCTTATTTGTGTGAACCTGGCCTACAGGATGCAGTGTTAACAGCACAGAAATATATAAGAAATTATGGGGTACCGAGCAGCTGGGGGCAAGGGGAAACCCAATAAATGTGGTGACTCTGTTGGACCTTTATGATGTAGCTTGAGTTTCCATGTAGCATTTTTGTACGTGCTAGCGATACCTAGTTAATTCAGAACTACATAGCCAGTTTCTCTGTATTTGTTGAAGTGTTTTCTTTTATGCCAATTTGATTTTTAACTATTTATTTTCTCTTTTTCACTTTATGCAGAAAGAGTCCAGTCAACCTGCTGAATGCAAACAACAGTAATAAGGAAATACCACTTGGAAATGATATTTGAACAACTTGTAACAAATAGTTGGATACCTGGCCTGCAGTTCAGGATATTCTATCGCTGCAGCACAATCTTATTAACAATGCTTAAAATTAATTTGTTTTAAAATGCATGATTTTCACTAACTTTATTGCTTAACATGTACAGTGGCAACTTCAATGCATTTGAGAAATATGAGGTTTAAATAAAGCACACTCTACAGCCGTTGGTACACTGTAGCTAAGTATGTCAATAGGCCTTTAGAGCCTTCTGCCCTATGCATAGGGGAATAGTCCAGACTACCATGTGAGGATTATCCATTTTCTTACTCAACATTGAAAATTGTGGAATAGCAATGTGCTGAGAAGCTAAAGTAAATGGATTACATGTATGGTAGCTGAAACAGATAGAGCAATATGACTTTTTTGCTAGTTCCCTCCCCCCTTTTTTAATGTTTCTCGCAACCTACAAATTTAACTAGTGCTTGAGCAGCTTTAAATGTCATATTTATTATCTCAGTACAACCAGTTGAGTTGAAGTAATTTTACTTCATTGAAGAGGGTGTCATATTTGAGAACTTAGTTGTTCATCTATTTATTTATTCATGTTTGTAAGTACTTTGACAGAATTAGTGCTTTTTAATAGTTTTTAATATACTTGAAAAATCTTCTTCCTCTTTTGCATAAAATATGGGTACTTGTTTTACAAGTAATTCAAAGTGGTCTCAATGTAGTAGTCTAGACAGAAGAAGCTAACTCACATCAAAATGACAACTCTTCTGGATAAAGATCAAAATGCAAAGGCCAAACTGTTGCTGTTGGTGGAAGTGGGTTGCAGCCAAAGAACTAGACAATTTCCAGTAGTTTTATTGCTTAGTGTCCAGCATGAAAGGACCTTTCACTATGAACACAGAAATTTATCAAAATGAATCAGTTCAATAAATCTGAAGTTTGGGTGTCTTACTTGCAACACTGAAATTATTCCATTCCACAATTTGTTTTCTTAAGAGTTCTGAAGTCTTCAAAACTACCTTTTGTTGTTGTGTGGCACAAGGTACACGTTTCTAGTTTCAGCATCCATTACCAGCCTCTGGCAGCAGTTGAATAGCAGCTGTATCAACACTGTGACCAGGCATGTAGAGTGCTCCAGCCTTACCTTACACATTTGTAACTTAATACGGTGTTTTCAATTTGTACAGAATAGATAGAATATTCTATTAAAGTTGTGAAACATGACTGCTGGTGCCTGTCTGGTCCCTAATGCTTTCTAGGAGAAATGAGCATCCTCTTGTGAATGGTGGAGTGTTAAACACAGCACCTTCCAGCTGTTTGGCCATCCATCTCCTGCTTCAACATCTGCTTTTGCCAAAAGCCAAAACAGCGGCCCTTGTAAATACAGCAGTGTGCAGTTCTTTGATGTAAATCAGAACAAACTTGTTCAATTTGCAAGCAAACAGTCTGGAATCTTTTGTAGGAGTTGGGGTTTTTAGGGAGGCAGCATCATTACAAGATTCCACATGATCCATGTACGTTGGTCATGGACTGAATGAGGTGCTGGGGGCCAAACTGGTTTATGAATGTTAAGGTACTCCCACATCTGACCTTGCAGCCAGAAAATGTAAGACTAATGCTCAGGTGCCATAGTGTTTAGGCAGGAATGAGGAAGGAAGGCAAGAAAAGGTTCTGGGCTTTATTTTAAAAAACTAGATCTTGTAACCCGCTCTGACTGCGGTGCACTCTAGCAGGCATGGAGACAGCAGTGTTGAAGGCATTTCTAACATGGAAAGGAATACCAAATGGAGCTTGCCCCTCTGCAGCCTGGCTCAGCACAGTGCCAGGGATAGCAAAGAGAGATTTAACCTGGTTCGTTTCTCTTTATGTTGGAACTAAATAATAGTTCCCCATCCTCAAGCAGTACTTTCCACTACATGGTTAAACGGAGTGCTGCTGCCTGGAGATAAACATCTGTAAATTAGCACACCAAAGTAATTTATGTGCATGAATCCTGAAATGCTGACTTTAATTTTGAGAAAACGGGAAATTCCAGAACATGTGGAGCAAATGTGCCAGCATCTCAGCAGCCAAATGAGCTGGGTCGGTAATGAAGCTGCCTAGCAAGATGTTCATCCTAGGGAAAGCGATGGGAAAGCTGACCTGGGATTCGTTCAGGTGGAGTTAATGCTGGTTGACACAGCCTAATAGAAAACAGATCTTGTCAAAACCCAGCTGAGCTCTTTCCATTGCAGATCTCACTGATAATGGCAGAGATGAGCAGTTCTTAGACTTCTCTGTTTTCACTTGCAGACTTTGTCTACAGGAAATGAACTGGTACCTGTACAGTTCATTCCTCTAACAGAGTATGAAGATGTGATGAGGTGGTGGTCAGAATGTCATAGCCAGATAAATCCAGGCTGGACAGAGTGCGGTTTGCAAAAACCCACAAGTTATTGTTTAAATAAAAAAAAAAGATGTGTTTTAAAGACTGGGCCTTGAGACAAATCAATTAATATCCTATGTAAAGCTAGTGAGAATTTTTTTAAATGGTGAGGTGATAGCAGAAAGTCTATGTGCATCCATGCCTGATTGCCATCTCAGCACCTGATATTAGCCCTGAGGTTTAGTCCATGGGAACGCACTGTGGTAATGCAGCCTTCACGTTGGTTGGCTTCTCATTTGAGGGAGGAAAAAAACTCCAGTTCTGGGCCTAAAAGTTTAAGCAGCTGGAAGCACTCCAAGAGGAATTCATCTGGTGTGTCACCTGCCTGGGATACAGCATGATTAACAGCCTCTCAGCGCCTAGGTTGTCTAGGAAGATAGCCTTGGAGGTACTGCCCTGCTGCCCTATGTGATGCAGGAACAAATGGTGAATGCTCTGCTGCCAGCTGAAACTTGAGGACAAGCCTGTGGTTTCTCAGGAGTGCAGCACAGCATCAGGATACCTTCCTGGAAATTTGGTATTTGGGATAACAGCTTTCGGTTCAATTTCACTATGTTCAGTTATTTGGGGTTTGCTCTTTGGTTAGGATCTGTGGTACCTGAAAAATTAAGATGGTCTCTGTGTGTTTCCACTCTCCTCATTAAACGAGCTTTTCCTGTTTTAAAATAAAGGAGACTCGTAATAGATTCACACTCAGTTAAATGCTGCCTTGCTGGCAGTTCCTCAAGCAAATGAGTTCTCCCTGGGAAGCCAGCTCAGCACAGTGCAGTCCGGAGCAGCCCCACGCTGCACAGGGACACGTAAGAAGAGGTCAGACTAGTTCAGCACCAGGAAATGGCTCGCTCCCTGCGAGCTCAGCGATGCAGAGTTCCAGTTTTGAGACATGGCCCAGCTGCCTGACGTTGCATTGAGGTAGCACTACCTTATGAATTTGTGCTTGAAATGTGCACCTTCTTCTGAAGTATCTTTGCACCAGACCTGTTGGAAACAATTGTAGCTCAGGAAACATCCTTTCCAGGTGAGCTGACAGGAAAGATGCAGAGGGACTATTTAGAGGACATACACTTAGGACAAGGGGGCTTCAAATTGAAAGACAGCAGATTAAGATTAGATATTAGCAAGAAATTCTTTATAATGAGGATGATGTGGCACTGGCACAGGTTGCCCAGAAAAATTGTGGATGTCCCGTCCCTGGCAGTGTTCAAGACCAGGCTGGATGGGGCTCTGAATAACCTGGTCTGGTGAAAGGTGCCCCTGCTCTAGCAGGGGTTTGGAACAAAATTATCTTTAAGGTCTCTTCCCACCCAAACAATACTGAGTCTATGACAAATGGCAATGTATAAAAATAATGGAGTGCCGCATTCTTTATCCTCTGCCTCTTCCCAAGGATAAATACCTGTACTATTCCCCAACTAAAATCCACAGGGAATTATTTTATGACAATATCTGTTCAGGACTTCACCCCTGAAATGAACTCCTCACAATTTTTACCTTTGCTGTCCAGTTTTCCACTACAAATAGGTGTGCAAAACAACTCTGTTGCAGTAGCTCTGACCTGTGCGTCCTCGCTTTCACAAATGGTTCACAGTCATCACACTAAACGCAGGAGGAAATTTTTTTTTTTCCATTTGCTCATATCGATGTCCTAAATACCACCAGCCTCTCATGGGCCAGGGCCATGAATCCTAAACAACAGATGCCCCAAGTCACTCTGGTTTGACAACCATCCAAGAAAAAGGGAAAAAAAGTTTTAAAAAATCCAAGCCTGTGCTCTGTTAATGAGGCATCATGTGAATGAAGACTGAGCAGTTTGTCAAGTGCCAGCTTTTGTTTCCAGACTGGCTTTCCTCTCTGCTGGTTCACCTCTCCATTACACAAGCAAAAACGCTCGCTCCACCCAGCAGCGCTCGCCTCTTGCACAAGCTGCCTTACCCTCCAGATTTTACCGTGGGAATTTGGACACTGTGTGGGGATGCCAGAGCAGGTTAATTCAACCCAGTGAGCCTGTGCTGCACTTGCCAGCTCTGCTCCACACAGCCTCCTGGCTTCTGAGAGCCTCCCTGCAAGCATTCCCCCACTACAAAAAAGATCCCTCCCAGCAAAGTTTCCTTTCCTAAAAAAGCATCACCAGTGATGCTGTGGCCTCATGTTGACTTGCCCTTGCCTCCCCCTTGCCCCCAGCATCTGCAAGGTGGACAAAATCCATACTAAACCCATCCCAGCTAGAGAAAAAGGGCTGAAGAGAAGGGAAACACTAGGGAAAGGAATTTACTCATCATTCATCACAGCACAAAGGGTGGAACAAAAAAATAATAATTTGCCCCTGTTTGGCGCAGAAACCAAACAGCATAGGATGGTCAGATCTATCATTTGATGCAAGATTTTGCACTGTACAAATATTGCTTGTGAGCTGTTAAATTGGTTTTTTTACAATGTAAATTCACTCTGGTTTTTGAGTCTACCTTTTGGGGATAAATGAGAACTTTCTTTTTATGACTTTAATGTCTATTTGATCAACACTGTTAAGGTACACTTAGGAGGAGGTTGGGGCTTTTTTATTTCCTTTTTATAATTTTTTTTTTACTTAATTATGTGATCTTCCTTCTTCCTTTTCATGCTCCTGACTTAAGGCACATTCCAAACTCTTTGATTTGCCTGAACAGAAAGAGCATGAGAGAATGAAGGTTGGGTGAAAAATGAGCATTGGAGCTCTTACTAAAGCCAACTGCTGCAGTTGGCGATGGGATATAACTTGTTAGGGGAGTTACAGCACTTGCTGCAGAGGTCATGCAGAGCTCCTGCACACGAGTGAATAGTTCAAGGCGTTTTGATGCAGAGAAAAAACAATTAAGATATAACTGCTGCTGACATTCCCCTGAGCCGTTTCATCTCCTACTGCTTAAAAAAAACAGGGAAAAACAAATTATGTACTTTCAATCTGAGATTTATATAGGCTGAATTGTTGCTTAGCCTATGAAAAGATCAAAAAGGAGATCTTTGAAGACAGATTGCCTACAAAGAACACCGTACTGTTATTACACCAAAAAAGAAAAAAAAAAAAAAGGGTTAATAAGCACAGTTCAGGTCAAAACGTAGGCAAGTGTGTGCAATAAAGTGTTTGCAAGGGCTGCTTGCTCAGGCGTTTCAAAGCCGGGCAGCACGAGGGAAAATCACAGAGCTGGCATCTGGAGCAGCAGCACTGCAGCATTCCACGTGTGCTATGCTCTGCACTCAGCCACTCGGTGCAAACTCCTGCGGTCACAGGGATGGCCTGGCTGGTTTTGGGATCTCCTGGCCAAGGAGAAGAGAAGATGGATCCCTCTCTCCCTCCAGCCCCAGCTTCATCTTGTGCCTTCTGGGGAGCAGGTGTTTCAAGTCACTTTTCCCCAGTGAGGCTGAAGAGGCTGCAAATAAATACCCTGGGACTGAACCCCTGGGAAATGATTGCTGCTATGGCTCGGGACAGAAAATGAGCAGCACTCTCAGCATTCACCCCACCTCACAGTGTGAGGTCAGCACCGTTCCCAGATCCAAGCAGGGGTGCCAATCACTCGTGTGGAAAAGAGCCACCCATGACTTTGAAGCATCCCTGCGAGATCGAGACCAAAATGCAGAGCTGCAGCAGTCATCCAGCTCCAACAAACTCCTGGCACAAGGAATGCCGCCCATCGGTCTTGTTCTCCACCCCTTCATCCTGCTGAGCATCCTTCCTCCACACCTGGCCTGCTCTGCGGGCACAGGGCAGGAGGAGGCAGAGGAAGGAGAGGAGCAGCCCAGGCTCTCTTTCCCAGCGCGATGTGCCGCAGCCTCTCCCAGCACCCAGCCCGACCAGCACACGGGGTTTACTGGGTGCGAGGAGCCCAGCAGCAGCATCTCACTGCAGGTCCGATTTCAAAGGCAGCCCTGATGAAGACGTCGGTGGAAGGCAGAGCAAACAGACACTGTAATTGCGGTGTGCGCTTTCTCATCTCCGCGGCAAGTTGCAAAATGTGCCGCCTCCTCCCTTGTCAGCCGGGCTTTAATTGGCTTTAATGAAGAGGCAATTACATGATTTCAATTTTTAATTAAAGGAGGTGTTGGTGCAGGGGAGGGGGACCGACCCCTTCGAGCTTGTCAGTGGCACAAAGGGAGATATCTGGGTAGGGTGCAGTAGGGTTTTTGGGGGGCTTCTCTCTCATCCCCCTGGTCCGGGAGGGCTTTCTGGGGGCTCTGGGCTGACTGGCAGGAGCAGATGGAAGCCAGATGCCTCCCAGCCACGCTGCTGGCAATTGTAGATCTTGCCCTGGCACCCCTAGGCGAACTGCAATCAGCTTATTTTTTTTTTCTTTTGTGCCAGAGCCAGTAGATCAAAGGGGCAGCAAAGAGCTTAAAACAAAAAACCAAAAAAACCCCAACCCCAAAAAGCCCTCCGAAGCCAAAGCAAGCCCTCCCCAAACACTGCACCAGCCACGAACGCCTCCTGGATGAAGTACTGGGTGCTTGCTGGCAGGAGGAGCTGCTGGGGTGGGGTGAGTGTCTGAAAGCTAAAGCAGTGCCACAGTTGGGAAATTATTCTATTTTATTTTGTGTTTTATTTTCATTTCATTTCATATTTTATTATATTTTATGCCATGCAGTAGGCAGCTGTCCTGTGGTAGAAACACCTTCCCTATGACCCCACACAGTGAGCACCAAGGTGAGACTGACCCACGCAGCACATGTTCATTTTTCCTGTGGACACACTACCTTGTCTGTGCTAAAGCATGACTGGAGAGGGAAAAATGGAGACGCGTGGTAGAAATCTCCCTTGGGAAGCAGTGATAATTGCAAGGCCTGAGCTGCTGGCTGAGTCTCTGTTTTATTGCTCTCTCTGGCAGCCAGGCAGCCGGAGCTTTGGCCTTGACTTGGTTCCATGTGCTGGGATGTCCTTCCTCATAGTGTTTCAATAAAATGTAATCACTTTATGACTTCCTCTGGGCAGAGATAAAAAATCATTAGGAAGAAAAGCTGGCGGCTCTGCGGCTGCACAGCGCCCTCGTCACTCCCCCCGCCCCAGCCACCGCTGCCAGGCTTGCCCTTGGCTTGCAGGGCCAGGTGGCCCCGGCACCATGGAGCTGGCCAGGCATGGCTGGGATGCCCCAGGCCAGCGGTGCCCATGGAACAGCAGCCACAGGCAGGAAGGTGCCAGGCCTGCACTATGGCCAGTGGCACTTCATGGAGCACAGCTCCAGGGAGGACAAGGGTGAAAGAAAAGGGGAGAAAAGGGAAAAAGGGCAAAGTCCAAGGTCTTTGTGAGCAAGGAGCAGTTCACCTGCTTGTCAAATATAGCCAGGGCTGGCTGGCAGCTGCTGCGTGGGCAGGCTGAGTCACCCTGCTGCCAGCCAGCTGCCCCAGCCCTGCGCCAGATGGGAGAACGAGGTCGCCTTTAGCCAGGGAGAAGTGAAACCTGCCTTTTTAAACACCAGGGTGGGAGCTGGGACAGTCAGCACTGAGCCAGCAGCCTCCTCCCTTTGAAGGCCAGGGCTGAGATTCCGCTGCAGGCTCCCTGCCAGCCCCCTACAAGCACAAACCTCCTCCCTGCCTTCCCACTTCCTTTGCCCTGGGGTCCCAGATGCACGACAAAAGCTCATGGCCCTCGTTACCCGCAGCAATCATCAATCACAGTGTGGTTTGTGGAGGGGACTGCTTTACAGTGACCCACAACCTGTTATCTCCCAGAGAAATGCAGTCTGTTCCCACAGAGACAGCTGCTTCTCCATCCCAGTAGCCAGCTTTCTCACGAGATGAAGGCCTTTTCCCCCTTTCTTCCCTCATTACTGCTGGATGAGAAATCACTTGATCCAAGATGACATGCAGCAACTGCTTGTGAAGAATGAAAACAAAACTGCCTTCCTGCAGTTCAGGCTGGGTGCTGTGTGCCAGCAGTGCTGAGCAGCTGCCCTTCCCTTGAGGTGTCCTCATCCTCATCCTCATCCTCATCCTCATCCATTTGTGAGCAGCCATCACTTTTCCAGCCTGGCTTCACACCAAGGGAGGAGCAGCAGAAGCCGTGAGTGAGGCACCAAAGGACAGTAAGTGGTGGAATGGCTGTGGCTAAAGGGGATTTCTGGCTGCAAGGGTGGTTGTGCTTCTCCTGCCCCTGGTCAACACTCAAAGAGATTTCCCATGGAGGAGGCCCTTGACAGGCAAGTGAAACAGGAGCAGCCATGAGTCACCAAAGATAAAGGTCAAGCTCGTTATCAGCCATGGGAGAGGCTGGGGCTGGGCGTGCTGCGAAGAAATGTGCACAGAGGCCAGCCAGAGCCAAAAATCCCAGTGCCACGGACACCTCCGCCCAGGGGACCAGCCCAGGTCCCAGGGTGCTGCTTTTCTTCTCCCGCTGCCCATTTCCCAGCAGCATCCGCTGGTGATGATGGGTTTCAGTGGTGCCAAGTGGCGCCAACAGGGTGGCTGAATGGGTGTTAAATGATCTGTGGGTGCTGCAGCACCCACATGGCTCCCACAGGCTGCTTGGCTGCTGTCACGCACTGCTGGAGCACCCACAGAGAGTCCTGTCCTTCGCTGCAGGAAGAAAGGAGGTGTACGCACTGAAATAAAAACATTTTTCCTCCTGCTCTTCGCACATGGCTTCTCACTTCAAGGTTTCATGAGGGAAGTTAAGGCTGGATGGAGATGTGCCTGTGAGTCCAAAAAAGCTTTTAGAAAGGCCTTGGCAATGAAAGGAGGCTGGCAGTGTCTGTGTCAGAAACTCCAGCCTCGTTTTCCAGTGCTTTGGCCAAATGTGTGATTTGCTGTTTGTGTTCTTTGGTTACTGCTCTTGCAAACAGGCACAGCCATGGACATGCATCTCCTTTCTGCAGTGCCCTGCCTGTGGCCTCTCACAGCCCATGACGGCTTCTGCTGCAGCCACAGATCCCGTAGTTCTGACCAGGAGTTTCCAATTATGGCAAATGTGTCCGGTTCCATGCCTGACTCCTGCTCCAGTAAGGCTGCAAGAATGACTTAGTCATCCTGGCTGCCTGCCAAGCCATTTAACTCGTTTTGCTCCCTTTGGAGGTCATTTCCGGGCTCCAAAGGCCAGTGGGACTCCACACTACAAATGCCCGATAGCCGATAAATGGATTGAGGAAACGAGGAATTTAAAGCAGTTTATCCCTGCTGTAGCAACCGTGGTTACAACACCTCCAGAGAACTCAGATAAACCCATCCTGGGTGGTAAATGCCAGTCAGTGCCACCTGTCCTTGGCTGAAGAAAAGACCCCTCTTCTAAAGGACACCAGTAATTTGGGATTAATAGCTAAGATTTTGGGATATTTGTCCCAGCCAGCTCTCAGCAATTACCCCACAGGAAAGGGGTCTCTGTGTTTTAAGCTGTCACAGTATTAACAGTGTTAGAGAGGTCCTGAGTTTTCAATCAGTGCAAATAACTGGAGCCCCATTGAGCTGACAGAGGACATGCAAAGGGGAAAGTGTGGGAGCCAGGTTCCAGGGGAAACCCCTGGGAAGGGGGAACAAAACTGCCCCAAATAAAGCAGCAGGATGCCCTTGGCTGAGCACAACATCTCTGTCCTGCTCCTCCCTGATCCTCTGAGCCATGGCTGCGTCCCCCTCATCATTCCAGGGCTTTAACCTGGGCTGCCCTGCCTCCAGGGAAATCTATTTTTGGCTTATCCTGGGGGAGCAGAGCCTGACCAAGGTTATGTGCCAAGCACCCTCATTTCCTCCTCTTAACAGCCTCCCTGCTTTATCACAAACTTCCTCACTTCATCTTTTTTTCCACTTGTAAAGGCTGCAGTCGCTGGGCTCCCACACTGCCTAGGGCCACCAGGCTCAAACCCATCTCCTAAAACACTAGCTTTTTGCTCCCTCCAGAAAACACACAGAGGTTTCTTCAAACCCATTTCTCCCTGCCACCAAATTGTAGTTTCTCTTAACAGAAAAAAAAAAAAAAAAAAAAGTCCTCAGCTTTTTATTACTTAGGATTTCCCTTTCACACCTCCTGGCTCAGTCAAGCAGCACAGGGACCACCAGGAGGAGGAGAACAGCATCCCTGATGCTTGCCCAGCCCCAGCCCCAGCTCTCAGCCTGGTGGGACATGCCCTGAGCTACTCATTGCAAATATTTGCCCAGGTGGGGCCAGGTGTTTGAGTATGAGATGGGCTGAGTAACCAGCAGGAAAGAAGAAAGTTTAACTTTTACATTTTAGCCTCATTAGCAAATATTAACTTGAGAAGCAAGTGGACTCCTGCTAGCCCCTGCCACACGAGCCACGAGGCAAAGGACAGGTACAAATTGGGAGGCATGTGGAGTTTATAAACCAAAATCCACAGCTCATCACCCCAAACATTTTCATTTGGTGGGAGGAGTGGGGAGACAGATCAGTGACAGGTGGGATCTGGGAAAACCAATCAGAACTGGAAACATACACATTTCCATTCTTCATTTTATCTAATGTTTTCAGGATTTTTTCTCCCCCATACTTTCAGATGTCACTGAAGAACCTGAAGCCTAGAGAGTATTTTTTGCATTTTAATCCACCATATGAGACACCTGTTTGCCTCCAGCCTTCCTGAGCACTGCCAGCCAGGCAACAGAGCATCCTCAGCTCCCGCTGGCTGCACGAGCACAAACCTGGCCATCCATGGGCACAGGTTTAGTGGGGGAGCAGTAGGGTAATGGTAGCAGGTAAAGATTACAGCAGTGGAAACACTGGCAAGGATGCAAAAGCCTCAGGAGAGGACAGACAGAAAAAACCCTAAACCCTCATCTAACTGCTTCCTTTCACACCTGCCATGGTGCAGGAAGAAAAATTGGCAGCCAAAGCACAATGTGGAACACAGTATCAGCTCTGCCACCTGGCCTGCCACACACTCCCCAGCTGTCTATGAGGGAAAGGATGCTCTTTCCCCTCCAGCTGCCTCCCACAGCCTGGCCCTGGCCACTTCTGGGAATGATGCACTGGAGGAGTTTCTTTTTGATGTCTTCCCAGCCCTCCTGGAGACAGGAAACATCCCAAAGCTGGACAGTACCATGACCTTATATTCCCCCAACTCGCTAAAGTTTGCTGATGTTGTGGGTAGGCAGTCCTGTGATCCTTTTCAGTGTTTACTCTAAAAGTTTATACACTGTTAAAAAAAAAAAAAAAAAAAAAAAGGCAACATTCAGAATGCGGGGGCAGGAGCATGCACCCAGCAGGGAGCTGGGCAGGACAGGCAGGTGAGGACATGGGTCACACTAATGCCTGTGTGACACAGGACATCCTGGCACTTGTCAGCACTGGAGCTGCCAGCCTCCACACAGGGACAAAGACGGGGCAGAGATGGTTAAAAGCCGCTTCCCAGATCTCGGCAGATTTCAAAAGGACAGGTAATCTGGAGCAGTGACCTTCAGCAGGCAATGTCAGCATATTTCTGCAAAGCCTGGCCCTTCACCATTTCCAGTAAAAGCACAGCAGGGTAATAAAAGGCTGGCTAGCAGCAGGCAGGCAGGCAGGCAGGCAGTGTCAGGCTGATTGGCATGAGCTGAAACCACCAGCGACTTCCTAGGCAAAGAACTCATCAGTGTAAGCCCAGGCTGAGGTCTCAGACATTTATTAATGCTGCTGAAAATAAAGATATCCCAAATATTTGTCCCAACAGATTTAGCATAAGAACTTGAATGCTTCAGTGGGGGAATGTCCTGTCCTTTTAAAACTCTGAGCCGTAGCCTAAACAATCTCCTGAGCTCACTGGACATGGGAAAATGGTGACGCCATTCAGAGGGGTCAGTAAATAACCTCACAGTTCGGGGCAGTGCTTGGCAAGCCACTGGCTGGGCTTTCCATCCCCTTGGCAGAAGAAGAAGTACTGAGTCACCATATGGCCGCCCTGCAGTGGGGCTCTGTCCTCCCCACCGACATCTCAGGGTATTTATTCATGGATCCCCATGATGCTCAGCAAGCTACTTGGTGAAGATAATAGCAGAACAGGCTGTATCAAGGTCTATCAGCATCTAACCAGCAGTTCTGGACCAAACCCAAACTGTGGGGTCAATCCTCAGCTGCAAGAAGATGCATCCAGGCTCCTCCAAGCAGGCCAAGAGGCTCAAAGATGTGTGTATTGGGGGGGGGGGGAGGGGGGCACTCACAGCTCAAAGTACCAGATAACACAAGACTTCTTTTTCCATTTTTATTTTAATAACCAAACTGAACTACACAGCATCCAAGAGTGGGTCGTGCCCAGGCTGCTGGGAAGAGACAGAGCAAAACAGCCCCTCTCCCCCCAGTTTTTAATCCCAGTATGGAACTTAAGTGCCTGGAGCCCTCCTAAGCAGGTTTGATTTGGCACATTCCCACCCTTATTTGGCTGTCTGCTGCAGAGCACAGCCAAGGACCAGCTGACGGGAAATGACATCTTTTCTTCCCGGCCCCTCACAACTGCTCCATGACTGTCTGCAGCAGTTTACAACATGTAATGGTAACACATGACTCAGTGGGATGAGACATTTCAAGCTTCTCAGGAAAAAAAGAGTCTTAGTCAGATAAATATTAGTAAATTGAGCAAGCCGGGCTATGTGCTATTGCTGATTAATCCATGGCTTGCGTGTGGAACAAAAAAGGGATCTCACAGATTGAGCAAAGATGCTTCCTCTGATGCCCTTGTTTAAATTAAAAAGCTCCAGCCCTGCTGCTTATCATTTACTGTAATCACCTAACAAACAGCCTTGGTGGCCTGAATTCAACTCCCTGGCTGAGACCTTTCCAAGTGAACTGCCCCTAAGAGAAGGGCTTCTTCACCTGAGCTTGGCCATCTCAGAGCAATGTACCTGAGCTCCCTCTGTGCTCATGGAAAGACCTGAACAGCCCCAGGGGAGTCTGAGCCCCCTCCCAGGGCACCTCCATTACGGGCTGCTGGCCCTGATGTGCTCCAGGCCACCTCCAGAAGATCCTGCCTCTAGAGGGACTGGCACACACCAGCTCACCAGTGGAATTTGGGGCACAAATTTGTCCCAGAACATTTCTGAAAGAAGAGAATAATAAGGAATGATAGCAAAAAACTTCCCAGAAATACTGGGTCAGTCTGGGAAAAAAACCCACCCAAAATCCCCCAAATTTTAAGAATTATAAAGATGTGGAAAAAATTGAATAAAATGGGAAAAACATGAAAAAGCTCTGCTGATCACAGGCCTTCCCCAGTAACAATCCACCATTTTAATTTACAGCTATTTAGGGCTTTTTGAGTACAAATTTCCTAGGAGACCCAGTGGTCACTACACTGAACTCCAGCTAAAAGTGCCTGTGGATACAGCTACGCCCTAATATAAACATGGAGGGCAGCAATTTACAATGCAAGACCATATGTTTCTCTGTTACTAATCGACTTCGGCTGCCAGGATTACAATGTCAGTCCTGCAAACCAGTTTTTTCCCCTACAGATGTCATGTTGAAATCATTATAATAAAAGCAGTTTTACAGCCTTCAGCCTCCCCTTCCCTCTGCTGCTGAGAAGCCTGCATTAATGCTGGAAAAATTATGGGTCCTTTTTCAGGATCAGACCCCTGGGAGAGGAGATGCATGGCTCCAGGATTACAGAGGGACAATGGGAATAAACCCAAGACAGCTACATCTTTTGGGAGGAAGATGCAATGTTGGGGCCAGCTGGAAACCTTGGTGGGACAAATACATCTCACAAAAGGGGCAGCAGGTCCTACTGATGGGCACATGGGGAGAGCTGCCTGTGGAGTTAAACTGAGAAAAGCTCAATTTTGGGGGCATTTTTCCTCGGTGTGGTCCCTATCCATCCTCATCCTCGCCCTTAGAGCACGGGCTGCTCCTGGCAGTGCTGCATGGCTGCCGTGCTTTGTTACCATGACTCACGTAGCTACAGCAACCCAGTGTTGCCAGCAGCAGGGTACATGACGCCTCTTACTTGGAAAGGATGATCAAATCCCTCCTCTGGAGCGGGCACCCACTTCAGAGACATGTGTCATGGCACAGCCATCAGTGCAAGAGCTGGCGCCACCAGCCCATCTGTCGAGGCTGAGTGTGGCCATCCCATCCCACACCCATAAAAAATCCCCAGACACAACACTCACACGTGTATAAGCATCCCCTCTCAGCGGCCGAATGCTGTTCCCTTTTCCAGGGAGGTGAATGAAGCCACACTTCCGTGCCAAATTGCCATTTAGGCTTTTAAAAATGCCCCTTGTAGATTGGAAATTGCTTTGGGGCAAAGCAGAGGGTGGTGCCAGCATCCTTGGCAAGTGTGGGAAGAAGGAGATGGCCATGTGGGACAAGGCTCTTCTGACTGATTCTCAGTCTGCTTCCCATCACCTTCCTCTGGTTCACACTCCCCACTGTGTTATTTCCCCCCTCTTTTTAAGAGCAGAATTCCTAAATTCCTAAATTTTGAGATTTCTGGAGATGTCCTGTATTTGTGGGGCAATGAAGGGTCGTTGCCTGATGACATTAAAAGCAGCCATGGTAGTTGTGTTTGGAAGCTCCCACACTGAGGCACAGCCACGATGATGTGCTGGGGTGCAAGGAAAAAAATCCCCTCTCTTTCTCTCACTGGTAACACAACTAAACAACTAAATCCAAACTAAAGGGAGTGACAGGTTCCTCCCAGCTGCCAGCCCCAGCTTGGACAGAGACAGCAGCAGCACCTGAGCTGCAATCACCCAAAGCTCCTATTAGCCCCAGCTTGGTCATGGCCCTTAATTATCAAAGCCATCCACTACCTACACGTACTCACACCACCCTGTGACACTTGTCCCTGGCTTTGGTGCCAGAGCACGATGCAGGGCTGCATCACATCTCTTACCCCTCTCCCCAGATGCTGAGATAAAATCAGCACCCTCCTGTTAGGTCTTCCCCTGAGTTATTAATCCTTCTTGTTTAAAAAGTAGGGCAATATAAATATTTTTTCTTTCCTCAGGCAAAACTTATGCTATAGACTTTTATCAGCAGTGACCAGCCACCACAGCATGCACTAGGATTAGGGCTGTTTTACTTGTAAATAATTGCCAGGTTTCCTGGACCAAATTGCTCTGGGCTCCTTACAGCTCTCCATTCCTTCCTGAGAAATGTTCCTGTAGGAGGTCGCTCATGATTTGGCTCTGCTGCCCATTTTGGATTCAGCTACAGTCACCTTTGCTTTCTGTCTCAGAAAATGTAATTAAATTTTAAAACCTACTTTACAAACTTTTTGCATGGTCACAATGGCAGAGATGCTATGGTACTTTAATGTACTGGACTTCCTTTTTTTCTTTTATCCATTTAAGTAATCCATCTTAGGTAAAAAAGTGGAGCCTTCATACAATGGACATATGTTCAAAACTAGGCTCCCTGTTCAGTGAGAACCTTTCTTCCTCTATAAGCAATGTTTTAACTTTTTTCCTTTTTTATGTTTTTTCCTATTAGTTTTCTATTTTGGCCAGCATTGAGACAAGACTACTGATGTGACAGCTGGGGGAGGCTTTGAGTATTTCAAAATGATGGATAAATGCAAAGAAAAATCACCTAGATGAAAGCAAAAGCAGAAAGTCAGAGACCAAAGTGGTCTGCTGACACTGCATCTACAGATACAAGTTTCATTTAAAAGGAAATTCAGGTTCTTTTACTGGAACTTTTGAAGCAAGGTGTGCACAAACATGCCAAGTCCTGCAGCCTTTCCCCACCAGGAGCCTTCCTCCAGATCTTCCTTGTATGTTCCTGACTTGCTGCCTGGGCTTTTTTTTGCTCTTTTTGAAGTGGCGTCCCATTTCCTGTGCACAAAGACCATTCCCTGTTTCATTTTGGGGCCAAATTGAAAATATCCTTATGATTTCTGCTTAATATCCAGCTCTGCTCCTGGTTGGCTCCAGCTCCCTTATTCTTATAGGGCCTTTTGGTCAGAAAGTGGTTTTACAGAGCAGACAATGAAAATGTAGATGTGCAATCTAATTGCAAATCAATCTGGGCTGTTCCCCTTGCGAAAACAAAATAAGTCACGCTGAAAAGTGGGATACAGTGTTGGCTCTCAGGGAAAAGCCTGCAGCTCTTCACATGCCAGGGCACAGCTCCACATATGTTCTGCAGCCCCTGCCCTACCCCACAAGCAGTGATGGCCATCGTGGTCTTCCTAGAGCAATTCCGAGCCCATCCCTCCCTAAAAAGCTCAGTCAAACCATTCCTGGCTCATTGATCAACCCCGGGACCATCACACAGCCCCCACCTGTTTTGTGACCCTCCCCGCAGAAGTGCATGCTGCAGTGAATTGTCAAAGCGTGGCCCTATACGCTGGCAGATGAGTGATTTGCAGCGGAAATGGGTTTGGCTCTAGCTCTGATTTGTTCCCGGGAAACGGGCTTCTGACCCTGCCGATGTCTCTGGGAACGCTGCCAATCTCTTCAAAGAGGCCAGACCTTGCTTTGTAATCTCTGGGCTTTGGCTTGCAAGCACCTATAGAGGCGCCGGTCATCCCAGGAAGGCGATGGAGGAAAGCAGGGCTCAAAGTCCAAAGGGTGATGCTGCCCATGGTACATACCTGAGCAAACACTGCTGGAGAAACAGCGTGAACAAGCTCATCAAGCACAGCCCTGCCCTTGGCTGCAGCATCAAGGCAATGGCTGGGAAGCTGGATCAGCCCTGTGTCAACTATCGCGAAGGAATGACAAAATGAAAGGTGTCCAAGAGGAAGGGACTGCAGGCTCACACGTGCCTCTTAAATGTCACCTCCAGCTGCTACAGCCTTTCCTAACTTCCCCATGGCACTGGGCACTGCCCATGCTGTGACTGTGGTGCCTTCCCTGGAGGAGGGAATGGGCTGTGGGGGAGAAAATGGGATAAACCCAGTGATTTCAGGGGGCAAAAGTAAGGGGAAGCAGTGTTAATGCAAAACTGGAGAGGTGGATTGCTCTCAGGAAAGGAGGAGGAAAGGCTGATGGTGTTGGTGCAGGGCCTCAAATGAAGCTGCTGGGCTTGGTGAGGTCCTGGCTGAGTGTCTTGGAGTGACCAGGGGCTGGACTCAGACACTCAGATGTCCATGGGAGATGGCAGAAACCCACAAGCGGCTCAGCTCAGACCCCTCTGTCCCAGACAGAGATGATGCCAGGGTAGACCCAATTCTGTGAAGATGCCCAGATCCAGGCCCATAGGAACAGAGTGTTGGGAGCATCCTGTATCCTATTATGGATGTGAGAATCGGCTGGGAATGCTCAAAGGGGCTGTCTCAGATCACAGTGGCCACATCCTCAGTGCATGGGGACTATGGTATCCCCAGTAATTCCCAGCATCCCCATCCTAGGGCTCCCAGTGCTCCCAGTATCCCCAGTATCCCACTCCCAGTAAGTCACAGCAACTCCCAGTAATTCCCAGTAACCCCATCCCAGTGTTCCTAGTGCTCCCAGTATCCCCATCCCAGTGCTCCCCGTATCGCCAGTAATTCCCATTATTCCCAGCATCCCCATTCCAGTTCTATCCCTGACGGACAGAGGAAGCATGGATGGGGAGGGGAGCGGGCAGACAGGACTGGGGTCCCGTCACACGGCAGCAGCAGACTCGAAGTTCTCGGGGAGGCAGCCCCTGGGGGAGGCACCCCCTCCCCACACCGGGGACCCTCCCGTTGCGGGGGACCCCCGCCGCCGGTGCGCGCAGCCCGCGGGCCGGGCGGGGAGCGCGGCCGGGGGCGGGCGGGAGGCGGGGCGGGAGGGGGCGGCGGGCCGGGCTCCCCGGGGGAGGCACCGGAAGGCGCCCGGCGCTGATTCATTGCAATAAATTGTTCCCATCGCGGCGCGGCTCGGTCAGCGCCGCCCGAGCAGCCGTGGGAGCAGCAGCCGGAGCCACCGCCGGGGAGCGAGGATGAAGATGCAAGCCGAGGTGATCCGCGAGGGCGAGCTGGAGAAGCGGAGCGACAGCCTTTTCCAGCTGTGGAAGAAGAAGCTGGTGGTGCTGACCAAGGACAGCCTCAGTCTGTTCCCCGACGGGCACAAGCGGGCCAAGGGCAAGGAGCTGGGCTTCAGCTCTATCCTCAAGGTGGACTGCGTGGAGCGCACGGGCAAGTACATCTACTTCACCATCGTCACCAAAGACCGCAAGGAGATTGACTTTCGGTGTCCGGACCAGAGCTGCTGGAACGCCTCCATCACCATGGCCCTCATCGACTTCCAGAACAAGCGGGCCATCCAGGACTTCAAGAGCCGCCAGGAGATGGAGCAGGCGGCGGGCACCCAGGAGCGGCGGCTGGCCCGGGCGCCCTGAGCCTCGCCCGCCCGCCCGGCCGGCCTTGGCCCCAGGTGAGCCCGCCCGGCCCTCGGCGCTGCTGCTTCTCGCTTCATCCTCCTCAATTATTGCGCTCCCCGCCGCCCGCTTCGGGCAGCCGGACGGGCGGGGGGCTCCTGTCCGACACTGAGCCCCGACACCGCGCAGCGCTGCCCCGCTCCGAGCCATCGCTCGGGGCTCTCGGGGAGCGCTGCCCCGCTCCGAGCCATCGCTCGAGGGCTCGGCCCCTTCTCCGATGCACCGCGAGGAATTTCTGCTGGGAGCCGGGCTTTGCAGTGTGCTGAGAGGACGACACGTGGGGGTGGCGGGGAAGAAGAAATAGCACTCGGCAGGCAGTGCTTTCCTCACAGAATCTGCTAAAAATCCCCAAAATCTGTGAAAATAAATGCTCACTGCTTACTCTGCCTTTAAAGCCCCCCATTTTTTCCTTCCTGTCCCTTGCTCTGCTGCTTGTTTAACTAACCCACTTCCTCTTGCTACCTTTAGAGCATACCACTGGATGATAAACCAGATCGAGTGTCTTGGACTGAAATGGGACAGGGTACCAATGAAGGAAAGCAAAGAAGAGAGCTGGAAGCAGCTTGGTTTTCTCCAAGCCCGTTGAGGCTGCTGAGCAAAGAGCCCTGAGCTTTGCCTGAGATGCATAAAGAAAAACCAAAGACTTTCATACAGGACTTCTAGCAAAGTGTCCACGTGTTTTGAGTGGCACAGCTTTGTGAACAATTATCTTCTATTTATGAGATGCAAGGAAGATTCAATACTGACTGGTGGTGTTAAACACAGTTTAAATTATTTCTAGTATCTATATTTGTATTTATTTTGTTGAATGTCTTTCAGCAGTTACTGGTCTTAATATTGCTTTTGCATTAATGTGTCCATTCCAAATAAATTACTTGAAATGTTGCCTTTTTATTGCTGTACTCTGGGCTGCAGTAACTTTTGTTGAGGCATATCTGTAGATATGGCAGTGGTGAAGTGGCAAGAGTGGGTAAGGCTTGGTTTTTTGGTTCCCTGGACTGGGCAGTGGGAGGTGGAGAAAGCCCAGATAATCTGTTTGTATTTGACCCTGTCTCCTCACCAGGGACGGAGAATGTGTTGAGGTTCAGTTATGGTCAGTGGTGGAGATAGAAAAGCTTACCATAGCTTGCAGAAGTGCTCCTCTAGAAGCTCTTTCTCATAAAATTGCGTAATGGCAGCTGCAGAAGACACAGGAGCTCCCTGCCACAGGAAAATGCTGCTGCCCCAGCACCCATAGCTTAGTGCTGTGCTAAGGCACAAAACTGGATTCTTGGTTTCAGAATAAGAGCGCCAACGCTCCATGGATTCCTCAGCTTTGTAGCAAAGCAAGCTGAACTTGCTCTCCTCTCTTCCTCCAGCTCTGCAGTCTCTAGACAGAATTAAATTTCTCCAGAATAACTGAAGAATGGAGGTAGGCTCTTTTCCTATAGCATCCGGACCAAGAAGCGTGGAAAGAAAATCAGCGGATTTTTGTTTTGGATGAAAATGCTTAAGGTTTTTTTGTTGTTTTGTTTTTGTTTTTTTTTTTTTTCTTGGTTTTTTTTTTGGTTGTTTTTTTTTTTTGTTTTTTTGTTTTGTTTTTTTTTTGTGAGGCTCAGTTCTCACTGACTAGCCTGGGCTTCCTCGAGAGCAATGCTGCAGCACACTACTCAACTCTGGCAGTCAGGACTGTGAGTGTAGAGGGCAAAGTACTCGCTCCAAACTCGGTCATTTCCAGCAGGTAATCTCCCCAGTGTCAGCCCAATTCTTGCAGGAGGCTTTGTACTAGAGGAAGTTGCAAAGTATGTAATTGCATAAGGCTGTAGTAAGAGCAAGAGAGACTCAGTACAGGGAGGGGAAAAAACCTGGAAGGAGGGTTGGCCCAGGTTCTGGAAGCAGTGGGGAGGCTCTGGCATTGCAGCCTGGTATGGCGGGGCTTTGCATCCTCCTTGCTGGCAGCTCGTGCACGGGCAGGCTGCACGTGACTGAGCAAACCTCTGGCCACAGCATTTGAAACCCTTTGGCCTCAGTGCCCCCTCTAACCTGAGAATGCTGGAGATGCATTTAATGCAGCAAAACAACGCTCAAAAGCAGATGTGTTTTACCCCCATTTTTTTCTTGGTACCATTTCAGGGCGCTGAAATAAAAGGCCAGACCAGAGCAAAGGCACTGGCTCTTAATCCCTTCAGTTTCAGTGAATCCTAGAAGGAATGCTGCCTGACAACAGCTGAGGGTTGGGGGCTGTTGCCTGCCACGACATGGGCGGAGAATGGGAGGAACCTGATAGCTCCAGGGGTCCCATGGCCCCCAGTTGCTCCAGCACAGCTCCAAGATCTTTGCAAACTGATATGTCCCTTATCTAGATGAAAAATGTTGACAAAATGGAAGGATTGTTCAAATTGTTTTATTCTAGGTTTATGGAATCAAAAATAAAACTCAAGAATTTATTTCTATGGAAAAAATAAGGTGGTTACTTTCTTGCAACTGCATTATTGGCTTTTCGTCTCTCCCAGAGGGATTTTACTCTTCAAGAGGTAAACAAACAAACCTAAATTGACCATTAGCTGTAAATAGCCGAAGGAGGAGACTCCAAATTGTTTATATAAAACTCCACCAATGGTTGGACCCACCGTTCGGGTCAAGGGCTGCACTGAGGCACAAATCCCAAGCATGGCACCTAGGAGAGATGGCAGAGACACACGGGGTGAGAGCAAGTGCTGGCATGGAAAAGCAGAGGAGAGCACACAAGATCCCCTTCATCCCTGATGCCTCTCCCCTGCAGTAGCAGATTAGCAAATCACTTCAAATAATTTCTTGCATTAAATTATAGCGGTCCCATTAGGGTTTGCTGTGGTTAGGGACTCCTGCAGGCACGGGGACCAGTTTCCACCAGGAGCCAGCTCAGCTCTTCCCTGAGTGGTCTGGGCAATAGCAGCACTGTCCAAAAGGCAAAGTGGGTGCTCATCATTGCTGTCACCAGGGTCCAGGGAAGCCTTTGGCACCAGAAGGTGCTGCTGAGTATCACAGCTGGCAGGGCTGGTAACTACTGCATGGAATTAGTGATGGAGAGGTAATTTCTAGAGTCATGTTTGAGCCTTCCTAGCAAATCACGCAGATTCTTCCAATCTCCTAACTGCCTGAGTGGGCCTTGCTCCACCCAAGCTACTACTGCCATTTATTCTCTAGTCTGAAACAGAAACAGCTCGCTAGCAGCAGAGGGTCAGGCCTAACTAGGTCTTTAAGAATAAATAAATAAAACCACAGATAACGACAGAACCCCTTGAGATATTCCCCCGCCCCCCCTTTGCGAGAAGAGCGGATATTTCCATTTGGATGGATATGTGAGCCCTGCTGGGCCGGTTCCCCCTCCAGCAGCTCTCACATTTGCATCCTTAACAGGAACCCAGCGGATGGGGAAGCACCTCCACTTTGGCAAAGGCCAGGTTTTTTTCCACGTGCAGACGGATGGCCAGGACATCCCCTGGGACACAAGGCTGTCCCGCACACACCCAGAATGCTCTTTTGTCCTGCAGTCTTTGTTCAGGGCAGCTGTCATGCTCAGAGGAGCAGAAAATACCCAGCCAGCTAGCAAATCACTCTGAGAGGAACAGCAAGCTGGCAGCGAATTCAATAAACTTGTGCCCAGCTCTGAAATGCAGTTTGTGATAATTTTTTTACTATCAGCATGATTATTTGGGCTGCTGGCATCAGTTTTCCACTAAGACGCCCTGATGTGTTGTCACCACGCACCTGGGAAGGATGAGGAGAATGTTGTCCTGTACACAAGAAGAAGTGGAGTAAGAGTGTGATATTTAACGTGGGCAGCCACGGGGAAATGATCCCCAGCTCCCAGAGAGAATAGGCAGCCAGGTGTTCGTGTAATGCCGGGCAGTGACTGCTGGGCTTTTATCAGCGTGCTTAAAATACTTGTGCAATGAGCCCAAGCCAAGGGTGTAACCATGTGGAGAGGGAAATCTCCCGGGAAGCGCTGCCGAGTGCTCCTCCCACGCATGGGAACACAAAGGCGATGGGTGGGGCCTTGCCTTGACCCTTTGCCAATGGGAACCATCCCACAACCACCTAACTCTCTGGGCAGGTTTTGCAATTATTTTTTCCCCTCTAGGTATTTGAATTAAACTAATTACTGCGTGCAATTGCCAAACTGGCTCTTATGATTGAGGAGGCACTTTTTTCCCTTTCCTTTTTTTTTTGTTGTTTTTTTTTTATTCTGGAGCAGAAATCCATCGTCTTAAAAGGCCCGGCTCTCCTGCTGCATTTCTCCAACATGCTGCTGAGAAAGATAATTTCTGTTTAATGGGCTTAAATTAGATCCCTCGTGTCAGACGCCCTCGGGCTTTGGGACATTGTAAATCTCAGCTGTGCAGCATGGCTGTAGCTCTGTGGCAAAGCTGCACATGTGATAGATCTCATTTAAGGCAAGACCTCTAACTGGGACAAGTCACTGTGTCAGCAGAAAATTCCCTGCATTGCTTCGTGCAGCTCTGCCAACGCACACGCTCACCTTCTTTGTCATAGCCATCCCACCTTCTGCCTCTTCCCCGCTCTTTTCTCTCCCTCTCCATGTTTCTTCTGTTCCTTTTTCCCATACCTGGCATGACCTGTGCCGGCTGGGAGCCCATCCTCCCCTCCCATCCCAGATCTCCTCTGCTCCCGCAGGTTTCAGGGCTGGGTGCTGGCGGCTCTCCAAAACGGGCGACTCCTTTCCAGCTCACATCCTGTTGCCTGGCTCAGATGGTGGTGCTGGCCTAGATCAGCCACACGCCCATGGGGTAATCAGGTTTAACCATTAGGTCACTGTCGCCAGCGGCCGCCTTTGAACCCACAAAGCTCAAGCAAAGCTGGGGGTTCAGTGCCCCGAGCCCTGCCTGGCAAAGTCTGCTCCTCAGGTTCTGACGCACAAATAAGATCAGGACACACGGGCCCGTTACGCACAGAAGCTCTGCTGGGCTTCCTGCCTCCCTCCCTCAGGAATGGGGGGAATCTGTGCAGGAACAAGACCTCCATTCTTGGGGAAGGACCGGGCTTGACAAGGAGAGCTTGTGTGAATGCAAGTCCCCCTGGGCTCCGGCTGCCCTCCCACCAGCTCATACGTCCAGCTGAGCGGCACGTGCATGTGGGACTGAATTTTCTCTTCCTGCCTTTGAAGATGAAGAGAAGGGAAGGAAAAAAAAATCAAAGGGAAACTAATTAAATAATTTCTACTACCTCTGCTTCTGCGCAAAGCCTGAGCTTTGAGAGGAAGCAAAGAGCAAGCGCCAAACCCACCAGCCTTGGAAGGAAGTGACCTTGGATCGTATCTAAAGGAGGCTGATGGGTGCAAGGGATGGTGCTGTGCCACCTCCCACTGCTCCCTTTCTGAGGCGCCTCTTTAAAATGCAAGGACAGGTGATTCATTGTCTAGCAAGGGCGGACAGGCTACGCTCCTGCAACGCCCCATCCATCCCAGCCTGTGCTGAGATGGACACCTGAGCTCAGCCCAAACTTCAGCTCCTTCAGAAAGTCTTTTCCTGACCCAAAGAAAAACCTCCATGGGTTCTACAGGCCGGAAGCTGACCAAAAACATCAGGAAAACACAGCAGCAAGGCTCCAAAGTGATGCTTCCAAAGGCAAATCCTCAATGTGTGATTTCCTTGCATTAGCTGAAAGTGAGCAAGTGCTGAAGTTTTCAACACAGTGACAGCAAAGCTTTTCCATAAACCAGATTTCCACACTCTCAGTAAGGGATTCTAATGTGCCGCCAAAAACCTGTGTCTGCAGAGGAAGGAGCAGCCTTTAGTGCTGTAGGGGTGGAGCAGCCTTTGCAGGGTGCCACCCACGGCCAGGGATGGAAGGCAGGCATTTTAATGCTGCATTTCTCTGCGAGACACCCACGCAGCCACTGCTGCAGCTGCTGTGGAAAGGCAGCCTGTCGGCTCTGCTGTGTCAGGCATTCCTGCCTTCGCCCCAGCCCCTGCCCAGCTACCTCCAAAACAAGCTCAGGACCATTAGTACCTCTTCCCCCAGAAATATTGTGAGGAAAAAGCACAGTTTGAAAGGTGAAGACCAGGGAGAAGTGGCAGAGACAAGGTTTGTCCCCAGTGCCCAGAGCATCCCTCTGTGATATGCCCACTTCTGAGCCAGCTGTAATTCTGCATTTGTAGTAGCACTTGGCATGACATCAGGCTGGATGGACAGGCAGGCAAAAGCCCTCAGTAGCCCTTGGCATCCCCTGGTGAGTTGTAACCTGCTCCTGAGCATCTGCACAGCTCTGCAGACTGCCTCCATCCTGCCCCGCAATCCCTCCCCACCATGGAGAGACCGTCCATCCTGCCGAGGAACGGGCTGGCCTAACAACATATGCAAGCAGGCAGCAGGGTGAGGCAACTAAACCCATTTTCCTCTCTGACCAAAGCTTGCCTCCAGGCTCCAGAAGCTAAGCACTGCTCTGGTTTTCCTCACAAAACCCCTTTGAGAAGAGCCTGGATGAATTCCAACTTGGTTATATGCCCCAAAGCTGCTTGGTGCCCTTCCCCCCTGCTCTCCCTCACAAGAACATTGCTCCAAGTCATGAAGCAGCAAATTTTCTTCGTGGCTGAGCAGAGGGACTGAGACTCTACACAGGGAGGTGAAGACTGGGGGTAAGTGGTCCTCACAGGTTGAAATATCCCACTTGGACATCACAGGTTCCCAGCATTTGTAGGAGATGTAGTGAATCAGCTCTACAAATAAACTAGTGAAGTGATTTTCAGAAAAGCTCTTCACCCAGAAGCATCTCTAAAGTGCTTTATAAACTTCACTAATGGGCTGTGCAAACTACAGCTCCCATTCTTGGTAGGGTCTGCACAGAGGTATCTGCTCAGACAGCTGCTAGGGAAGATGAAGGATTCAGACTGGCATCCCAGAAAGCCTCAGCTAAGGCAGACACTTTTGGGTACCTGCTCTGGGAGCAAATCCTGAAAGGGCTTGAGCTAAAGACATCAAACCAGGTTAAGCCAGCTCCAGCCCTGCACAAACTCAGCCAGGCTCCCAGGACAACAATACAATATTTCCTTCATCAACAGAACTCAAGTCCCGGGTATAAAGATTTAAGTGTCTAACACTGCTGTCTTGCACAGAGAAACACAGGAACTCTGACTGGCCTTATGCCAAAACAGAGAGAGGGGGCAATTACTGCATCAGGCAAAGCATGTTTGCAAAGAGCAATCCAGAATGCCCTCCTGAGAAACCCTAAGTTAAAAGGTGTGAACAAGCAGCCCTCTCTGACACTGGAAGAGAAGGATTTTTTGTTGTGGTTTTTTTTTTTTTTTTAACATACTTTGTCTTTCCATGGAAAAGAGATTTTAGAAAGCCTTCCCTTTCTGTGCCCACCACTGACCGAGCACAAGACTGGGAGCACTGGGTTGTGGATGCTTGTTCAAGGTTGTTCAAGTCCATCCTGTATCAGCCCCACCAGTCCCGTTCATCTGCTCTGCCAACACTCATTGTGTGCCCAGCCAGGTCTGGGTGTTCACCCAGTGCTCCAGAGCTGTGCTGGGAGCTGGGAGGTGCCCAGTGGACTCAAAACTGAGAAAATACTGGTGTGACCCTTTTGGATGAGTCTTACCCGTGTCGGAGGAGGGCACGGCCTTGGTGAGGATGCTGTCGGTGATGGTGGCCAGCATGCTGAAGGCAAACACCAGCGGCACCGCGATGATGCAGTAGTGCCACACAGTCCTCATCAGGGCCTAGGGGACAGGACACGACAGACCACAGATCACTGAACAGCACAAACAGTGACTCTGTGGCAAGAAACAAGCTGAAAGAAAATCATGAGTCAAACCCATGACTTAGGGAAATGGTGGGAGCCACAAATGATCCGTGGTTGTGTGGCCATTGTGGGGTCTTTCACAGCCTGCCATTTGTCTGCAGTGAATTATTCCAAGCATGCAGAGCAAACGATACCCTACAATCTGGCAGCACGTTTCCCCGGCACTGCTGTGGGTATTTTTAGCATCTGAGAATTAGTGACGTCCCTGCACCCTTCCCCCTGTCTTCTGTCCAACTCCTGAGGAAATGTTGAACAGCAGATGTATGTGGTGTACTTCAGGAAGCTTCCATTACTTATACAAAACAGCCTAGAAAAGGCTTTTTGGTTCATTATCATAAATAATTAAAACTAAACCGAGCCTGTCAAAATAAATGAGCATGGTGCATTATGTAACACCGTCCCTTTGGGATTTCTAATCCTGTTCTGCTGCTTCCCTGCTAATAAATTCACCAAATTCAGTAATCTGGAATAGGTCTTCTGGCCATGAGTGCACATTAGCGAGCATAATTAGGGAGAGTAATGATTTTGTTATTGCACATATTCTTAGCGGAGACATCCCTCCAGCTGTTTAATGCTGAAACAAAAGCGGTGAGGCTCCCTAAGCTGTAGGGCTGGAGCGGCTCCCAGCTCATTCACAAGCCCTGCTGGTCAAATGAATGGATTTCTCTGGGGCATGGAAAGGGAATTCCCCCTTTATTTCAAGTCTCCTGCCCTAACCCATGTCTCAAGGTGTGTTATTGTGGCTAGAAAATATTTCTGTCACTGGTTTAGCCAGAAGTTTCATTCTCTGGAGTTCTCTGTCCTAAGATCCTGTCGGCTACAGAAGACGGAGGAGCCCAGAGACATTGCTCACTAATGACTTGGAAATGTTGAGGTTTATTCCTAGTTCCCCTCTAGAGTCACAAACAGCCAGGTTTTTTTCCTCAAAGGGGCTCTTTGCCTACATTTTGGTTAAGATCTAGGGACTTCTGATTAAGGAACCAGAGAACAAAGACGGAGGAACAGGTATTTGGTACATAAACAAAAGGAAGGAGAATAATTTGCTAGGGCAAATGTCATTGCAGGACAACATTGCGGAGCTCATAGAAAAAATCAGTTTTAATCCCTCCTGCTTTGTATAGAGTCCCTCATGGGCTGCAGCAAGTGAGCAGAAAAGAGCAGAGGCATATCCGTGTCTCCTGTAAAACAAGGGGAAATGGCTCCTCACATCCCTGGGGCTGAGGAAGAGGCAGAGCCCAGTCCTTGCTACTCCTCAGCTGCTGGGTGGTGAGTAGTTGTTTTGAGGTGAGCAGATCTGAAAGCATTTTTTAGGTGAGAGGCAGAATCAGGAATCTCAGGAGACAGCTCAAAAAACAAATGCCTGGGAAATGCAGGCAGTGAGGCAGGATGAGGTACAGCCGTGCCTTCAGACAAAGGGGAAAAACTTCCCCATCACAACTGCCAAGCCCTCCTGCAGCCCTGCCCACGCTCTCCCAGCTCACATCTGCACATCACACTCCGGTTCTTCTCTCCTCTCTGTATCCAGGTGTTATTGCCGAGCTCCCAGCCCACCCCTTCCCTTCTCCAGCTGCCTGTTGCTGGGAACATCCTGCAGCCTCTTCCCAGCTGCAGTGCTGTCTGCTGCTACTTGTGCTAGCCTTCCAAAAACGCTTCAGCCCACCTCCCCTCCCTGTGATATCAGGATGGGTTCTGGAGTGTCTTTTATTAACAGCAAGCCTTTCTCCTCCCTTCCATCCTTCGGGCAGGGGAACTGCTGCATTTGGAGGCCACATGCTGCAAGGGCACAGCAGGTGGGATGCTCCTCCACCAGCAGCTGTGAAGGATTAAAAGCTTCACCCAGTAACTTTTGCATTTGGGGCTGCTGCTGTGACAGCACTCATCCCCACTGAGACAGAAAGCCACCCCAGAAGCGGATGTTTTCTTGGCAGCCATTTGGACAGAACGCTTTTTAACGAGGCAAAGTCTCGGGCAAACAGGATCGCAGCTGCATTTGCCTATGAATAGTTCTCATGGGAAGTCACTGCTGACCCTGGTCCGCAGGCCCGTGCTGTCAGGATGTCCACAGCCCTCCGGGCTTGGCATAATTACTGACTCTAAGATGATTTCCCTTCCTGCCGCCTGGGTCTCCTCCCTGTGCAGCCAATGTGAGCCTTCCTGCACTGGGACATCTGTGCTGCCCCATGTGCCCCTCCACTGCCATTGAGGCTTTCTCTCCTATCTCCACCTCACTCCAGCCTTCCCTGGAGGTCAGTGAGACCTCAGTGCACAAAAGCCATATAATTCATGTTGTTGCTCTGCCTGATTCCCATGGGACTGGGCTTCAGCATAGCACAGTCTCAGCAGCACCTGGCTGGGGGTGCTCATCTCTCCAGATGGGCCAGGTCCACCTTGGTCCCACCTAATTGCTCCCACCCATGCCAAAAAGCAATGGGGAGACTTTCAAAGTCCCTCCCAGTCCATGCTCAGGAGCATCAAGCTCTGTGCAGATGTCCCATGTTAAGGCAGCATTTTGAGTTCAGCCAAAAGAGCATGACAACAATTGGCAGAGACCCTTCCCAAGTATTCTACACCTGACAGAATCTCCAGGAGCCTCAAAAACCCCAGGGAGAGGGACCATGCTCCACCTGCAGAGCCAACCCTTGGTCTGCACCCATCCTCCCTTCGCAGCCTCATCTCAGACTGGATTCAGCCTCAGATTAGCTAAGGTGTGTAGGTGCCTCATCTCATCCATGTAGCTGGGAACCACAAACCTCAACACCCTCCAGGACTTGGCCCTGACCTCCCCACGGCTGCGGTATGGTGGTGGGAAGGGCACTCATTCTTCCTGCAGCAGTGGGAGCACCAGTGTCCTGGCAGCAAGGCTCAAGGCCAAATCCCGCAGGGAATGATGAAAGGCTGATGCAGCTCCATTGTCCTTTGGGTCCACTGCACTGACAGGGACTGTGAGCACTTTTCCTCCCCCCCATGGCCTGGGCAGAGCTATCAGTGCCCTGAACACGGCTTATCTGAGCAAACACAGTTCCCAGCAGAGCTACCTACATCCACACAGTTTTCCAATTGCTGTTTGAGACAGGCATCAGCCGTCGCCCATGTGGACACAACTAGCAGCAGCTAACATCACTTATCCCAAAATGGAGGAACAAAGTTACTGCCTTGCTACTTTCTTCCCCAAATACTCTCATGTTGGGGGGTTAGACAAAAAAAAAAAGCTGCAGAAGGAGAGTGCACAACCTCTGCTGTCTCACAGAAATATACAACTGCAATGATTTTTCCCCACTGTAATCTTCATTTACTTTCTGGGTAGTCCAGGAAATGCAGTAGCTGACAAGACCAGGCCAGGATTTCTGTGGAAATCCGGTGACTCAGGAGGGACTTAGCGAGTTTCTGTGCAAGATTAATATATTTTTTAATCCATTTAATCCATTACTCACACGGCTCTTTATCATGGCTTGGTGCAATGCTGACGTTGAGCGCGGCTCTGTTTGCGCAGAGGCCCAGCAGAGCTGGTTCTCCCTGCCCTGAAGACCACCCAAGAGAGCCAGAGGTGGCATTTCTAGGGGCAGAGCCTGCAGCTAGGTCTCACAGATCTTGTGTCACTGCTTGTGACATTTTTAAAGGCATCCTGGGTGATTTCCCACCCTCCTTACCATGCCTAGGCCCACGCCGGCAAAGACGAAGACGCTGAGTCTGAGCAGGGTCATCTCTGTGCAGTGATTAGTGAGCTTCCCAACCACTAAACCCTGGACAACCTGGCAAAGAAACACATAAGCACCATTAAGCCTGATATGATATAATAACTTAAACAAACTCAAAAGGGAATTGCTACTTTCTTCCAGCAAACAGGTTCTTCCATCAGGGCTTCTCTGACAAAAAAGGACCTCACTGCCACTGTAAATGACTGGAAGGCGGGATCCATTATTTCAAGAGTTTTGCCTTCTAGGGAGAGATCCATCCCATCAGCTGGAAGCTTCACTTAGGTGCATGCCTGAGTTTACCATCACTGTCTACTCAGCAGCAGGGATTGAAACTTTCTAAAAACGCTTGCAAATACAACTTGTGATGTGTTTGTGAAATATAGTTAATACTACGGTCTTCATTCTTGGCAAGTCCTCTCAAAGAAAAACTGTGTGTTTGTAAGCAAAGGAGGAAAATGTCTGTACCTTCTCTTGCCATTATTTTAAACTATAAATATACAAATTGGGTGGTTCGTGATTTTTAGGCAGGAAACAAGTATGACGGAGATGCTAATATCCAGTCTCAGCAGAACACGCAGATGTGAAGGATGGGGAACTGGTTCTACAGATTTTAAACAAAAACTGGAGGGGAGGAAGAGGGAAGGAAGAGCAAAACATTAAAATCTCATAAATGATTTGACTTTTTCAGCACTTAGCAAGTGCTGGATGTGCAATGATTCCCTCTTTTTTTTATCTGTTCAGCATCTCCCATACTTCAGGTGAACCTGGCCCAAGTGGACATGAGAGGAGAAAGCCTGGAAGAGATCATGCTTAAAAAGTCTGACTGCAATACAGGTAAGAGACAGATAGGAATCTACTAAGTTTTCCCTGCCTTGAAAGGGTTTGTTTGATCCAAATGAAAAATCCTCTGACTTGAAAGAAGACCTCTGGTTCAAAATGCTTTGTTTGGTGTCTTTGGTGGGCTTTGTTTCTGTGGCAGTCCACCCTGGAGAAAACTTCAGTGGTCTGCCTGGACCAGGAATGACAATACACTACACTACACTCATGTTGTGTTGATCCTGAGGCAGAAGCCCAAAGTCGCTAAAAGGAAATGAGTGCGAAATAAATGAGAAAGTAAGTAAGTTATTAAACAGAAAGGAAATGTTAATCTATAATAACTAGTAAAAAAAAAATAAAAATCAATAGAGTGAAAATGAAGTTGACATAAAGAACAATAGCTACAAAATTGATATTTTTCCAACAGCATACAACTGAATGGAAAAACATCAAAATTAAATCCTTCACTTTGCTTCAGCGCACAAAGGATTTTTGACATGAGGGCACATCACACCATGACGACATTCTGGCTCCTGCCTCTCCTTTTTTGCCATTGTCCCTGCCTTTGTTCAGGGCTGGAGAACTGCCCAGCTGCCGTGTGACACTGGTCCAGGCTCTGCATGTCCTTCCCTGGCCATGTCACCTGTCAAGCGGCCTCTGGGTGGACCTGCTGTGGCACGAGGCCTGGACAGTGCCTAGGGTGACCTGAGTCATCCTGACCAAAAGCGCTGCCATGAGAGGAGACTGATACCAGCCCCAGCAGCTCCTACTCCCAGGGTGGGTGGGGAAGCCATTGAGTGACGCTCCATTAAGCTGAGTGCTCCAAAAAAGGAGAATTGTCCTTAGCTTTTTGCAACTTCCCAGTCCCTCCTACAGCTGGGGCTGTGCTGAGTCACATGGATGGAGGCTGAGCCTTGTCACAGGGCATGGATTGACTCAAGGGTGGCATCACTTGAACCCCAGTTCGGTTCTGCTGAGCCATTGGAGGAAAGGAAATGTTTCCCAATTTGCCCAGACTTGAATGGCATATTTTATTGGGATGCACTGTGCAGGCACAGCCCAGTCCCTGCCCTTCCTTGAGTCATTAGGGTACATCATCAGCAACGTCCCTGGTCTGCTGGCCATGGGAGTGGCGCTCCCAAAAACGTGTCCATCACTGCACAGGAGCCCCTGGGTGAAGGCAGCGGGCACCACTGCAGCAGGGACAGGCTCTGAGCAGGCAGGAGCTGGAGAGGTGCAGAATGAGCTGTCTCAGAGTCAGCAGAGCAGAGGGATGGTTCTCGTGCCAGTGTGGCATTCCCCATGGGCTTTCCCACCGCTTGGGCTGTGGCAGTAAAAGCACAAGGTAAAACATCACTGCTGAATCAACCAGCTTGGCAAGGGGACTGTTTCCAAGGGCAAGAATGAGCCCAAGTCACCTGCTTTCCCCCTGGGGCTGGGCAGCAATCCTCAGGTTGTACAGTCCCCCCATGGGCTATCTGGGCTGCCTGCCTTCCTCCCCAGCATGGGCAGTGCTGATCCAGCCATTAGTCCCAGGCAGGCAAGGCACATCATCCTGATTTTGGACACAGAGCCTTGATTTAGACACTAGATAGTATTTCCAGCCACCAGTAACTCTGACCTCACTTTCCAGTCTGAATTCAGACCTGAAAACCCATTACTTCTTGTTGCAATTTTCCCTGAGCTCAGAGCCCCTAGGCTGGCATGAGCAGCACCCACCTGCACAGGCACATCTAGGAAGGTGAAAAGTGGATCCTGTGCACTCTCCCATGTGAGATTTTGGACATGGTTTACCAGAAGATAGCGGGGACATCCCAGGTGACTTGGCCACCACCAATCCCATGGACAAGCTCTGGTAGCTGATAAATGGAGTTTATCCTTATTTTTATTCTTACTGGTATATTCTGGGCTTTTTCCTTGCACACACACTCCCCTTGAGATTGACTTTGATGGGCCTTACCCTTCTGCATTTCATTTTGCCTGCATGCTTCTTGCCTTTGTAACCTGACCTCTTTTGAAGTCGGGGAAGAGCCAGTGTACCTGGCTGGAATGCCTTCTGCCATCAATAAACAAAAGAGAGAGGAAATTGTTTGCAAGTGAAATAACAGGCACTGCCTGTGGCTGTGTACATATGTCACAGGAAAAACCAACTCATCTTTTTTTCCTCCCCCCTACTCCTTCTTTAAAGGCAAATAAGTCTCCCAATAAATGCATAAGAACAGCCAAATCTCTGTTCATCATTTTCTGGATTCACCAAGCTGGGGATTTATTACACCAGTCCAGCAAATCACATGGAAAAAGACTCTTGCCTCTATCATTTAGTTTCTGGGAAAACAGCTGCTCCCATTTGCTCAGAAAGGCCAATTATCCATTTGACTGTTAACCTCTAACAAATTTCAGGAACCCCTTGCAGGATGAAAGAGACTGTGTTTGTAAGTCCAAGGTGCCAGTTTCTGGAAGACTTTTGAAGGACCAGCCTTGCTGCATGGAGCTGCTGCTGAGCTGACTGGCACCTGCAAGAAGCTGACCTCACCTGTGGAGGTTACAGGAGATCTGCAGATGCTCAGCTGGACGTGGCACTGCTGCTAAAGTTCCTTCCATCAGCACTGACTGAAAGCCTGACAGAGCCCAGAGCTTCCTTTCACGGACAGCTTGGAAATGCAGAGCTGTGAGAAGGTGGGGAAGGCAGACACAGCAGGCCAGATAAGCCCTGTAGAGAAGATGCAGGGCCCCATCCCTGGCAGAGATAGCATGATTCACATCAGAAGCAGCCTCCCACGCCCTGGACCCGTATCTCTCCTTTGAAATTGTGCCGGCTGGCAGTTCCCAGGGACACCGGCTGCGCAGGGACCTGCTGGGGCAACCACGGGGGTCAGCACAGCGCAAGGGCTGCGGAGAAGGGAGGGAGCTGCTGCACTGACACAGCCATGCCTGAAATCACTGAGTCCTTCAGGTCCTGTGCGGAGCAGCACTGATGGTGAGGCCCAAGCTGCTGAAGGCACCACTTTGCCCAACAGGGGGGAAGAGGATGGTGTGTTTTGCAAACCCCAGCCTAATCGCTTTCTTTCCCCCTCCAACCCATCCCCCTCCACAGATATAAATCCTTCAAAGCAAGGAAACTGGAGAACTTTCTGTTTGTTGTTGCAAGGTCCTTTCACTAAGTGGGTTTTCCCCCTAGGCATACCTGGCTGTAATTAAATCCCCGGCTCTTTAATCATCTCTTTTGCTGTGCAGGGGAAAAAAAAAAAAAGGGAGAGGGACAGACTGGTGATAAGATGATACGCAATGTAAATCTCTCCTCCAGGAATCTCTCTCATCTTTTCAGGATCACTCCGTACCAACTTGTCCCTCCAGAAGCTGCAAAGCTAGAGGTGGAGTTTGTATAACAATACAAATTTAAATGCAGTAAATAGAACAGATGTCTTATGATTTCTTGATCCTCAGGGTTATAAATATCTACCCTTTTGTCCCACCCAGAGTTTTGTTTGGTGCATTTTGCTTTGGGTTTGGTTTTTTTTGAGAAAAAGTTCTTAAAGGAAAGTTTCCCCCACCCCCTCCCATGGTTTGAAATCTAAGCATCAGATGTGACTGGAGATATCAGCCAGAGACTACAGGTATTTCACTTGCCTAATCCTCCAGCAGCATTTTCCAAGCCATATACTACACCTGGAAGGTCTCCATGCTATGACACTTGCAAATTCAAAAAAAAAAAAAAAAGAAAGAAAAAAAAAGAGTCTAGGCTCATTTCTGCCCATTACTCAAATTAAATTATTTTCAACCATTATGAAATTAATCATTCTCTGGAGGGAGACTGAATGATATTTCACACTGCCAGGCATTCACTAGGAGGGAAATTTCATTTGCAAGGCTTCTCAGATGAGAGGACTGTGGAAGCCCAGCCCTGGAGGACAGAAGGATTGTGTCCCTGACGGGCTCTCATAACTCTTGCCTGGAGACCTAGCAGGGATCAGATAAAGATGCTTCAAGCACATCATGAGCAATCTCTGCAGTGCAGGCTGCCTGGTGCAGAGGCAGCTCTCCTGCTATCTGCCTTCCTCTCCTCATTTTATCTCCCACAGGACTTCTCTTCACCTGGCACAGTCCCAGCTCATCAGACAGCCCCACACTTTCAGGGTGCTTCAAGAATCCCTGCAGAGACCTGCATTGCTTGAACTGCCCCTGTGTGCCATTTTCATTTCCCCATCAGTCCATCCCAGCCTCGGTCATATTCCATTTTCTGAGCCACAACTCTGTTTCCTCATCAGACAGTTCCTTGTCTCAGTGCTGTCTCACTGCCTTCTCACACCCCCTTTTCTGACCTTGCCTGGCTGCGTCCTGACCCAGACACGAGCCCCCTCCCCACCTTCCCTGCACTTCAACCTGCCCCACACTCTTCTCTATCCCCTGCTGTTAGATGATGCTCACCACAGGATGAGGTGAGGCTGAGGAGCTCTGGGTGGGATTCCTGAGGTGATGCCTGAATTAGTGGTGTGTCTAAACTAACAGCCTCCATCTCCAAGAAGAGCAAACCCCTCACCTCCTGCAGGGTCTGTGTTTCTGTGCTGATTCCCCATGCAAAGGGCTGTTTGAGATAGAGATTACAAAGAACCTAAGTTGCCTACTTAAAATTAGGCGACTGACTCAAAGCCTCTCAAAATCTCCTTTCTAAGTACTCTGCAGCTGGCTTGAATGAGAGGAATGAGGAGAAACAGATTCTTACAGTGCATTGGCCACTTCTCACCACAGCAGGTCAAATGAGGTTGGGAAGCTGAAAAACTAGATTAAGCAATTGGAGCACAATATCCTTGGGGTGGGAGAGGAAGGCAGGAAGACACCATCACTATTTGAGTCATCCTGGGATTGCTGATCAGGCTGAGAAAGGGAGCTGCAACATTGCCTTCTATAAGAGGAATATATAAGTTTTGAGAATATTAAAAAATGGAAACTACAATGACACAAAGAAACAGTTTCCCCCTTAATTTCTTTGATGTCCCCTTCCAGCTATAAAAGTCCTTAAACACTGTATTTTTCAAGTCCAGGAAGAGATGCAAACATGGGAGACAGGTTTCCTCTAACAGGAGGACTTAGGGCAAGTCCAAGAGGATGGGAAAATCCTCACAATGATTTACAGACAGGCGAACTAAAGAATAAAAAAAAAATCAAAGCTGAGTATCTGGTTGATGAAATTCACTGAAAATCACATTATATTCCCTATGAATAAAGCTATCATTTACTCAGTGAAGTGGGGAAGCCAGTCAGCAGATATTAATCATCATTCACCTATCCAGATTGGTGGAATTCACTTGCACCTTAATCTGCATTTGTATCTCAGCAGTATCAATTCACTGCACAGCAGAAACAAATGCACCTGAGATGTCAGCTTAGGCAACACAAGCAGCTCTGGGGCTCAGCAGGACAGAGCCAGCACACTTCTATTCCCTGCCTGCCAGATCAACCTGTTCAAACAGAAAGCAACAATAAAACATTAACCCAGACACCATCTGCAAGAGTTATCTTTGGGTGGTTCTCCACAGATACCTGAAAGTAAAGACATGGATTCTAATGTTTTAAAATAATTTAAAAGCCAGAGAGTGAGAGTTTAATTTGGTCCAGCTGAGGATCTTGTCCTGCATAAACCACAGTAGAGTTTGGAACTGACACTGATAAAGTGGAAAGAAGTGACAAAGTAAAAAGCAGTGCTTTGCAAGCTCTCAGGTGAGATGGCTTTGCTGTCATCAAGAATCAGGTGTCCTGGGATTTAAAAAAAAATAAAGTATTTTTTCCTCTTTCCATTTTGGTGTTCTGACAGCAAACCTCAATGCACCAATGCGAAGAAAAGTTTGTACACTATGACCACTTCACTCCTATATTTCTGATGTCCAGAGCCATGCACTGTAGAATAGGCTGGATAGAAACTGCATGGATGTGTGAAAGAAAACTGCCTGGCTGATAAAAGCCAGTTTCTGTGTCAAATGTCCCAAGGCAAAGACTCCTCAGCAAAGCAGATGCTGCAGCTGAGCCTGCAGGGCCCTGCTGGGGTGGATTGTGGCAATAGCAATGATTGGCCTCTGTGGGATGAAACTGTGACTCTGGGAAGGGACAGGTCCCTGGTTAGCACTGCCATCTGATCACCCATTAGGAAGCAGAGTGGATGCTGTAATTCCCATATCTTCCAGGGCTGTGTCTCTGTGTGGGGTGCCCCAGCAGGGCAGAGGAGGTAACCTTATCTACAGCAGTTTCAACCAAACCAGCCCGGGGAACAATGGCAGGGAAGGCAGACAAATATTCCAGACATAACAGCAGTGTCCTCAAGACAGATATCCTGGACCTAAGAGCAGTGTCCAGGCTCCATCTAGCAACACAAAGCCACTCCTTACAAGAGCTGCTGCTGCCCACGTTACCCAACCCCAAACAAGCACACCACAGCCATGCTGCAACTTCAGATTCTATTTCTGCTGTGTAACTGGGCTTTAACTGCTGTGTCTCCAGTTAAAAGCCCTGCTGTGGGGAGTCCTTCTGCATTCAAATGGGGAAGAAGATATGGCACAGGGACTTGATCTCTCTAAAATCTGAGTGATTCCTGCAGATCCTGCTCTAGGAGGCAGCATACAAGGCTAACAGGAAAAGCCTCTGAAAGCAGTGGAGTTTGGGTCAGAAACCTGCTTTGGAAAGCAGCTGCTCATCACCCCACTTTTCATGCTGTTTCCATCCAGCAAACTGGTCTTCTTTCCAAAGAGGCTGAATGGGACTGCATTCAGCTGTCTGGAGATGTTCACAGGACCAAGAGACAACTAGTCCAAAGCCACCCTCACAGAGGGACAAGGCAAAGGCATATTTCCACAGCCAGTTTACTCTGCAGAATCCAGCTGCTGATACACAGCCATGCCTGTCAGCTGCTCTGCCAAGACACCCAGATTGGGTGAGACCAGGCCAGAGCCCAAATCCAAATCACAAAGGAAGCAACTTCAGCTGCCATTCCCCAAATGAGAAGCTCCTCCAGATCCCACAGGAACTGTGTGGCAATGGCCAGGAAATGAGGAGGATTTAATAACAAGACCACTCTCCTTCAGGATATTGCTCAACTTACATTCCTACCTTGGGGCTTGGTTATAACCATCTGCTGTTCTTTCTGCAAAATCATTAAGCCTCTTCATCCAAAAGGAACACCCTGCTATAAAACAACACTGCACATTTTTGACCCTGTTACGTTACTGCCTAGTTCAGCTGACTTTTCCCTTTTACCCATTTTGGTAGTTTCCTAACCATGTTCCATCACCCACCTGCCTTTCTGTTCTTTGTTTTGTTGTCTTTTTTTTTAATTTTTTTTTTTCTTTTTTGGGAATCACAAGCTTGCTGTGCTTGTTTCCATGCAGCAGAAACAAGTTGTTCTGCACTGAAAGGATCTTCAGTGAAAACACCAGTAAGATTGTCTGCTTTCCTGAGTGTGCAGAGTGCTACTGTATAAATGTAAATCAACTAACCTGCATCAGGAAAAACTTCAGCCAAGGCACTTTAGCTTCAATGTAAGTTCTGTTACAAAATCATATCTGTCCAAGGAAATTTTAGTTATACAGCTTAAAGATCCACAAAGAGGAAAAGAGGCCTTCAGGACATTCCTTGCTCCAATTTCTTCCCATTCCAAGGAACTCGGAATTTCCAAGAATAAATTTGGAGTTACTTCTCTTTTTGAAGCTAAATGCTGTATGGCAGAGCTAGGATTTGCCTGTCAATAATGCACCTGGGTTTGGAAGAGCATGTGTCCAGAAGGCAGTGAATTAGGTAGCAGTGTGGCAAGCTACTCTGTCTAAGAGGGGAATTTGCACTTCACTTACCATTTGAAGGACACCAAAATATGACATCAGATATCCAGACTCCACTGCTTCCAAGCTAAAGAAATCCATAGAGATGACGGAAAACATAATCATGAACAAACCTGGAGGGAGGGTTAATGCAAAGAATACATCATTACACTTGCACTGCATGTAACAGTCCAAACCCTGCTCTCAGTCACCACCAGTCCAAGTCAGTAGCTCTCCCTGGGTTTGCCAGCACTGGGTATAAACATGAACATAATCCTATTCAAAGTCATTGTAGTAATTTAATCTTTAAATGTTAACTTTTTTATCCCCCTTACTTTCATCTTTAAATAATGTGACTATGTAGGCTGTAGTTTCAGCTGTTAATTATAAACTGGTAAATATTTGTATCACTGAAGCCAGGCTAACCATTAAGACAGCAAGAAAACATTTGTTCAGACAAGACTCTAACCATAAAAATAATCTGATTGGATTCCTCACCCTTCTTGCCTGACTTCAGATATTCACTGTGGGGAACAGCCCAGTGACATCAGCCAAAATGCAGTGGTTTCACTGCACACCTCAGCAACGATGTCTGGGGCACATGAAAAATCTCTTGTGTGAGAGATAGCAATGTCAACACAAGCAGTCAGGAACATATGGACAGAAAGGGCACAGACCAGGTCTGCTTTTCAACTGAGGCAATTTCTGGAAAATGTAACAGAGAACCTCCACTCAATCTCAAATGAAAAAACAATAGTGTGTGTTTTCCCCACTGCCAAACACACACAAATACAGGCGTGCTTGCACATGCTCCCATCCTACAGAACAGCCAGTGAATTAAAAATATTATGTCAAAACACTGCACTTCAAGTGTGGTGTGGGGTAAGAGCCTGCTGCTTTTGGTAGTGTCTCCTGCTCCTGAGATGGACCAAGACAGTAGGAAACTGGGGCTCTCTGCATGTGAAGAACCCCACAATGTGCCTGCCAGAGATCACTGATTCTTCTGGGCGAGAAGATGACTTTTAGCACTCCTGTTTTCCTTGTAAGATCCTCTGAGTTATGGAGACTGGGTAAAAAGGGAGCTGTGTTTCTCTCCTTCCTGAGAAAAAACAGAATCCAGGAGGCAACATGTGAGCACTGAGAAGACAGCTGGTGACCTGGCAAAGTGACATGGCATGGGGAGGACTTGCCAGCTTTTCCTGGAAGGATGAAGAGAGTGATTCCAGATTGCTGGTTCAAACACTGTGGAGGACTCCCTTCTTAATGAACTAGAAGAGCTCCACTGCATCCAGCAGCCCAACCCCAGCCCTACCAGAGCAGCACCTGAAGCCAGGACCTCCCTCCAGGCACCCCAAGCCTTTGCCTGGATGGAGCACTGCCTTCCCGTCCCAGGACCTGCCAAAAAAGCCTTCCTGGACCCCACCAGAGCCATGTCCTCCCCCTTAACAGGAGTAGCTGCATCCTAGCTGGCTCCATGGGGCTGGGAGAGAGGGATAGTGGGCAGGAAGGGTGTCCTGCTCTTCTGCTCTCCAGCTATGTGGAGAAGGTGTCCGGGAGCTGGGGCTCACAAAGATCTATGGCTTTGCCACACCCCTCCACGCAGAGCACCCCGTTGTTATCCAGGTACTTTGAAATCCCTCTCAGCTCAAGCCAGCTTAAGGTAACATGCAAATACCAGTATTTACTCACAACACCTAAATCAGGCAATAGGGTTGCACATGTTTATAAGAGGCACACGTGACGAAATGAAAGAGAAACCACACTTGGTTTCACTTGTAGGAAGATGAGATTGCAGCAGGCGCTTGCCCTTCATCCTGCACCCCACTGCAGGTACCACCTAGGAGGGGCTCAGCCTTCCTACATACCTGCTGCTTCTTCCTGGTGCTTCCCTCCAGCTCCTACAGCTCCTCTCCCCTTTGAAGTCCCTCATCAAGTTAAGACAGATTTGGATCTTTCTCCTCCAAACAAGCTGCTTTCTTTCGGAGCAGGGGAATAGGCTGTGCTCTTTAATTAGAATTACAGTATTGTCACAATTATAAGCCGCACATCCGGGTAGCCGGGTAGACCACGGGATTTGTCCATATATAAGCCACACCTGAATATAAGACGCACTTTTTTTTTTTTAAGCGAGGATCCATGTGCGACAAAGTAATGCGTTAGTAACAGAATCACGCCAGCGCGGGGTTTGGTGTCAGGTGCTCAAGTTGCAAACAGTTTTCATAGACCAGCAAAGCCTTTAAACACAGCCCCAGGCACCCTCCCCAGCTGGCTCTCACTTCAGGGTTGGCATTTCGCTGGGATTTGTCCATAGATAAGCCGCACCTGATGATTAGCTGCACTACTGGGATAGGCTGGATTCTTCAATGAAAAAGGCGCAGCTTATAATCATGAAATTACTGTACACATTGCATGGCTCCCCTGGAGATGCAAAGGTCTCATTTTCTGATGAGTGTCACCCTGTGTCTGCATGGTCCCTTAAAGCTACCCAGAGGAGAGAGACCCCCGTTCCCCTCTTCTCTCAGCAACTAAGGTGGTCTCTCCCACTGGTAACACATTTCTTGATGAAATCCACAAGGCAAGCCTCAGACTGCACTGAAAAAAAGATGTTTATGCTCACTGGAACAAGCATTTCTTACAAAGATATCAGCAGGTTCCCAGCATGGTAGGCTGCAGGTCAGCTGAGTGCAGCCACATAAATAATGATAAGCCTCAGTTCACACTGACATGTGAAAAAAAAATGGAAAATGGCATAAAATACCCTCAGAAACCTTGCCTTTTTTGAGGATGTCTAAGAGAAGGGTGAACTCCTTAGAAAAGCTAGCATCAGTGGGATGAGTGGAAAGGGTTATGCAGCAGAAAGAAGGGAAATGATTTGTGAGATGCAGTAACAATGACAAAAAGGAAAATCGGGAGTGCAAACCCTATTTAAAAAAAAAGAAAAAAAGGAAAAAAAATGACATGACATGTCTGAAAGCAGCCTGTAGTTTTGGATGGCCAGTTTAGCAATCCCTACTGCAGGATGGTGTGAGAAGGTAAGCACAGCCTCTGGGAGCTCATCGCAGCCCTCCTACACTGGACTGCAAACGGGATGGGATGCAGAGCCCTAAGGCTCCCTGCAAACGCTGCTCCACACGTGAGAGAAAACCCTTGAAAAACGGGATGCAGGTGCTAAAGCAACCATGCTGAAACCAAATTTCCCAAAGGGATTAGGCAGCCAAAGATTCATACAAGCAGCTATTTATCAGTATTTTCAAGGCCCTCTTGTCAGCAAGAGTTACGTTTGATATTTCTATCCTCTTGTTTCTCATTCTGTCTCTTATCTACCACAATGCAGTGAGGCTCTCTTTTCCCAGGTCAGCAGAGAAGGTAACCTGGCTGTGCTGGAGCTGTCTGCTGCCTGTCCCATCCTGGCAGCTCCTTCCCTGCAAGAGGCACAGAGCCCAGCTCTCTGCTTTTATGCAACACAGGGAGGAGGTTCCAAGCCCTGCAGCCCTCCCAGGGAGGTTGTTTGGGTCTCAAACGAGCTAATTTTAGACAACAATGAGATCCATAGGGAACAAAAGATTTTCTTTGCCGTGTATCACAAACGTATTTACAAAGTAAATAGAGAACAGACAGTAATTTGGGCAATCTAATTAATTACACGGTTGCAGCCTGGAGATGAAAGGTAAATGAGCTCATGAGGAGCTGCAGAGAATCAGTGATGGCCAGGTCCCCTATCAGCTGTCATCAGTTTGGTCAGTGACCTGAAGTGAAGGGAGACCTGCAAAGAGAAGTCACTAGGATTTTAATCACCCCTCACTGCAGTGCGAGTGCTACAGCAGGAATGCCTCAGGTGAACCTTGTCCCACCCTTACGGAAACACTCTCAGGCATTCACTGACAGACTGCCAGCCTGTCTTAAATCCCAGCTTCAGTCTCCATCCTCTTTGCCTACAAATTACCTCGCAGTTTTGGGCAGGAGATGTTTATTTTGGTTCAGTGAGCATTTTTGCTTTGCACAGGGAAAGAAGAATGGATTCTGGAACAGGCAGGAATTTGCATTTCGGCAGGAATGTCTAAAGCTAAGTGCATTTTGCCTGGCCTTTGGAAAAGAGAGCACACAGGAAATTACTGTGGAAAGCTCACGTGGATACAGTCTCAGGCATTTTTAACAGAAATTAATGCTACTTTAAGATGAGAAATCAGTCAGCTAAGAAAACCCTCTTAAAACATCTGTCTCATTCTGTGAAATGCTGTCATTTCATACACCTTTTAGAGTACAGTTTTAGAAGTTTATCATCTTACAAACCACAAAATGGCACTGTTAGGTCAAGCCAGCGGTGGTTTGAGGCTGTATCCTGTCTCCAGTGGCAGGGGTAGGACCAACTGGCATTACTGATCTCAGCCAGTGCCAGCTACACAGAACAAGGGAAAAAATACTCAGAAATCATTTACTTCCCTGCATGTTATTGTACAACTCCAGTTGGACTCATTCCCCCAGTGGTACAGCAAGGAATAACAGATGAACCTGACCAAGCCCAGGAATGCCATCCCCATCTTATTCAGCCACACTCCACAGACAAATTTACTTTCATTTATAAACCGAATTTATACTTTACAAATCAGCATTTAATTTTTAAATCATGCTTCACATTCTTTAAACTTCAAGGGCTTCTCCAGACAAAAATGAATTGGAAAAAGATGCAAAGTCTAAAAGCTAAGGTGCCTTAAGTCCCCTCTTAGTATCCCTGTGTGCAAGGGAAGTGCCTTAGTTTGTTCAGATGCCTGATACCCATGTTGTGATGTGCACAAAACTTACTTCTTGAAATCATCATCAAGAGAAATTGCACTTTTTGGGTTGATGGGGAAAAGAGCTGTGAAGGCTTTGTGTGTGAAAGGGCAGAGAACATCACCCTGTCCTTACACATCACTTGCAAGGATGACATGCAGCTTGTCTCTAGTCAAGTGTGTGGGGAAAGGAGTTAGAGGGTAGGCAAAACTGAAGGTTATTACATCGTGGCCAGAGATACATAGTCAGGCAAATAGGAAAATGTGAACCATGCCAGGACAGCAACTGACTCAGAGGAAGTAGGGAAACCTTAGCAGAATATATAAGGAAGACAAGAACATGCACCCTCATCAATGTGCAAGGGAAGAAACAGGCTGTGGGTCCCCTGTGTGCAGCCTGACCCTCTCATCCATCAGTAATTTTTAATTGTTGAGAAAAAGGTTAGGATTCACATATGCCTTATAATCACTAAGTAAAATCAGGAAGGAGCTCAGGTTTTCTGGAAGAGGACAAATATCTTCTTCTCTGAAGAGCTTACAGCCCAAAGATAAATGATGGACAAGAGGAAAAAACATTTGCAGTAAGGGCGATGGGGAGATTAAGTGATTTGCCAAAACTCCCAGATGCAGCTTAGGACAAGTAGTGTGCTGGACATGAAGTCCCAGGGTTTTGACCCCATGTAGCTGAGAGCATCCAGCACCAACTTAGGAGGGGAATCCTCACTGCTCTGTGATCAAAAGCAGTGTGCTTTCAGTAATTTGAGACAAGAGTATGTCATCCTATTTTAAATACACCAGCAATCATGGGTAATGGATTTACCTATAGGAAGTCCAGCAAAGACCTTGACAATGAAAACTTCCATTACTCCCGGGAACTTCATCAGGCGCAGGATTTCTCTGATGCTAAACAAGCTGCCAGACTGTGATGTGCCTGCAGAAGATGACATATGGTTTAACACTTTGTTTATACAGTTTCAGGGAAAAAAGCAGGAGACTCTGAGACTCTGCTCAGGTTCACCACCCAAACCCACAGCTCTGCTGCACCAGCTTTGTGCTGACAGCAGGAGGTTGGGAGCTGGTGCCAGCTCTGCGTATGGAGGAGCCCTCTGAGACAGTGAGGTTTCCTCCCCTGCCAGACCAATCTAACCCCCAGAAAAGGCTTCACAGTCCCCTTTTCTGAGACACAAGTCTGGGCAATTCTGCATGGCACAGTGATCAATATATTCGGAATAAAACTCTTCCATAAGCACAGCTCAGACGCTGAAGTGTCAGCATCTCAAGGCAAGGCTGGCACCTTTTTGCCCTTTAATGCAACTCCAAAGTCCTTCAGCAGTTCTTGCGGCATATCAGTCCCCTGTCCCTCTTCATGTACTATTTATCAGAAACACAAAATACTCACTGTGCTCTGTCCTGTGACGGTCTGACTTTGGTTTAGTCTGTGAAGGGATCCAAACCATTGCTATCAGGGTGTTGATGAGACTTCCCACCAGCCCAACATATGTAGGAACATAAACGCTGCGAACAGAAAAAAAATAGAGGTAACTGGATAAGTACCATATACAAGATAGTTATACCTCCATCCTGCAAAAGCTTGGGCATTTGGATGAGGAAAAATTCCTCTTTAAGTCACAGTACATGAGGCATTAAAAGAACTCACATCCTTTCATGGAGGGTTTGGATATGACCACAGTTTGAAATTTCACCGAAAGATGGCTATTGCTATCAAGATAGTTTATAATTTTATTAACAATGGTGTATAATACAATGTTTTTAAATCTCCAAGTGTCAGTGGAAAAGAGCTTTTCTTGGTTTAATTAAGCTTACAAATCTTCCCAAAGAAATGACAACATCTGCTTGTTAGAATTCATCTAATCCCTGTCTAATCCCCAATTTCACTCATCTGAGCATCATCTCACTCCTTGAAATTTCTCACTGAAATTAAATGAATTAAGGAAAGCACTCAAGATGATTAAGGATAGTAGAATACAGCTTACAAGCAGAACTAAACTCACAAGAGAGATTATACCATTTGAAAAGGAGGCATTAAAAATAAAAACACAATTACAAAACCTTCTGAGAAAGTAAACAGCATTTAGACTGATGCACTTACTTTTCTCCAAAAGTGCCCCAAACTAAACCAATATCAACTATCAACTACCAAACCAACTTTCCCTCAAAGCCCCAAACATTGAACCTTTAACAGAAGTAGGGCCTCATCCTTGGATGTATGCACAGTGAACAGCAATTATTAACTATAGCTGTACAATGATAAAAAGGAACAATTACAACTTATCTAAAAAACACAAACATGGAAAAGTCAATAAAGCCAGTAATTAGTCCTCAATTATCACTGTTCTCTTAAAAGAGCAGATTAGGAAATGACTCCTCCTAGTCTAAGGGTATGTGGGAAGATTCCACACTCTAAAGGGCTTTAATTCTGACAAACACAGTAGAGCAAAGTCCAGGGCTGGAAGACTGAAACTGAGGGAAGTCAAGCTGAAAACAAAGAGAGAAGCTTGTTTTAACAGTGAGACAAATTACCCACTAAACCAGCTCATTAAAAGTCTCCCCCATCACGAGAACCCACTTAGTTGTAGGGTTTCCTGAAACACATGCTTCAAACCAACCACAGGAAGCAGGTTTGGGGTGGAAATGCCCAGCAGAAACACCAAAGGCTGGCGTCATGTAGAGCACAGGACAAAGTGGCCACCATGGTGCCTTGGAGGCATCAAAATTCAAGCATTTTGGACTTCAGCAAAGTAATGCCTGGATTTCACCAGAGAAGGCTTTGAAGTTTTGCAGATCCATGCAGACTTGGAGGTGAGTGTGCCATCCCTGCATTCCCAGCAACCTGTGCTGCCAAAAACAGGATGTAAAAGTGAGCTGTGAGCCCCCAGCTGATGCTCCCTGTGAGTCTGCTGATGAGAAACTACTCCTCGCCTGTATTTTTACTGCTGGTTTCCTTATCAGGCTATGCTGTATGTTTTTCATGGAATAACCAGCAGCATCAATTGTAAAAGCCCCAAGTTTCCTCTGTGCTAGACAAAGGCTCAGTCTGAATAATTTCTGGAGTATTATTTAAGTCACAGAGCAAGACAGTCAAGGATTGAGATGCAAACAAGCAAGAAAAGCATCAAAGAACAAATATAAATATATATACACACACACACACACATTCCCACTAATAGTAACAGCAAAAATCCCAGCTGAATATTTTAATTCTCATTAATTATTATTAAAACAACAAAGCCAGATAATATCTTTCTGCAAAAGGACTTAGCACAGTAATTTAGACCTGCTGCCTTCTATCCGCCAAGCTGCTTCACTAATTAACTCAGACCACAAAATTAGTCATTTACTGGATCATTACTTTTCATTTTTAGTGCAGCAGATTGCCACTTTCTAAATTAAAATTATATGCCAAGCAGTTCCCAAACTACTGAAATCAAATTTGTGGACAAAAATTTTTATCCAAGACATTCAGAATTCCTATTTTGGTATGGCAACATAGAGTAAATTTACTAAGAAGATAAAAAGGACAAAATAACCAAAATAAGTAGCTGCAACTGGCTAAATGTGTAAGGGCTTTTGTGGGGTTGGGTTTTTTGTTGTTGTTTTTCTTTTTTTCTTATTTTTTTCCCCCCAGAGTTTCTATATCTCAAGCTTTTATTCTGATATTTAAAAAACATATGTCAAAATTTTTCATCAGCCAGAAAAAACTTCCTTTCCAGTCCTACTTTTTCCTGAGGTTGTCCAGAATCCCACATACCAATGTAAATATGTTTTACTCTTCACATCCAAGAAGAATTACAGTACGCAATAACAGAAGGATCCCTCTGTAAAACTATGAGCAAACAATGCCCTGTGCTTACTCCACTGCAAGCACAGGACTGTAAATTCACTGTGAAAGGGAGAGGACAACCTTGACAATTTACATTTTTTGGGAAAACCTGGGCTTGATAAAACACATTTGTGGAATTTTATAGGGCTGGCTGCTGAAATCAGAGAAATCCAGTAAAATATTGAGCTCAAAACTGTGTTTCCCAGGTAAGCCTGAAGCATTCAAAGTTATCTGAAAATCCCTTTTCCCAAGCACATCTTTCTGTAAGCGCTCCATCTTTTTCCGTGCATTAAGCACTGTCATTCCGTGATTGATGGAAAAGTGAGGAAGGTACACCCTCCATCTAGCTGCTCTGCTATCTCATCTCATCTGTCAGCAGGGATGAATGCTGAAATTTGACATAACTCACCTGTGTCCTGGAAAACGCCTTTTGCATTTGTTTGTTGTCTCATTCAAGAGAGATGAAGTGAAGCCAAGGAAGGTGATAGTAGCAACGCTTTGCTGGGTTAGTAGCACGAGCTGAACAAGAGCTGGCTCGTGGTCACTCATCTGTTTTTTTTATTTTAAAATTTAAACATGAACTCCCATCTCTGCTGGTATTAACCAGCGTCCTTTTATATTCAGTTCTGTGTGTCTGGCTTATCAGGAGGAAGCCTCACCAGGAAGGGATGCAGTGGCACTATTAAGATAAATGAAGTACATCAAGCAGGTTGCTCCCGTGGGACCTTTTCCCATCCTCTTCCCCTTCCTGCTCTCCCTCTCATCCCTCCTGGCTGTCCACAAACCAGCCATGTGGAACCAGAGTGAGCCCTGCCAAACCCAGCAGCAGATTTCCTGAGCAGGGCAGAAGAACAAAGGCTGAGGGCAGCACTAATACAATTAAATTAAATGGAGCAAAAGGGCACAGCAGCTTTGGCAGCTGAGCTCATTGTAGGGCCTCTTCCAGCTTCTTGTTGATTAATGAGAGATTAAGGGCCTTTACTGTCCTGGGTTTTATGGTCAAAATAACTTGGGTAACTTTATCTGTGTACTTCAGCATGTTATTTATAATTCCTCTGCTTTTTAATCTCTAGAGCCCCTTCCTGACTTTTGTCAGCAGCCTCTTTGTCTTCCCTGGGGACTTCTGCTAGCAAAGCCTCTTTCAGCTGTCAGCTAAGACCACAGCTGCCCACTAATCTTTTTGATTTTCAGCTCTGCCATGAAGCAGAGGAATAAAGCACATTTTCCTGTCCTGCATGGACCTGATGTATCCCAAGGTCCTGCTTGAGGCAAAGATTTTGGCTGCAGGGAGCAAACACTTGAATGTAGGATTAGAAGGAGCTAGGGTCGAGGAGGACTAGTTTTTTCCAACATGACTAGCTACAGCTTGTCCTGACTGAAAACTTTGAGAGAAACAGGAAGAAAACATGAGCAGAGGGACCTGGAGGCCAGGAGCCTGTAACATCAGCCAAGCACTGCTTAACAACCTAACAAAAGCCTCTCCTTTCCACTTTCCTGAAGCCAAGAGGTAAAATGTGGTGCATGCATTAAAAGCATCCTTTTAAAAAGTTTTAAAGGGTTTTAAAAAGTGGGATGGCCACTTGCCACAGGACCCAAGGTATGGCCCAGTGCAAGGCTCACTTGGTAGCCTGTGGCCATGGAGAAAGGACAAGTGGCTGGCAGCTAGGATTACCCATCTGGAAACTCCATCCTCAGTGCTGGTGGGAAAGCAGAATTGATGACAAAACCTTTAATAGTAATGTAAAGAGATTGACCTCCAGGAAATCCTAGGATCCAAAGCCAGCTGGAGGAGGGTTGCATTTCTTCCCATCTAACACTTAACCAGCCCCTATATTCACTGCCAGGTAAATCCCAGCCTTCACCACACCTCCCAAGGGCAGCAAAATGAGGAGCTACTCCATGTTCCTTCACAACCTGCTCCCATCAGGGTCAATTAGCATGAGCGAAATGAATGCAATCAGAGTTCAGTTTCTGAATTAAGAACGACAGGAACACAACAAGGACTCACAGAGGCTCTTCAACTCCCGTCACCTGTCCCTGAAGTCAGAAGTGATACATGTGAAGCATCTAAAAAAGCCTGGCAAACTTTAGAGCAAGTACAGCTCTTGGAAAGCAGGGCCTGGCCAAACAAGTGTGTGGGTGTCCATAGGTACATCCACATGTACAAATACATGCGCAGAGCATTTCACAGTAGCTCTGAAGAGATGTTTCAACAAAACTTCCATGAAAAACTCAATCCCACAAAGACAAATGCAGCATGGCAGTGGACCAGCAGTAGGGGAGAGGCCACTGGCCAGGCATTTGCAGGCATATATTCCAGGCATGTTTTCAGCTCCCAGGCAGGGAGCCTCAGCAGAAACCCACTGACCCCAGGCAGTGCCAGGCAGGGATTGGGCACTAGAACCTCCTGCTTCCACCAAGGGCAGCTACAACAAACCAACAGGGGCCACAGTTTTGGGCTTCAGCCCAAATTGCAATCCTTGCTCGGCTGTAATTCCCATTTTTGATGTCCTGTGTGAGAAGCCTGGGACAGACCATGGAGGCAGGTACCTAGGGGCTGCTGCCAGCCAGGAGCTGCATTCAGGCTGCCTGTGCCACGAGATGGTATCAGTGGCTTTTCTTTCCCATTAGCATTCCAGCCACAGAGCCCTGCTCTGCAAAGCCCCAGGAGGAGAACACACGGGTATAATTGCACAATTAAAGGTTGCATCAATACAGCGATTCTTTCCAGGAGGAAGCAGCTCCCAAAGATTCCCCCAGGATTAAAGGATCAATGTGTATTTCAGCAGTGAATGGGATTGTGTTTGTTTTTCTTTCTCTTTTTCTTAATAAAGTCAAAGTTGAACATGGAGACAGCACAGATTGTTTTTTAGTGACTCACTCCTACTTCAAAACTGCGCTGCATAAAGCCGGCATTCATAGCCGGACCAGATTCCTTAAACAGTTCTGAGAGGACTCTCAAAATATTTCTTTGATTGCAGTCTGGCCACACTATCCCCTCATACCCTTAGAGGGGCAGATATGGATGAAAAAAAGCTGGTGAGTTAAAAAGAAAGGCAAAGCAAAAAACTGAGGTGAAAAAAAGAAAGATCAGGTGGAATCATGACACCAAACCGTGCGCTCTGGTCACCAGCTTTAGGTCTGTAAGGAAGTGAGCAGTGATAACTCAGTGATACATAACTTACTTACTGCATAACTTATTGTAAAGTACTGATGGTTTTGTCCAAGGAACTCTGTTTTACTGCCTGGCTAAATGCATTTCTTCTCTGACCCATTGTGGTCTGGCCTATATTGTTCAGATAATGCCTTTTGTATTTATACAAAAAAAAAAAAAAAAAAAAAAAAAGAAAACCTCAAAAACCAAACCCCAGAAACTCAAGCACAAAATTTCACCAAGCCTTCTTAAAAAATCAAACCCACAAAAGCCTCAACCAAAAAAAGACTTATTGAGCCTATAGAATTTTCTCACATTTCCTAGGATGTTCATGCCAATGTACAGAGCTAGTCCAGCTTCCACAGCCCAGGGCAACAAACAGCACAATAACACACATAAATTCAGACAGCCCAATGCTCAGCAGACTTCAAGGCAGCACTACCAAAGGAGGACCACCCGTCACATTATCCATGCCTTTGAGAGGAAACAAAACACCCTCAGGTCTTCCTTTCTGCAGTTCCTACTCCTGTCCTCATGGGAAAAACATTACACAGAGACATGGAGAAGTGTGTTCCCCGTCTCCTGACACAGAACACAAAACTTGAGTGGATAGCCACCCCTCCCATTCATCAGCAGGAAATAATGATGAAACTGGAAACCATTACTAGGTTGTCCTTTTTGCCACATATGCTTTAGATGAGGAGCAGCAGAAGCTGGCTGCTGCTGCTTTGAGCAGAGCAGGAGGCCTTTTTTTTGCTATGGTGAGCTTGACATCATTGCAGGCTGTCCAAGCAGGGAGTGAGACTTCACATCCACACCCTCCAGAGAGGCCCTCACAGGGTGACAATGAGTCATCCCCAGACAAGTGCTCATTCAGCTGCTTATTTCTAGTGGCAGCCACATCTGGAAAGTTTGTGTGGTGCGGAAGGAAAAAAATTATGAAGAGGGGAATGGGGAGCCTCCATGACCTGTTTTCATCAGAACTGGCTGAGGGAGGGATGCTGAACATTGGCACTGGTGCATTAGCGGGGCAAAGAGCCAGGAGTGGAACCATAGGGGGTACGTCAGAGCCGCTGTGTGCTGGGGACATCAGACATGGCACAGGTCTTCACAGCCGCTGGAGGCACCTGGGGATTTACTTCCATTTGAGGACATTCACTCCTGTGTGCATCACTGACCCAGCACAAGGAGGGTTGCAGGTCTTGAAGAAAAAACACTCTTAGGGCAATGCTGGGCACTGAATAAAAAGAGTTGAAAGAGTATGGAAGAGCTTCTTCTACAGGGAAAATCCTTTGGCAGAGCTCTCTAGGCAAATAATATTTTATATGAATGGATAAGGCTGGCTGTCCATCAGGTGCTCTGCAGCATGAAAGTGATCCTGCTGCAGAGAAAATCCCAGCAATGAGGAGCAGCTGGAAGGAGGCAGCCCGTGGCTCAGGCAGTGGAGCAGATCCCTGTGGCAGGATGCAGATCCCTGTGGCACGATGCTGATCACCCTGGGAGAAGGATGATGATCCCCCTGGCAGGATGCAGATCCCCAGGCACCGGAGCAGCCAGACCCTGGCGCTGCCCGACCCAGCGCAGCGCTCCCCGCAGAACTCAGCTAATTGCCGGAAGAGGGAGATCAGTCACACTTCAATAACACTTCAATAAGAGTGGGCGGATCTGCGTGGTTTGCCCATAATCTGCCGCTAATTTCGAGTATCATCTAGCCTCGTGTGCTTTTTTCTAGTAAAACACCCTATTTCCAAATAGTGCCCTTTCCAAATTCAAAGTTTCACTTGTATGTGTGATTATTGCTTTTCCCTACTGCACGGCATGAACATTCCCACCGTTGGTTCACTGAACACCTGCACATCTGCACGAATTTATAACAAGTGGGGGACAAAGCTACGTACCTCAAAAGATTTTAGTTATTTTAGGCATTGCTTGCCTCACACTTCTATGCAGCATCACCCTGTATGCCTGGAAATGGGGAAGTCTAGACAAGGACCAGGTATGATCTGCACTCCCTGAATGGGGGCTTGCAACACCTGGCTTTGATCCCAGCAGTGCTAACTAATATTGGATGAGCTGGGACAGGTCGAGATAGGCATCAGAAAGTAGGTGTTGGTGGTCATTGCTCACATCAGAGGCACCCCACTGGTGAGGCTGGGACATGAGCTCTTCAACCTATCTGTGAGCGATCTAGCACAGCAGGGAAGAAAATTTCCTGAGAACACACAGCTAAAAAAGTACTGGGGAAAAGGACAACCAGTGGGGAATTGCATGTGGCCCTCACAGAGCTGAAGGATTGGGCAATAACAGCTGAAAAAGTCAATGCAGATTAAAGTTAGATTAAATGCTTGCAGGCTAAACAAGTCTTAAATTCACGCATGAAATTATGCTTTCTGAACTGCTTATTTCTGGAGCAGGCAGTTAGGAAGTGACTGGCACTGTCATTTCCACTACAAAACCTGGGAAGCACCAAGTGAAACTTCCAGAGACTAATTCAAAGGAAAGAGAAAGGCCTAATTCTTCTTGCAACATGTAGATGGTCAGTGGAGTTTGTTGCTACTGTTGTTGTGGAAGCAAAACACAGGTACAAGAAGACATTAGATAAGCACTTAGAAGAATGATGCACTGAAGATTACTAAAGCATCACGAATCATATTCACTCATTCATGTCAGGAAATCCCCTGAGCTGAATATAGTTGGAGGCTGGAAAAGTAATCAGAGAAGTATTATACAAGCCTGTCCAATCCCTTGCTCTTCACTGGGATTCTTCCTATGATTTTTGTCAGAGAAAGCATAAGGATACTAGATCACATTGAGACACAAGTGCAATTTCCTTCTCTACACTGAAAATCAAAACTGTGTCTACCACAACCATGTCACAAGCCAGACAGGCACATCTCTGCTCATTCCCTGCAAAATGCTGCTTTTTTTCCTGCAACTCTAAAACATTCCAGAGAATAAATAAGAATAAGCACAACACTCACTTTGTGTTTGGGAGGACATGCAGTTGAAGGGTAACGCCACATTTCAGTTCAAGAAATGTTCACCTAACTTATCAAGTGACTGTTTAATATAACACAAAGATATAGCCTCCTATCTCTTAACCTTTTTCTTGGATACTGCAAAGAATGGAAAGTAGTAATATAAACAGATTTTTGGGGCTCTTCCCCACCTTCTCATTTTGTTCCCTAACAGATAGCAAAGCCTTTAAGTATTTTTTTAAAATTACTTAATTAAGCAACAAAAACTACTCTTCCAAGCTCAGAATGTGGTAAATTATTAAAATGCTCAGTTTGGGTGTGTTGCTGGGTAAGGACTCCCACACACAGACTGGTTGAAGGTGAGCTTGCTAGACTACTCAGTGACTCACCACCAAACACATTGTTAATTATATGTTACAGCATGTCTGACTTCATAGAGTGCTGTAGGTGGTGTGAAATAATCTCTGAATGAGTTCAAGCTTTTTCCAGCTTTTATGAGGTTACAGTGCTGCAGACTCCAAAAGACTCAGCTAGGCAGGAAACTGTTGAGGATTTGCTGTAGTAACCTGAGCTGCACTCCCAGCATGTCAAGTCTCGACTCACAGCAGTGGCTTTGGAAGATCTGCAAGCTTGGCATTGGTTGGAGTTGTTACCTCTCACCCATCATGATGCACTCACTCACTCACAGCTGGCTCAAAGCAGTGTGTGGGCAGAGCTGAATTTTGCTGCCCAGGGATGAGGGGTGGGGTCCAGGTAGTTCCTGCGAGGAAAAGGGGTAGGATTTGGCTGGCAAAGAAAGCACTGCTTTTTTGCTGGCACTAAGGAGTGAGGCAGTGACTGCTGCTTCCAAGAGGACCGCTCCCACCTTCCAAAAGATGGAAACACAGACATGAGATGCTCTGGCTTTTTGCAAAGACTCTGCCTTCTCAACACTGGCAAGTAGACAGCAGGGACTGTGGGCAGATAGTCTGATGCTGCAGGTAACAACCTATTTTGCCAATCCTGGAGGTGTCCCAGCATCAGCCCACCAAGGGACTTCACCTTCCTCCTCTGTCAGTCCCTTTTGCAAGCAAGGCTCTGGTAATGCTATTGCAGTGATCCCTGAGAGTGACCCTTGTGTCACACAAAAGCAGACTCCCTCCACACCCCACAGCCACAGAGCTAAATAAATAGAGAATTCTGGCACTTAAAATTCATCTCTTACCAGGACTGTGCTCACGTGAATGACATTTATAAGTTACGTAATCCCTGGCAAAACAAGTTAATTCTTTACCTTGAGGTAAGTAACTGCAAATGCAGCATCCTACCAGAGGTATGGTACAGACTGATCTTGCCTTGGAACAAGTAGGGGTAGCCAACACCTCCTTGCTCAAGGTGTGAAAAACCTTGCAATGCTTCATCAAGGGCTCCAGCACCTTTTGTCTAGTTAAGACCTTTTAATGAAATAGGACACATTAGGACTAATTTTGTATGGAAGCAGTGTTGAAACGCTAATACCCAAAAGTCACAAATAAAGCTCTTCAAGGGTCAGGTGTGAGACTTTCCAGCATCCCACTGCAACCTCTCTGGTTGCACAACAGGCCACTTGAAACCAATCCTTTCTCCAGCAAAGACAGAGCCTGAGGGCTGTGGGGCAGCTGATCTGATTTCATGAAGAGTTTGACTCCAGAAGGAGATGTCTGCATGAGACGAGTGAGTCACTCCATTTCAATAATGGGTGAAACCATTAATTGAAGGCACACAGTTTGCTTGTTTGGGCAGGCTTCCTATGCCCTAACCAGGAGTGGTCTCACTGCTGCTGTATTTACTGAACTCCTCCAATTAAGTACTTTGTTTCCCTCATCCATAATGACAATGGTTTCTGCATGTTAAATATATTCAGAAAGGAGGTTGCTCTGTGTTTCGCATTTGCAAATTAGAGTAACTTTCTCCTCTACACAGTTGGTAGGAAAAACACTAGCCAAGGAATGGCTAAGAAACTTCTGAGTGAAGTATTCTCAACTACTTTGTTTAGCATAGTAGAAAATTATTTGTGTTAAAAAACACATTCAGTATTAACTTGCTTGCACATTTTGGAGCAATGAATGAAAGCACATTGAATGCATTGCATACCAGTCAAACATAATTTCAGGGCTTCTATTCATCCTGGGTATTTTGGGGGATTCCAGCATTGCCAAAGCCTTGAACAAGAACATCATTTAGCTGCAGAGCTGCTGCAGCAGTTGCAGCTCAAGCTGTGCCTCACACACCCTTGCTCTCGGTTGCTCTCCCCTTAGGGAGAGAAAGCGCTGGGTTCTTTCTTCACATCTTGGCCCCACTACAGAGACCACCTACAGGGATGCCAGTTAGCATCAGCTGCATTATGCTGAACAGGTTTTTGTGGGAGCACTCAGTGGGAACCACATCTTAGGCAGCCTCCTGGGCAGCTCTCCACCCAGCCACTCGCTGAGGCACAGACCCGCTCTGCTCACCACCAAATGGCACCAGCAGCAAGCCACCTGATGGACTCGTATGGGGAACTGTGAGCAGGGTGTTTACTGTATTTTCAGTTGCCTTTAATTGCAAATTAGCAGTTGGAAATAAGGAGGGGTGAGCAAGGTGTGAGGTGCAAGCTGTGTGCAGAGGAGTTTGGGAACTTCTGATTATCCATGGCTGTGGCTGTATGGGGTGAAGCACTGGCCTGCTGCACGCTTGGGGTTTGCTGTGGCTGCAAGATTTACATTTCAAGCCAGCTGTGCAAGAGCCAGAGGCCACACACTTCTTTGGCAGGACATCCTAGGGAACACCTGTGTTTCAGGTGCTGTGAAGGCAGCAAGGAGCTATGCTGTTTAGTGGCCAGCAGTGCTGATGATTTTGAACTGGTGTTTGTGCTACCCTGGAGCCTTGAGGAAGCTGGCTGCTTTCAGTGCACCAAAGACATCCACTTAAACAGATGAACTTATTGATTAGGAAATTGTTTACCTTGAGATTGTTGGCTTTTTTCTTTTCTGTGCACAGGGTTAAAAATTACATTTTCATTTCACCTCAATTTTATTTTCAGCAGGGCAAACCTATGGAAACAAGGATTTCAGAGTGCTGTTGGATGTATATCATACAGCACCAGGGAAGTACTGGGGTGTCCAAAGTACACAAATCCCCAGACCTGGGTCTGCATCAATCCTTGTAGGAGTCTTGTTACAAAGTTTTCCTTTCTTACCCAAAGAAACAGACCTAATGCAACAGCAGCTGTAAAACCTCACAGTTTAAATCTAACAACTTATCTTCATAATATCCCTGTGGGTAGTGGTGGTACAAACACCCTGGATGTACTCACAGGGAAATGAAGCACAGAAAACCTGAATGCCCTGGTAAGATCCCATAAAGACCACGGTGGAAATAAAAAGCCTTAAAAATCAGGTGTCTCACATACAAGTTTAGTGCTCAGACCTGAGTACCACAATTTTCCTCTCCTCTTTCTTTTCCCTGGATCCCCCAAAAGCCATTTTCTGCTCCAGCCCTAACAGTGATGCAATGGGAACCCACAGCTTGCTGTGTCTTGCAGCCCCCTGACAACACAACAGCAACACCTACATATTACACCACTTATGAGAGATGCACACACCTGTAGATTTTGCAAATGTGTGACATCCCTATTACTGTTTCAAGAATTCCTCCCCAGGAGCCTTGATGTTGCACACTGGTGTCAGCTGGCCCAGCTCCACAAGAACCAGCTGCCCTAGGAACAGGCTTTGCCCCCGGGACACATCCTAGAGCCCTGACTCAATTTAAGCATGAATTTGAGTCAGTGGAAACTTGTCTGAGGAAGGACTGAGTAAAAACCGCAGGGTGAGAGTAAAACAAGCAACGCAGATCCTGAGGAATTAGTAATAAAGGCTGCAATCTCAGCTGCAGGAGGGGCTGCCATGGAGAAGGGGCTGGAAAAGATGAATTACGGGCATCATGGAAAAGATGAAACTCATTAAAAGCTGAAAATTATTTAAGATCAGGCCCAACATCAGCAGCATAGATGTGATGGCTGCCAATCCCCATCAAAATGGCAGCACCCAATACCAAGAGCCCAGCCCAAGCACAAATATAGGGATTAGCAGTAGGAAAGGACCTGAAATTCACTGCTCTTCAGTAAATTATCAGATAGCAGCAGTTGAGTAAAAAAGGTGGTGAGTTTGGTACCCACATCTGTACCTTTAATCCCTGCTTCAGATCAAGTCTAGTAGTGGCCTTTGACAAAGGCTATTTCTTAAAATTAAATTACACATATTAAGCACAACTTACTGTATTTACAGACAACAAACCCTGTATTTCAACTACACTAATACTATGATATTCTAAAAGCAAAACACCATGGAATTTGAAGGTCTAGGGATGTTCTTTTAGGGTTGCTTTAAGTCTGGTTAATATATGCCTTTAATTTCTTCCCCAGACTTACTTGTGAAATTCAAACATAACCAAAAGAGACAAGAGTACTCAAAGATCATTAAACATGTGGAAAAAATTATCCCAGAGGGAACATGAAAGCCATCTGCCCGAGACTCCCCTGCACTCATGCCACAGATGTGAACAGGGGGAGATGGATGCTCTGGTGCCAGAGAGAAAGTGGCAAACCCTGGTCCTGTTGGCATCAAAAGAAACCGCACATCCAGCCGGCCAGAGAGCTGGTTTTGCTAGGAGCACATTAGCCCCGAGCCTAGCCAAGACTTTATCGGCTGGAAAGTCCCAGTCACGAGTGCTAGCTGCAAGGGGCAAAGGAAAAAAAAATAAAAAACAAGGAAAGATCAGGCAGGACAAGCCTGAACATGTTCAGTTTGTCCTTCCTACGTTACAATTATATCCTCATTCCTCAGAGCAAAAGGCAGTTCAAAGACACAATAAATCTCTTTCTAGTATTACGCTTCTCAGGAACGTCATGGAAACGGAACTGAAGTGGTTCCCAGAGATAAGGTGACAAAGTAAAATTAAGCCCTTCCCTACAGCGACACTTTGGTAAAATATCAGCTGAGAAATAGAGGCACCATTCAGGCACAGCTCTGGCATTTGTCTGAAGAAACAGGACTGACCTTGGAGGTTTCAAACTGATCGATTTAACGTACTGCTCCCCACACTCTGCAGCTGTTCCTTCCTTTGCATTGCCTCTAAGGCTCACACTGACTTCATTCCGTGGGCTGCTTTTTATTACCAGGAAATGTGATTCCCTTTTGGGGTACATCTTAATGAATGCTTCAGTTCAGGTCCCAAGAAATTTGGGCTAAAACACTGTATACCAAGGGTGGCTTTGGAGCAGGCAAAGCCTGAGTGACCAGTTAAAGCAGCCACCAAACAGGAGATTTTTCAAAGCTTTTTCTTCCATCCCTTCAGGCCAATAGAGGGGACAAAGAAAAGAAAGAGTTTAAAGACAAGGCAGGAAGCACACTCAGGATGGACCTGGGAGGTCTCCAGGGGTGTTCCTACTCTGTGCTGTGTCCCTCACAAACCAAACGAAGCAAAACCAAAGGCACAAGGTATAATGATGCCACAAGGACTAATTAACTGGCAAGGGGAAAAAAATTTGATCTTCACCTAAAAACATACACTAAACAGCCCTAGACAGCAAAACATTTGATAGCTGCAAATGTAGACATGGATGGAACAGACAGAAACAAAAGCTCCATCATCTAGTACCAAACCATGCAGAAACTGTCCAACACTTGCGCTGAAAGGTTACGATTAAGTGAAATAACAGTGGCTTTTAAATTTATTTTTTTAATCTGCTCCACACCGAGACTTTGATACAGTATGGAAATCACCCTGCCCATCATCCCAGCTCTGGGCTTTCACTGCTGACATACATTCATGTCACTGTTACAAGCTTCAGCCTTGCACAGGACAGACACCATAACTGTGCTGCGTGAGATTTTAATCACCCTATTGAAAAGCTGTAAGTATTTCAGACTGAGTCATTTTGGGTATACTGGAATTTTTTCCTGCCTTTCACTGTGTTAGGAGATTTCTTTCCACCCTACAGCCCTTAGGAAAGGGACACATGGCTAAAGGAGTCAGCAGTCATGAATAATCAGGGAGGGACTTCTCCAGAGCAGGGCAACAATGTGAAAAACTCTTTCTTCTGAGGCGACATTTGCATGACCGGGGGGTGACATAATAATTCCACAAACAAAAAAGGCTTTATACCCACATGGTGGCTTTCGAAATCTTTCTGTATTGACTTAGTCCTTCCCTTCTGTACAGCAGCATCACATTTTGGGGACAGGAATTTGAACTACATCTCTGCAGCCATGGCTTTATCCCATTCTTTCTGGCTAACGCAATCCTACAACTGACATTAGCAATGCCGTTTTATGGGGCACAGCATTTCATTAAAATGCTGAAGGATTTATTTCTGCTCTGATATGAGGGTAGAACAGGCAGGCAGAGCCCAGGGTGAGAGACCTGTCTGGGAGACCACATACAGGTGGAGATGAGGCCAGTGCCTGGGCACTAGCTTGCAGTGATGGAGAAGAAAGGAAAGGCAGAAATGGTATTACTAGAGAGTGAAAAAGAAGCAACATGCCAAGATCATACCCCCACACACCCCCCCCTCCCCACACACACACAAAAAAGAGAAAACAACCCAAGCCCCGTTAGACACTTGGGAGCTGCTGAAAGAGCTACACTGAAAAGGAGGTGCTGAAGTGCAGCCAGAGGAGCTGCGTGCCAGGGCACATCCTTGTGAAGGCACTGTGTGTGCCGCCAGGGCACCAAACTGGTGCTGGAAACACAGCCAGGGTGTGAACACATGGTGCAGATGATCAGACTGAAGCAGAGCTATTGTTTCACTTCCAGCGTGGGCTGTTTGCCAGACATGGACCTCTGCTGAGAGATAACCGGAAAGCATTTGAAATTCTAGAGAAAACCCTTCAGTTTGGGGTAGCTGATTTTTAAGGAGAGGGCTGAGCAGTGCTCTGAGGAGTGAGAATCAGATTGTTCAGACACCCCCACCCCCATAAAAAAAAAAAAAAAAAAAAAAGAAAAAGTAAAAAAGATGTCTGGGGACTTTCAGAGCAGGGAAGAGGCGCTGCAGGAAGGATGGATGCTGGACCAAGCCCAGCCTCCCAAGCCTAGGGGGATTCGCTCACTGCAGAGAGCGGGGAAGCCGTTTCTCACCAGGATAGGAAGTGCAGTGCTTGGCAACAAGGGAGGCAGCTCTCCCACAACTCTGGTTACGCAAACAGTTGCCTTCTGCTGGGTTTCAACATGCTTCACTGCTCCAAAAATAATTTCCTGCTTGATTTGATACCATTAGCAGGAGCAGGGAGCGCGGCGGGAGCGATCGTGCCGCTGTGTGCTGGCTGCAGGTAGCCACGGGGCTCCAGCAACAGCCCCAGCCCCTGTTTTTGGCAGAGGGGCCTGATTGCGCAGGAGGGAAGGTGATAGCTCAAGCCTTCTCTTCCTCTGTGAGGGGTTTTGATGCAAGCCTGTACAGAAGTACCTGTCACCTTTATCCTTTCAGGCCCCTTTTCCAGAGCTGACATTTGCCAGCCCTTACAGCTTGTAACACTCACGGCGTGTACCCAACACTCAGCAGCCAAGCGGGGATCAACGCCAACATAAAGTTCAACGACAAAGTCACTGCTTGCTGGGTGATTAGATGTGCTGCTCCTGGACAGAGGTGCTGGAGTTCTCCCACAGCACAAGCAGCAAAAAGCCACTATCATGCCTTCTTGCATTCCCCAGTGGATGACTTTGGGTCCCTTTGGAGGTTGTTGGAGCAACAGCAATCCAGACCAGTGCTTTGGGAACAGCAGCACTTTCTGTTCCTAGCTGGACTGGAATTTGGATATCAAATTTTGCCCTAAGGTGCATTTTATTTCCTCCTCCCTATTCCCAGCCCATTGATCTGCATGCCCCTTCCCCAGGGCCTGCCTTGGAGGGGACTCCTTCAGATTTGGAAACGTTAAGCAGTGCACAGAGCCAAAGATTCCAGGGCCAAGCTCATCAGCACTGCGCTCCATGGCTGTGCCCCACACACAGCACACCAACCTTCCCAGCTCATGGCCTTACACAGGGGTGAGCTGGTACCTTCCAGGCAAAGTGCAAGTCATGTTCAGCAAAGAGATGAAGCAGCAAAGTAAAACTTAATGTCACTCATTAAAACAGCAGCTGCAAAGCAGGATCCAGGAGTGGAGAGCACCACCACAAACATCAGCGTATTTTACGGTAATCCTCTTACACTTTGAAAGCAAAATTGTGCACTGGCACATGTTTATGCTTATATCTTTTTAAATCCAAAGAGACCGTGAGGGATGATTCCATCTGCTCTGCACCATACAGGCCTTACCAACCTTGATTTCCACAGTTGTTCTTCGAGCCACACAATATTTTATGAAAGATATTCCTTGGCCATGACTAGAAGAGTAAAATGGGTGATGAACACACCACTGCTTTTGGAGAGCTTCAGCAGAAACTAACCTTGGACGGTAAAGCCATAAAAAGAGAGGAAGGGTTCCCCTCAGCATCCTGTACAGGACATGATGCCCCAGCTTTCACACACAAGACAAAATATGCATCTGAGCTGACCCAAATGCCAGGTGGGGCCTCTGCTGTCACTGCCACAATAAAAGGGAATCATCCTGCAAAGAAGGAGCTGCTAGAGGACCTGAGCTGGGTGGCAGGACAGGACTGGTGGGAAGAGTGCACAGGCTGGTTTCCGTGCTCAAGTGACCCATGTCTGCAGCAGCTGCTGCTCCCACAGCCCCAGGGAGTGCAGATAAGCAGCAGCTCAGCTTTTCCAGACATAGCACAATTCCGGTTTACAGCCTCTGGGCTTGTCTTTTCAAAAGAAGGAGCTAGGTGTCTATTCTTGCAGGAAACCAGGTGTGTAAACAGTTCAATTAACATACCCAGCAAACCGTGCTCTAGCACAGCAAAGAGGGCTAGTGGAGACAAGCCAAGAGCACAGGAGCCAAGGAAGGAAAATACTTTTAAAGAATACGCCTAATTAGAGATGGGCCTGGGCCAAAAGTTCATATTTGAACACCTGGAATAGCCCAGGGGAGCAGAATGCTAACCTGAACCCAGATCCACATTTTGTAACTCTCTCCTCTCCCAAATGAAATAAAACCCAGCCACAAAACCCAACCCACAGTTTGAGCTACAGCTTTTCAAAAGCCAAGGTCTGAAGACTTGGCTTTCTCCTTTCAGACTGGCTTTGGCCAAGTCATTGTGCTCAGCTGCTGGTGGCCTCTGTTCCTCTCACCCCATGCCAACCAGTGTCCTGCTGTGGACCTGCCCTGCTGCACTCAAGAGCTGGCTCCTGTTCCCTGGCACCCCCGTTTGCTCCAGCAGCCATGGCATCCCCATCACTGTGACCAAGCCCAGCCTGTCTCTGCACTCCCTTCTCCTTGCCCTCACAGGAACAGCTCCTGGACAAAGCAAGGAGCCTGCCCAAACTCAAAGCCCAGTGGCTCCACTCATGCCTGTGAGACAAATATTGGCAGCAAGCCCCAGTTTTGTGCCAAATCCCCAGATTCAGAGCTTGTTTTGAAGGGTACAATCTCCATGTGAGGGAAAGCCTCCTCCATGCCCTTGATGAGTGCTTGCAGAAGAAGCAGACTCCCTTTTAAACCTGCAGCTCAGGTCTCAAGAACAGACAACTAAACTTCTCCCATACCTTAGCAACTTGTTTGACTGTAGATTTTCTTTGTAGCAGAATCACATTTGACAAAGGAAGGTCAGCCTGATCCCCATAAAATCACCCTGTCACAGGCACGTCATGCATTTCAGACAGCTTGCAAGGCTGACTAAACATTTACTTTTGGATGGCTGTCTTCCAAAGTCCAGAAATAGATCCCAGTTCTCAGTAGAAGAGGGCCTGAGTGTGCCATCAGATGGCTTCACTGCCCTGTCACAGTATGCCATTTGCATTCCTGTGCTTTCCCCCTCACTGGGTGCCACCACTGAGCTCCCTGCACATCCCCCTGGAGAGGTGAGGCCTTATCTCCCCGCTGGATTATTCTTGGTAGCTACTTGTCACTCCTTTTTCCATCATCTGACCTTGGGTCCTGTTAGGTGAGGTATGTGGCTAACACACAGGGCTCTGGATTGCTTTCCCACCCGGCCTCTCACCAGCATAGCTGGAGAAGAAGAAATGGGATTTGCTCACACTGGATGCTGCAATATTCAAGGAAGAGTTTGTGTTCTGAAAAACATTGAAACAATTCAGCTCCACTGCTATTCAGAGCAGTTGTGCACCTTGGATGTACTCCTGTACCTATAGCAAATTCTTCCCTGCCTCAGCGGAACCCTCATCTCCAAGAAATAAAAAAAACCAAAAAAAAACCCAAAACAAAACAAACTTATCTAGCTTTATGAAAAAGATTATATAATTCTTCAAGGGCCAAGAGCCTCTATCTGCAAAATACTTGCCACGCAGCACCCAGGCATAATCAAAAATGATGCAACTTTTGGTAGGGCGTACAGATTACAATCAGGCAATTACACATCCCAGCCCGTGTAATCACATGCAATGAGAACACACATGGGTGTAGTGTGAGGTGTGAGCCTGGTGTCACCAACCACAGGCTCCTCTGGTTACCCAGAAGGAGCCATTCAATAAATGCTTAAAAAATTTATTTTCTTAAACATCAGTAGGTCCCTCCAGAAGAAGGCCTCTTTCTGTCACGAAATGTAATTCCTGAAAGACTGGGAAACCACCAGGACTGCACTGGAAAACATTAGCCAGAAGAATTGATCTATCATCTGTCTCATATCCAACTGTGTCTGAACAGTTGGAACAGGGAGGGGAAAAAAAAAAAACAACCCATCACACACAAGACAGAATCTGTTTTACAGCTTTATATCAGAAAAGAGCCTCTCCAAGCTTCTGTAGGAAGTAAGTTTAAACATCTGATGCATGAACATCCTCAGCTTTAATAACCATTACTGTCTTTCATCTCCCCTTTTTTAAAAGTCTCAGAACAGCATTTAAGACTGGCCTCCTGTAAGCATTGCTCAGATGCTCCCCAGATGTCTTTTCCAAGGGGATTTCTAATTATTCAGGGTCTTTTAAAGAAATATCCTGCAGGAATCTTTTAGGTTTCTGGGGCTTTCCTTCCTTCCTCCACAAATTTCTTTACCCGGAGCTTGATTTAAAACCAAACTCAAAGGAAACACTTACAATGACTTCAATATGTCTCAGATCACACACCCTGGGGTGAAACAGAATTGAACCAAATCCCATAAAAATAAAAATGGTGCAGATTTCAAAGGGATTCACAGTGAAGTTTTGTAAAGATGTAATTAGACCAAAAGTTTTAGCTGAGAATATCATGGAATAAAGGAACATTTAGTGAGACCGATAAAGTTAATACTTCATATAGACCACAATGGATTGGATATACAACCTCCTCTCCTCAAAGAAAAATAAATTAAAATTGAAGCAACAGTTGCTGTAATAGCAGCTAAACAAGAAAACCTCTGATTCTCAAAAACTGGGTTTTCAGATCCTGAACTACCTTAAATGGACTTCCAAAAGTGCTAAATTCCTATCTGCTGAAAATCCACTTTAGACATCTCCAAGTGGGAGATGAAGAAAAATCATAGTCATTTCTGGAAAAGCTGGCAACTGCTTCGGCATATGTTGGCAGCTGGAGAGCAGAGCCAAACCCCTTACATGATGATAAACCAAAGCAAATAATTTGAATGAACATATAAGGCTTTTGTCTCTCTCAGGCCACCCAAGCCACAGTTAGTAACAAGACATGCTACTCTTCCAAATCTGCTGCTGCATATCCCCCCAAGTGGGATATAAGCCCATAAGATGTTGTTCTGTCACCTGCAAACACTGACTGGGCGAACTGGGAGTGTTTCAGCATGTGCCATGGCACAGACACACTGCTGGCTCAACACACAGTGCTAAGTCCTGTGCACTAATGGACTCTCAGATCCCACCATGAGCATTTCCCTCCCCTTGATCTGCATCTCTGCTTGCCAGCAGTGCTTATGGTAATTTCCTGCACTGCTTGGCACAGCACAGGGCTCAGCCCAAGCAGTCAGGAGCTTGTAATCTGAATGCTACAGAGAATATCTGATAGAATCACAGAATAACTTGGGCTGGAAGAGGCCTTAAAGATCACCTATTTCCAAGGTGGATGACAAGGGCACATCCTACTAGCTCAGAGCTCCATCCATCCTAGCCTTGAACACCTCCAGGGATGGAGCATCCATAATGCCTGTGCCAGTGTCTCACCATTCTTACTCATCTCACTCATTCTCAGTGAAGAATTTATTTCGAATATCTAATCTAAGCCTGTCCTCCTTGAGTTTAAAGCAGTTACCTCTTGTACTGTCACTACATGCCCTAGTAAAAAGTCCCTCTCCATCTTTCTTCTAGACTCCCTTTATATACTGGAAGGTGCTTTAAGGTCTTCCCAGAGTCTTCTCTAGGCTGAAAACCACCAACTCTCTCAGCTGTCTTCACAGGAGAAGTGCTACAGCCCTTGTGGCCCTCCTCTGGATGCCTCCAACACATTAACACATCCTTCTTATGCCTGGATGCAGCAGTCCAGGTGGTCTTGACAGTGGAGTAGAGGGGCAGAATCCCCTCCCTCAACCTGCTCACCATGCTGCTCTTGATGCACACAGCTGGCCTTTCGGGCTGCAAGTGCACATTGAGATTCATCTTCCAGAGCAGAAGGTTCTTTCTCCCAGCTCCTGCTTTTGCCTTCTTGGCTCTGACTTGGGCAGTGTGGCTGGGCCACTTGCCAGTGGAGACCAAGGCAGGAACATCATTGATACCTCAGCCTTCTCCATATCCCATGTAACCATGTCTCCTATTTCCCTCTGGAGAGAGTCCACATTTTCCACCATCATCCTGTTATCAACAATGTGGTTGATAGAAAGCCTACAGACGCTTTTCTTGTTGCCCTTGATGTCATCGGTCAGGTTTAGTTCTGTCAGGGCTTTTGTTTTCCTAACCTGATCCCTGGCTACTTAGATGACCTTTCTGTATTTCTCCCAGGTTAACTGTCCTTGCTTCCACCCTCAGAAGGCTTTCCCTCAGACATCATCTGAGTTTTTCCAGGAGCTGCTTGTTCATCCATGCATTTTTGCCTGACAGTTCTGTAGGGATACATCTCTCCTAAGCTTGGAGGAGGTGATCCTTGAATATCAACCAACTTGCTCGGACCCCTCTTCCCTCCAGGGCTTTATCCCATGATACTTCACCACGTAGATCCCTGAAGAGGCCAAAGTCTGTTCTCCTGAAGTCGAGGGCAGGAAGCTTGCTCTGCACCCAGCTGCACTAAGGTTCTCAAACTCCACCATTCCATGGTCGCTGCAGCCCAGGCTGTCCCAGGGCTTCACCTTCCCCACCAGCCTTCCCTTACTGCTGAGAAGAAGGTCCAACACACCACCTCTCCTCATGGCTCCTGTATGACTTGGAGCAGGAAATTCTCTCTCCTCCTGCACTGCCTATGCCCAGTTATGTTGTTCCCTCCCAGGATCAGCACTTGTGAACATGAGGCCACTGCTATCTGCACAGAGGATGGCATTTGCTGTCACCCTGGCTGGATGGCCTACAGCAGACCCAGACTATGCTGCTTGTCCTGTCTTCCCTTTAATCCTGACCCATAAATCCTTGGTCATCTCTTCATCCACCCCAGGCAGAGCTCCATGCACTCCAGCTGCTCCCTGACAGGACTCTGAGGAGCACCAAGAAGTTTCTGATGCTCAAAATACCTTCTTGCACTATCCCATGGTTTGTCAGGAGGAAGAGACAAGCCCCAACAAGTGCCAGGAGTAGCCTGGAGATGGCCATTCAGGAACTCCTTTGCCTTCTGGATACATCCACTGCCCAAATGCTTCACATACCTTTGGTTCTGGTGGTGTGGCTGTGAGCAGGGTTTCATAAGGAGACTGAGAGGAAACAAAAATCCTGGGTGGGGCCATGGAAGCTGGTGTAGTTCATGAGAAGGTCACACCCATTTCATTTCATTCTAGACACCCCATTCAAGCGGTCTGGCCTCCAGCCTGGCCCACAAGTGAACTGGCACCTTAGAACAATGGGGTGTTGCATCTCTCCAGCCACCCAGCAGCTCCTGCTCATCCCACCAATCCAGCAGCAATGGCCAAGAAAAGCCAAGGGAATGGCTTAAAAGCCAAGACCAAAGCTTTACATAAGGGCTGCTTTTCCACCTATCCTTTACAGCAGTCACATTTCAGGCAGGAGCAAACCAGGAGAGTAGCAGCAGAGGGTGCTCTGTCCCTTCTTCCCCCGTGCCAAATGAATTTGTGCTTTGGAAACACTGCTTCCTTGCAGCCCAAGCCCCTTGGTGTCCCAACCTTATTGCCCCTGGTGACACAATACATCTAAAAATCACCAAGTCTGTCTCCTGCAGAGCCTCACTCCTCATCTCCCTAACTCCAGGAGTCTCAACTCCTCCCAGCCCACCCCTCACATGCCACATCCACACGTTTCCGTTCATCCTGACCTTCCTCCCTCCCTTCTCTGATAGTCCTTCCCACACAAGCACCACATCCTTCCTGCCCTGGCCTCGCCACAAAGCTGGGTTTGTTCACTGAAGCACATCAGAACGAAACATAAGCATGACCCTTTGAATCTAAAGGATTAGGAGAAGTAAAGGAGAGAGCTGCTCATCTGAATATGCACAAACACAAAGGGAGGAAGGTAGAGCCTCCCTCAGGTTGTCCTGGAGGTCACTCTGCTAGGTCTTGCTGAGTTCAGCCCTGTACTTTAGCCCACAGCCTCTGGGACTCTTCCATGACAGAAACCAAAAAACAATCTGGCACTGCCTTTTACAAACAACTAAGGAACAAAAAAAAAAGGTAAGAAAAGGAAAAATAAAAGAGAAACAAGCCCCCCCCATCCAAATTGGATGGTAATTGGGCTTACAAAGACTCTGCCTGCCCAGGGCACCAGGGGATGAAAAAGAGAATACTTCCAGGAAAAGCAGGATGTATTCCCTCAAGGTAGTAGATATTTGCATGAGCATGCCTCATGATAAAGTCTGCATCCCAAAGGCTGTATGATCTAAATAGCAATATTGTAAATGTATTGGATGAGGGAAGGAAACACTATTCTCATTGCCCTGTATTATGCATGAGAAACAGCAGTGCAGAGGGATGGGATAACTTACTCACATCGCGGGAAAAATCACAGCAGAGCCAAGTCCCAAATCCCAATTCAGGGACTTAACACAGGCTATTCTGTACTTTCTATTTTCTGTTAACAAAGAAAACAGTATTTTCCTGGATTGCAATCCCCAGTGATACTGCTGGATTTGTTGCCCAGTCGTGAAATATTCCAGGAGTGGGAAAAGCAGATGAAGCTCTAGTGAGTCATGAGCAGACACTGCCTCATTGTGCAACCTGGGCTGTGAGGGTCATGTTCAGCCCTCCAACTCGACCTCTGCTAGCAAGGCCAGACCCAAAATACCATGTGCCTTTTCATACAATTCCCATTTTGGTCCCATTGTGAGGTTTTTGCCCCCACTTTTTACTTGTTTCTTGGGGTTGTTAAGCCAGGCTTAACAAGAAAAATCAGCCTCTGCAGACAGCCTAGCAAGGACACAGTTAACAACAGACCAGGCAGGGCCCCACACTGCACAGGAGCCCAGGGCTTTCACAGCATCAGGAGAGGGGAGCAGTGCTCAAACATCCATAATTGTTTAGCAGAGCTGACTCCACAAACACAAACGCTTTTGATTGTGATCTGGCGACCACGCACACAAAACAGGGTTTCGCTCTCCCGCCGCCCCCTCACTTTCTGACTCCAGGCATGGGGTGGCAAGAGAGGGCAGCCTCCCCCAGGCACGATGAAAGCTGGAAAAGGCAGCAGGGAAATTTCCTTAGCTCCCCTCTGCCTTTTATCTACCTGTTTGCTTGGGTAACTGCTGTCAGCCCATGGAGAGACACCAGACAAATCCCACCAGGAGTCCCTCTTCTCATGGCTGTCACAAGAAGAAGCTCTGGATACTTTTTTTTTTTTTCTAAAATGCATTTTCACCATGGTTACTCTGGGAAAACGAAGGAGCTAACCCCTCAAGGCAGAGATGCCCAGGAGGTAGGAGGGTGCTGTGGGGAAAAGGGGCACCATTCCCTGTGAGCTGGCAAAGCCACACTCACAGCCCTCCCAATACGATCCCTGTAGAAGGCTAAGTGGGAATGAGGGTTTTGAAGGAAAATGGAGAGCACACTTGATAAGACTGAGGAAGGGGCTGCTAACAGGCCACCATTAGCTTAAGCTAAGCCTAGCCCTCCTAAGCCATACCCCACACCCCTGAGGGCAGCCACAAGGCTGGAGCTGCTGGCTCCTGTCCCAAACCCCATTCTTCCTCCCTTGGGAAAGGGCCCCACCTACGGGTGAAGGACCAAGGAGGAGCTCTTGGCCCCATCATCACACCTCCCTCACTCCCTCTGGAGTTCAGACCAGGGGCTGTAGGACAGCACAGCAGAGCCACGTTTGCTGAAAATGGGCTAAGGGAGGACAAGGGCACCTTGCAGTGATGGTGCCATCTTCCAGTGGGTACACAGCAGGAAGACAGGGCACCCAAACCTAAAATCTGGTGGCCAAGATGTGGGAGGCAGGTTAGAGGTTTGCAGAAAGGAAGGACTGGGGAAGAGCTTAGTACAGTCCTATCTGTTGTATGAATGCAGCACAGACAGAAAACTACTCAGGACCTGCATCCTGGTGACTTCTGGAAAGTTCACAATCCAGCATCCAATTCCAGGACCCCAACCAGAGGTACAGTGTGCTAATGGCAGGAAGTGTGTTCTGGGACTGGGGTGTCAAGCAAGAAAAAGCTTGGGAAGCAGACTTTTCCCTGAGCTGCTTCATGAGGAGGTAAAGGATGCTGTAGAACCACCTGTGCCTCTGTCAACCACAGAGTCTGAACAGCAAATTTAGGTGTAGTTGTCTCCCCTGTAGATGTCTAAGATTAGACAAACTCCACCCAAAGTGCACTGAGGCATTTCTTGGATTCAAGAATAGGTTAAACAAGAACTAGAAAACTCTGGTGCTGGGAATGGAGGATAGAAGTGCCCTAGACCTGACTTCTGAACCAACAAGTTGTTGAAGGGCAATATCCATGATCCTCACAGAATTTACAGATAAACTTTGGAGCTGTGACTTCCAAATTAAGACAGCTACCATGCAGAGTAAATGATAAGAAAAGACCTTTAGATTCTGTTTTATTTTTTCAGAGAAGGCTGAGGGTGTCTGCACCTTCCCCAAGCCATCAGCCCCCTGACAAACAGCCCGTTTCCTCTCCTGTCCCCATTCCTGGCAGGGCTCACAGAGCTCAGCCAGCAGTGACAAACCATGCTGCAGATCACAGATGACTTGCTTGCTGGCAAGCAGACTCCACCTCCCTTTCTCCCAAGTGCCTTGACACAAAGGACAAAGCAGAGCCTGTACAAGCGTCACCAGTCCTTGCTGCTTGGCTGGTCAGCATCATCCCAGGCAGAGAAACATCATAGTTTTTGCTGGAAGGGAGCAGGAGCAGCTCCCAGCAGCAGAATGCCCTGCTTTGTCCTAGAATGGAGCACAACTCTTTCACCCTTTGCCATGCTCCCATCCGCCTTCCCAGCTCCCAACCTTCAGTCCTTTCAACACCCACAGTTTTTCCACTCTGCCATGAAGCCATGAGAAATTCCCTGCCAGAGGACTTTGTTCAAATGGGCTTTTGAAAAAAAATAAAAAAATGCAATTCCCTACTCCAGGCAAATAAGCTCCTTCTTTTCCCCGTGAGGAAGAAGGATAATAGCACAGCCAGGGGAAAAAGAAACCAACCCAACAAACTATCCCCAAAACCTGCTGTAATCAAAAGAATAATTGCTCAAAGAGATTTAAGCCTACAGCTGAGTCACTAAAATGAAGAAATGTCTCTGTGTCCATAGAAAGCAAACAATTCTTGGGTCATGCAGCAGAGATTCTCTACAGCCTTGTTAGAAGGAAAGAAAAAAGCAGCCAAATGTAATTAATCATAGTCCCAGAAGAAAGGATGAAACCTCTGTAATTAACTACCTAGACTCATCTTTCCACTTTTGAAAACTAATCCAGCTGCCTGCTTTCACCTTTCACCCACAGGGCTGCCACAAAAGTCTGCTGCAAATACCAAATCACCTCTCATTAGGGGTGTGCTCACCTGCAGCAAGTGGCCCCAAACAGCTTTGCAAAAAGTGTGCAGGGAGGGAGAATCTCTGCAGAGTGCAAACAGAGCTCCTTTTCTCAGTCACCCTTAGTAGATGAACTGCTGGGAGTTTGCACTCTCCAAGAACCTGGGTAGCCCTCAGCTGAACTACAGGAGTTATTTTCAAGCTAGGTATTTTATATCCACAATCCTGACCCAACCAGAAAATACCAATTAAGAAAAAAAGCATACAAAAATGAAAAAAAAACTTTTTAAATTATTAAGACTACAACTGCTTGTGTTAATAAATTTGCTTATACCTCATCCTCAAGTGGTGAAATTTGCCTGACCATCAAAGTTGTGGAAAACATGAGGGGAAATGTAGCACTTTAAAGAGAAGAAGAGGAAGGGCTGGAGCTGGTGGTTACAGCTCAACAGCAGAGTTCAGGATCTAACATCCAAAAATCCTATGCAAATCAGAACAAGACATTCAACGTCCTCAGGGCTCTCTTAATAAATAAAGGTTGACAAATATTATTCCAACAATGCAAACAGTAACAGACCAGTTCTTTAGGTCAAATACATCAATGGCAAGTACAACAGAGAAGAATAATACCGAAATGACATCAGCTGAGGAACTGAGACTGATTTCTACTCCCTCTCTTGCATACAAAGCACTGTTAGCATATGAATAATGCTGTCAACAGCACATGGGGAATGCTGGCCAGCTTTGTGGTGAGGGAAAGCAAAGAACACAGAGTGGACAGAAATCCCCAGCTTTGCTCTTCCATGACACAGCAGAAATGCTTCTTTTCAATGGGAGGTGATTGGGTCATTCTTCTGGGGAAAAAAAAAAAGGAAGTGATTACGCAGCTCCAAGGACAGCTTTCCTGTCCAAATGTGGGAGTCAGGGAGGGAGGATTGGCAGACTGTGGGATAAAGCAAAGCCAGGGAGGCTCGGGCATGTCCGTAAGGCAACACCCGCGCCTTCCCTGCAGGGTGCGGGCACAGCCCGAGGGGATGGCGATGCTCCGGAGGCTGCTCCTGGCTCAGGGCTGCTCTCAGCCGAATCCCTGCTCCCCACCAGCATTAGCCAACACTCTAAAGCCCGGCGGAGTGCTCCTGTGGCCTTCGCCGAAATCCGGCAAAGGAGCTAAGCATGGCGAGGTTTGGCTGCAGCAAACCTTGCTACCAAACACCCGGAGTAGCTTTTTAAGCCTGAAGCTGCTGTTTATAAAATCCTGTGTCCTGGGCACATCTGGGCGCTCAGGAGGGCGCTGCCAGCACGGCAGAGCTCGTCCCTTGCTAACAAATTCTCAATATCATCCTTGCAGGGGGATGCACAGATCCTCACGGAGAAGACCCGATGCTGCTTTCCCCGGGTCGGCAGAGCAGGGATGCTCGGCTGGCAGGCAGGAGCAGCGGGATGAAGCTGCCCTCCGCAGGATGCCAGGGAAACTGCCCCTGCCCGGGAAAAAAACTGCCCCTGCCCGGGAAAAAAACTGCCCCTGCCCGGGAAAAAAACTGCCCCTGCCCGGGAATGCCGGGAGCGAGGTCCTTTTCCACGTGCGGCTGCTTTACTTCCCCATCATCACGGACAAGGTTCACTTTTCTCAGCGTTGTGCTGCAGACACAAAGTTGAAGGTCCAGAAGCTTTCCCGGGAGCCTCCCGTTGTCTGTCAGCACCAAGCCCTGACACCCAAAAGCTAGACTGCCTTCAAGTCAGTGTCGCTGACTAATTAAATGAAACAGGAGAGTCTCTCCCACTGGTGCTCTTCTATAAACCTGTGACAGATGCACACACAGGAAAGTGAAACCCCATACATTTTTGCTAGATAACAATGCTGCTTCTATGTTGATCAGTGCTGCTTCTATGCTGGTGTTTCAATATGGACATATAATCAGAGCTGAGAACTGAAGTAACCTTTATTTCAGTTAACACATAAAGGTCTACAGTCACTGTATTTGATTTAAAATAATACTTATCAAAACCAGCACTAAGCCACAAATGTCTACATGTACTTTTAAATGCGGATCAGTTAATATTATGTATGTCTCCAATTTTAATTTTATATAACCATAATGAATAACACAAAATGAATCCTCCTGGTCAGTTTTGTGTCACTTGGCCAACGCTGCCAAGGTGCAGCAGCCAACAGATTTTAGGGCTGCTCCCTAAGGTTACAAGGTTAAAGTGTTCTACTCAACCTGTGAAAGGATTTCACACACAAAATTGCATCCCTGCAGCATCTGAATGCAGGTGATGCACAACAGGGTTCAGAGAGCAACACATGACACCCCACATCATAATCCATTGTGCCTCATGCAAAAACCCAGGAGATGTAGGACCACACACAGTCCACACAGCTTATGACACTAGGACAAGTCTGAGAGGGATTTTTACCCTCTATCCTACACTGCAGAGTTATTTTAACCTGAGTCTGCAGAAGCAAGTATCCATAGCAAAGAAAAGTAGAGCAAAATAAAAGTCTGGAAGTTCACAAGGGATCCTTGCCCCCATCAGAGCAATGCTGGGGAATCCTCCAAGGAGATTACAGCCACATGCCTTCAATATCGTTTCTGAAAAGCTGCTTCTCAGCACACTTAGTTCCAAAGAAAAGACAATCAGGAGAAAGACAGAATCCACTTCTCAATCCAGCTTGTTTTAAAATGCATTTAAGTAGGCAGAAGGAGAGATTTTCAACAAGATCTCCTTAAAAACAGTGGGAGTATTCTTTGTAGCAGCATGAGAAGCAAAATTTTGAGTTCTAGTATGGTCCTCTACTGCCACCAGGAGTAAGACAGCATCAAAAGCCGTAGGGCAGCAAAATATCCCTTAGCAGTTCCCTCAATGATTGCAACAAAATCAATACCAAACAAGCAGGACACTCACCCAAATTTGGTAGACAGAACACCTCCCATGGCAGAGCCAGCAATGATGCCCACTCCAAAGCAGAGGCCCAGTTTCCCCAAAGCATCAGCACGTTGGGAAGGAGCAGTCATGTCTGTAATAACCTTCTGAGCACCTGCAGGGGGGAAAAACATCCCTTAAAAGAACCTTGCCACAGGGTTTGAACAGATGCACCAGCAGCTCCCATGGTTTGATTGCTAAGCCATTAAGAGCTTATTGGTGGTTTGGGGGTTTTTTTTGTTTATTCCCCCCCCCCCTTTTTTTTTTTTTTTCTTTTTTAGTTTTTTTCCAATTAAAACTTTTCTGGGCTAGTTTCTGCTTAGAGGCAATTTCCCCAGCTTTTAGTTTTCATGCTTTGCATGGAAGAAGGTCTCCAAACAAGCACTGTCACTCTCCTCTGGGAGCCCATCAGTTTTGGGCCCAAGAACCCAACAGTCATGAGAAACAGAACCATTCAAACCACTCAAATAAACCACAAGTGACAGGAAGCATTATTACATTATTATATATGTATATTATATTATTATACTTGTTTCCTCTTGAATGAGAGTTGCATAGACTTCTCGTAGCTGAAGTTTATGTCTTTTACATGAAAAAACATAGGAAACATCAGCCTAAACAGAACATCTTGGTGGGTAACGGAAGGTATTTTTGTAAAAATGTTTAATTTTGACCAGTATGCTCATTTTACCAGGAGAAAGGGAAAAGCACTCATGCAGTAAAAGCCATTTGGAAAGCTACTAATCCCTGGTTGACCTCACCTGGTATCCCATGCATGAACACTGATGGCAGCCTGGAGAGGAAGAGGAGGGGGATGTTGGTGGAGAAGGACATTATCAGGAAGAAGATGCTCCCAGATGCACAGGAAAGAATTAAGGCTGCTCGGGCACCAAATTGATCTGCAAACCTGGTACAGAAATGGCACAAGGCTGTCAGTTTTCTCTTTTGGGTTAAAAAAACCCACCAAAATGAAACAAAGAGATTTGTCAATAGTAAATTAATTTTTCTCATATTTAAGGGAAAAAAACAACACCACAACTGAACACACTAACCACCAACCACAAACAGGCAAAAAACCCAGTCAGATCAGGTTTTGACTGAGCTCTGACTCTTTGCTGTAATCCAAATCCAAAAAGCTTAAAAAGCTTAAGTTGGACAAGGTCTGAGAGTACCACAGAAAGGGTTCTGAGCAACAGTGGCTAAGATGAACACAAAACAGGCTTTAGAGTTTGCAATTCCTCCTTCCTTCACTTTACTGAAGCTGCATATTGCAGTTAGCTGATGAACATTACCTTGCACAGCAATTAATTGTGCTTACACTAAGAGGAACAACCCCCTAAAAAATGCCAGGGCTGGTCTACAAACAGAGCTAAGCTTAAGTAATTACAAGGCTTTGTGTTGAGGGAGAGGTACAGTTCAAAACTTTGCTGTTTACAGGTAAGCCAGGGCAGTTTACATTTGCTGTTTATAACTGAAAGACCACAAATCATTTCATTGTTGGTGTGGGGATTTTTCTGTTTTATTACTTAGAAGTAAAAAGACAGTGCTTTATCTTTTCATGTCTGTTTAGAAGCAACAAGCAAGAGGACAAAAAACTGAGCTAAGGAACACATTCTCTCTTATCCCCTTTCTTCATATTTTTTATTTAATCTATCCCTACACTGCCACCAAAGCAGTCTCATGTCTAGAAAAATCCTTTTTATCCTACATTGAAAATTTTGGCTTCAACCTGGCAAAGGACATCTTTTGTCCCAGAGAGATTCTGGTTTGCCATTTTCCTTTGCTTCAGCAGTGATTCTGGATATCAGTGAATGACATGCACAGAGGAGAACCACATTTCAGATGGCACCAGATCCAGGACAGAAATATTGCTTTGGGTTTGTGCATTAATAGGAAAAGCATTAAAAACAGGCCCTTTGCACTATCTCCATTCTTAGAAATGCATTTTCTGCCAAGCACTACTGTAGAATCAAGTGTTGCTGTTATTTATTTGAAAATGTGTCCAAGGGCTGAGATCAGATCCTCAAAGTGCCACACTCCACACACCAGAGGATCCTGTAGAGCTCTCAGTCTACATCAGCCAGAAAAGTAAATTCCATGCAGCTCCCTATCCATTTATTATTTTTTTAATTAGCAGCAGCATCAAGAAGTTATATTTTCTCAGTCTCATTTTAGTTTTCTGTCACTGAATTACACATATCTTTCAGGGGTTTATTTTTTGTGGTCTTTAGGAATGCATTCTCCCACCACTCCAATTTTTTAGGGCCATTTACCTTTCATTAGCAACAAGAAAGTCTGTTCCATGGGGTAAAGAGGCAGAAGCCCCAAGTCTTTTCCACTCTTTTCTTATTTTGATAGATGAGTTTATAGATATTCTTTGAAGATTCTTATAAGTTCCTAAAAGTGCAAGTCTAAGTTTGTATTCAACAAGGATGCAGATTCAACTGATGAAATGACATAACCTTCAATTATTATAATAGACAGCTCTACTTACAATTAATAAATATCCTCCTTTGTTGTTTTTGTTTCCCAAGCACAAGACATTTCTAAGATTACACATGGCCATAAAACACTTGCAGGATTAAGCTGTTAGGACCTAGGCTCTGAGGACTGTGGTAGTTTAAGCCCATTCCCAGGATATTGTTACACTTAAATATGTGTCATTAAAACGTAGCTAAGTAAATATAAAGGCTGCTTCTATGCTGCAGTATTTCTAATAATAGCATTTATTTTTCCCTTGCTCATTATGAAATCCTCAAACTTTTCAACAGGACCACAAACCAGAACTAAATTATTTTTATGAAAGTGCAAAAATGCCTAGCCTTTTTCAGCTATGCAAAGGGTCATGAGAATCATTCTCACTTACCTTCCAAACATGTAACCTCCCACAAGCTGGAGGACACCAAAGATGGTCTGGAGATAGCCAAACCCCACTGAATCCAAACCCAGGCTCTTTGCCAAGTACTAAAAATGAAAACAAAATAAAAAACCAAAACTAATAAACAAAAGAGAAAGAAGCATGCTATATTTGTGAATAAGTATCTTAATATCTGTGTAGAGAGGATCACAGCTCCAAACAGCCACTTCCTTCAATTTCCCAGCCCTGTAGAGGAAACCTTCATTGGGCCAGGCACTGGCAGCTTAATAAAGACCAAATGTTTCTGTCCCACACCCTGAAGAAGGGAGATATGATCAAACCATCAGTTTTGCATCAGGTGACAAGTTTGATGAAAATCAGCATTTATCTTTGCAGTTCAACACAGCTGAACGTATTCAGCAACTGCTTAGGGGGATAAGGGAAGTTTAAAATCCCTTCCTGCCTCCTGCACCCGGAACAGCCCAGTCACCCTCTGGGAGATAACTGTGGAAAAGTCTTAGAGCTGTTGTTTAATCAAGCAAGCCAGAATCGATGCAAGTACAACATGGGCAAACATTGCCTTTGCTGGATGGCACACCCACAGCCTGAGCTTGCAGAAAACACAGATGCACACCTTGAAAAGCCAATGGGCAGTTATTTCTGATCCATGTTTTTGTTGTGTCATGTTTTTGTTTAGCCTGGAGGTGCAGGGAGACCTCACCTCTCTCTGCAACTGCCTAAAAGGGATGGGCAGCCAGGTGGGGTCAGTCTCTTCTCACAAGTACCTAGTAATAGGACAAGAGAAAATGACCTCAGGTCGTGCCAGGGATGGTTTAGATTGGATATTGTGAAATGTTTCTGCACTGAGAAGATTGTCAAGCATTGGAACAGAGTGCCCAGGGATGAGGTGGAATCACCAGTGCTGAAGGTATCTTAAAAATATATAGATGTGGTACTCAGGGACCTAGTTTGGTGGTGGACTTGGCATTGTTATGTTTCTAAGGGCCTTTTGACTAAAGGGCCTTTTCCAACCAAAAGTCCTCACTGATTCTATAAAATCAGACAGAAGAGTCCAGTAAGTGAGAAGCCATGAATCCCTCTGAGCTGGTTAATAATGCACTCAGAAAAACCCACCTTTGATCTGAAACCTCTGCCTACTGATAGCTGCTGGATGGGTCCCTCACACTCCATGCAAGAAGACACAAACCATGTCAGCTTCTCCCAGAGCCCTCAGGCCAGGAGAGGGCTCCAGGTGCTACTGCAGCCCAAGTAATAAATCAGCTTTTATGGCCTGGCTGTACTCTGGACAGAGACACAGCCTGCCTGCTTGGTAAGAACACCAAGTATTTCTTCCAGTTTCAAGGATTTCTTTCCTCTTTCCTGCTAAAACCTATCTTCTGACTTTGTTGGAAAACTACAGAGCTGGCATTGAAGGAAACGTGCCGTGAAGCAAGAGAAGCCGTACTCACAGGCATGACTCCCAGCTGCATGAAGAGAAGGGTCAGGTCTAGGGCTGCAATCACGTAGGCAACACAGATCACTTGTCGCCTTTTGGCCTCTCCCAAGGTCTCATTCCTCATTCCTGAGGCTTCTTCCTCACCTCCAGAGCTGGTTTTTGCATTCATAGTGCTCACGGCTTGTTTCAGGACAGGCTGAGGAATGGCACGAAGGCACAGGCTGGCTGTGAATGCGCAGCTAGATAAGGTGCGCAAGCTGCAAGCACAGTTCAAAGCTTACGGTGTGAAAGGTGCTGAGCCAGCATGCCACGGATTTATTGCTCCTTTCTTTCTTTTTTTCCCTCTTTGCTTACTTGCTGGGCAGGACCAAAGGTAACCACACATGAAAGCACGGATCTGGTTCTTCAGCCTTGTCCCAGGTGGGCTCAGTGCCCATCACAACACAGTGCCATCACAACAAAGATCAGCTGGAGTGTCCCTGCAAAGTGAAAGTGAACATTGTCCCAAACAAGAGCATGTGATAAGCTCTTCAACTCTCTTAACTCTTTCACCTCCTTCACTTGCATTGCACCTAGTGGCTCAGGAGAGATGAGTATTTTAATTCTTCATGAAAGGCACTTCGCTTTTGTTTTTGGAGGCTGCAAGTGAAGCTTACAGCAGAACAGCTTTTTCCAATTCCAGCAGGTTGATACAGATCCTGGAACAAACACAGGTCTTGCATGTAGTTAGAGCCCTTCTCATCACTTTTAACTGAGCCATTTCCCTCCCTTCCAGGTGCTGAAAATCTATAGTAATTCTAAGCTAGCAAATGTTCGCATGTGACTCCTCTCAAACTACAGATTACCAGCCAAGGTCAAAAACATACCAAAAAAAATATTAAATCCACACAAATCATGAGGCTGACTGCCAGCTGAGGAATGAAATAAATAAGACTCATTTTGGCTTTGGGGGGTTTTGTTGTTTGCTTGCTTGTTTACTTAGGGTTCCATTTGTTTGTCTGCTTGCTTTTTTGCTTGGGGGTTTGTTTTCTTACTTGTTGAAACCTGGAAGTCTGGTTGAGGATTATCTTTATTTTGAAGAGAACAAGAAGGCAGAGATTCCAATGCTCTGACTTTGTGGAAGGACTTTTGGAAGGAAGGGAACTGAGAGATCTCATCTGCCCTGCTGCTTTAACACCTCGGTTCAGCTTTTCTAGGAAAGCTTTGAAAATCTCAAAGAACAGAGATTTGCCCTTCTCTAAGTATCTGGAAAAGAAGGTTTCCTACTGTACAATCTGAATTTCTTGTGCTGCAGCTTGACCATGTCACCCAGTCCCTCTAATTTGGTAACACCTCAGCTCAGAAACAGAGTCTTGACTCACCATGAAGGCTGTGACACAGACACATCAAAACAAACACACACAGATCCCTGCTGGCTTGTATCTGGAGTGGCTGCCAGAGCTCCAGGATTCCAACCAAGCCTAGGCAGAGTGACCTGTAGGATCTCTGGGCACACCTTTTTGTTCAACATGTCACCACTGAGCCCTGGGATTTGCTGGAGGCTGCCAGGCTCTACCTCTTGGCAAAGGAGGGGAAGTCCAAAGGTTAAATCTTTCACCAGGGTTGGGTACCATATCACTGAAGATTGCTCAGAAACAACCCTTCACAAACTCAGAGCATGAGTGAGAAAAGCACCTTCAGAAATGACTTTCCTACAGCAATACCAGCAGTCAAGCAGATCCAACTCACAAGACCCCAGAATTTATATTTGTTGCTGAGGAGGGATGATTACCCAGCACGTATCCCAGTTTAGCAAAGGATCGGTGCTCAACATTTGGTTCATCTCAGAGCAAAACAATGGATTTGCTGCACTTTGAATGTCCCTCAGCACACTACCGACATCATTACCCCCTGGCTTGTGCTGGATAGGCACAATGTACAAATTACCCTTGAACAGAAGAGTAAAATTCATGACAGAATTCTGTTTATGGAAGTTTCAAGACAACCAAAGAGGCGACTCATGCAAATGCAATGTGTAACAGTGCTTACAGGAAACCTTGCTGCCTTGGACTTGAAAAGCAGCAATAATTTGACTGGTTGGTTTGTCTCAGCAGCAACTGAAAACAGATCCCAGCAAGGCAACCAGGGCAGCAAAGACTTGCAGATGCAGCCACTCTCCACCAGACAAGAGCCTTGCCCTGCCAGGGCCTGCAGTGCAGACAGCTAGCCAGACACATGCTCTCCCTTGGATGTGGCTTCTTTTTACTGGCATTGACAAGGGAAGTGGAGTAAAAAACCACAGAGTTTAATTTCCAGCCTCTGAGGCTAAAGCCACAGTTCTGAATAGCAGGAAGCTAAGCTTGGTGCCTGGTGGGGAGGTGTTCATGGAGAATAAGCTGTGATCATCAGTTCCTGTACACCCCTGGATGGTTTAGCACCCAAGACTGCTCCTCAGCATCCCAGATCAGGCTGCAAGTTAGAAAGTGCCTTGGGCCTGACTTGGTGATCCCAGCAGTAGTGTCCCTGGGCAGGATCATTTCTCCCTCCATCCCAGCACTTTGACCCACACAGGACCAAGGCAAGAAGGTAGCAGCTTAAAGTCATCTTTACAAGCCAATGGCCAGGTCATGTCCATGCTGCCCTGGCCCCAAGGATGCAGGGATGAGCTGTCTTCTCCAAACCTGGCCAAGATGTTGGCAGCCTCAAACCATCTCAGTATCCTCTTGCAAGGTCTTCTGCACAGGAACTTGGACTTTCCTGACTTTCGGCGCCTGATTTTTAGAACTTGCCCCATGAATCAGTCCCCCTAAGGGCTAAATGTGGCAGCAGGAGTCCTGATGGAAATACAGCCAGCGTGAGCAACACATGACAAATTTTCCTTCTTCTCCCCTGAGTGAGAAGTCTGACTGAAAATGTCTGCAGGAACCTAAGCACGGCAGAGATTAACCCCATTCCCAGCTAAGCTCCACATTTGCAGCCATGCAGCTCCGGGCCAGCTCATTTATACCTGCAGTGATAATGCACCAATGACAGATGGCATAAGCTGGCACTGCATTTTTATCTAAAGGCTCCTTCTGCTTCAATTATAGACTACACCACGGATATCATTTGGCCACTGACAAGCCATCTCTGAAAAACAAAATTAATTTGAAAACAGGGGAGGAACAGGTTATGAAGAAGAAATGTGTTTTCTTGGGTAGGATAAATAAACTTTGAATAGACATGTATTTCAGGAAGACTACCATGAAAACGAGCCAGGAGATAAATATCTTGTGGTAGAATTGCAGATTAGTCCATTAGCTATGCATTAAGCCTTGACACTTATTCTCAGCAATTTTGGAGTATTTACAGTTGCCTTCCTGGTGTATCTTTCCTGAGCCCTATTTATCTGATGATCTCTGACAAAAAATAAAGCAGGAAACCTGAGAACATCTTTTAAAAAATCATAAAGGTTCACTATTTATGTTACTTGGGGAGAAAATCTTTCTTAAATTACAGGAATGGGAATCAAGGCTTGCACATGGATAGGGAAGGGAAATCCACCCACAACAATAAATTGAAAATATTGGTTGAAAAACAATTAATTGGGAGGAGGGGTGTGGAATAAATCTCAAATCCTTCTCTGAACTTGTATTTTTTCACAGAGGAAGCTTAATGTGATCTGGAGGAACATGAGGTACCCTGGGTAGGAGAGTCAGAACAAGCTTTCAGCCTCAAAGGAGCCTTGAAGAGGGATGGAAATGCAGATGTACTGCCCAGCAACGAAGGGCATCTCCCAGGCCTCAATCCTCTACAAATTTGAACTGCAGTGTCTTCAGGTACACAAAAAAATCAGAGATGGGATGAAGCAAATCCTGCTACAATATAGATCAGTCACAAATCCTTGCCCTTGTGGGTGCATATCCATACCCATGGCAAGCATGACAGCTGGCTGGGAATGCCAGGGAGGGAATTGCTGCCTCTTGCTGTCAGCAAAACTTCCATTTCTCCTTGTGTGCTGAGGGTGCCAGGAGGGACACGAGGTGCGAGATGAATTATTATGAACACATCTCACCTCCTTGCCCAGGGAGCAGCAGAGATAAACCTTCATCTCTTTGGAAGAGCATTGAGAGGCCACCAACCAAAACCAGTGAGGCAGGCAGACATTCAGATATGGAGGGACATCACAACCCTTCACAGAGACACAGTCCTCAGGGAGCCATTGTCCTGGGCATGTTTCTTAAACTATGTAATAGAAGGAATGTAATATGAGAAAGGAAATGGGAGAATTATCTTGAAGCGATTCCTCAATAGCAGGAATGCTGTAGAAGGGCTGTAATGAGGGAAACTGCTCAACACCAGCCATGGTGGGTGGGAGCCATCAAATCTGCAGGGTCTGGCCTGATCCCTCTCTTTCCCCAACCCCAAGACTAAGGGAACAGGCCTCATTTGTATTCTGGTGAAAGATTTATACAATTAAGCAAATAAGAGCATAGATGGCCTGGTATTGCCAAAATTATATCCCAAGTTTGTTGACTGATTTATTCCTTTGTCTAATTGTGTCCATGAAAAAAGCAGCTCACTAATGAATGGAAAAAGGCTCCACATGGCCAGCAAAAAAAACAACAACAAAAAAAAAACAACGAAAAAAAAAAAACCAGTCATGTTTAGTTTACAAAATAGCACAGTCTTCAGGGATTTTCATAAAAACTGCAGAGACAGTCCAAATTGACAATGAAATCAGATTCCTGGTAGCTGCTGAACTCTTTTGGCTTTTTCTAAGTGTGTATTAAATAGCAAAAGGCAATTATTTATAATTTGTTTTTATAAAAATGCTGGTGCACTTATTATGCCTGGCAAATTATTTTGTGAAATGGAAAAGGCTATTGTTCATTCTCTTGGTAAAGCCTTTGTTACTTAGCATATTAAACTGCAAATCACATTTTATCTGAAAGGTCCCTTCCAACCCAAAGCATTCTATGATTCTATGAAATATGGCTGGTTATTATTAACTTTTTTGATGGTAAACCCCCAAAGCTCCAACAAATGCTGAAGCCTCATTTGGTGCCCTGTACACACAAAAAGAGGTTGAGACTCAGAAGAGAGAAAATCATGAAATCCTCTTTGTCTTGCAGATGGGACTCCAACAGAGAGAAGGGTTTAAGGACTTCCCTGGAAACAGAGGAAGTCTGTGGAGGAGGCTGGAGTCACATCCAATCATCCTTTGGATGTCACTTCCTTGTTTAACCACAGGGCAGTTTCTTCTCTCTAATATTCTGGAAAAATTAAAAGAGAATACTGAATACTGGAATTTGACAACAAAACATGCAGATGAGACAGAGACTGTGTCAATTGTAAAAGAGTCTTGGAAAAATCCTGTGGCCTGAATTCAGGAGAGTTACACCAAAAATAACATGACCAAATAGGAAGAAAAACTCAGTTCTTGGTAGCCACCCAGTCTCCCAGGCTCCAGCAGGACGTCACCAGGGCAGGAGCCTCCTGTCCCTGCTCACACTGAGTGGCACTTTGTGCAGGGTGATTCCAGCTCAGCCTGAGGACTCAGCTCTGGATCATCTCCCAGCTGTGACCCTCCCCACCCAGAATCTCTCCTGAGCAAACAGAAACCCCTCGAGTTTCAATGAGCTGTTGCCATGCAGTGCAGAAAGGTTGCAGGGCTGCTTCTCTGTCAGGCAGGACATCAAAAACCAGAAAATGCCTCCAGTCTGTTATACCAGAATGTTAGAGAATCAACAAGCCAAAGATGATCTTTAGTGGAAGCCCAGGTCTGCTGTATGAGCTCTCTGCTGGGCAAATGGTCTCCCCTAGACTTGACATTCTTCTGCCACAAGCCACATGTGCTTTCAGCAAGCCTGACCTGTCCATCTCAGTAGGAAAATGGGACTGAAGGACTGGTTATTCCATCAGCTGCTAAGCAGGGCCCAGGCAAAACTCCACACACTAATAAGCCGTGGTGACAGCCCAGAATCAATGGATGTGCCTCTGTGGTTGTGTCTTCAGCTTCCTGGCATGTTGGCATGCCCAGCCTTCAGACAACTTGCTGCTGGATAATGGATGAAGCCCTGGGCTCCAAGATACACACAGTGCTTTGGGAGTCTGAGGTTCATAGCCAAAGAATATTCCAGAAGTGACAAATCCGGACACACACACATACAAATGGAGCCTCATACTTCGCCTACAATGTGCAATTTTTCATTCAGCTGGTATTACACAGCCACCTTCTGGAATTGCAGCAATGTCTGGAATGCAAAAGCTGTTTATCATTTAAATAACATTCAGGCCATTATAATTTATATGAGAATTGTGACTGATTGGGGCTGTATGGAGCTTCTTGTTGTGGTTTGCTGTAGGAATGCTGCAGATTTCCTCTGCACACAATGGGAGTCCCAGACATTTTCAACTAGTCTCGAGCCTTCTGCTTTTACCAAAACATTTTCCTGTGTCAGAATCAAACAATTGCCTGATTTATAAATCTCAAGCATTCAGGAGACCACCAGCAGCACAATGTAACTAGAATCTCTGTGTCACTCAGCCTTCCAACAGAGCTGTACGCAGCACAAACAAAACATGGGTGTGTATCCATGCTCCTGCTAGTGCACATTTCTGTACAGAGCATGCAGAATAGGGCAAAGTGTGTGTGTGTGTAAAACCTTGCACATCCCAGAGACAGCTTCCCTGCACAGAAGGGGGGCTGTGCTACATCCTGAGACAAATCCTTGCTAGTTCAGGGCCAGGGAACACATTTCCTCTCCCAGTCTTGCACAGAACCAACATGCCATGAATGGAAAGAGGACCCCATGGCTTCATCCCCTACATGAGTGGGGATAAACCTATGTTGCAGGTATTTGCAGCCTGTGCCTGGAAGAGACAAAGATATCCAGAGTCACACTGGTTGGATTTATCAGCAGCTCAAAAAGGGTGAAATGTGCAAACATGGCTTCACAGCCCACAATCTATCTGGGCTCTAAATGACTTACAAAACCTCACCCAAGGTTCTTTTTCTTCTCCCTCTAAGTAAAACATCTCATTTCAGATGAAGGCTTGAATGGTTTTGTAAAGTCAGAGCAAAGCCTGGAGTTCACACTGTTGTAAATTGGAGCAGAGCATGTACCTCTGTGTCTGAGTCAACTCGCCCAGGAAAACCAAAGTTTTTAAACATCTGGAAGACACAGGCCCTTGGAGGAATCCTCTCTGCCAGTAGGTCTGCACCCCTGCATCAGCAATAAAGGCTGTAGCCACGGCTACTTGGGGAGAACAATTACAATCTTGATTTTAGTCAGAAATACAACAACAACAACAGCCCTACAAATGCTGCTTGTTTGTTCAAACCACCAGAAGGCTTTGGAGATGCTTGTTTCCTCCTGGCCTGCCCATACAAACTCTGCTTGAATTTACCTGAGACAAAAAAGAAATCAAACCGCCTTTGCTGGAAGTGGGAATTCCTCACAGACTCCTTAGCACAGAGTTAGTAGGGGGACCCCACTAAGGCTCTTGAGTGGGATATGAGGAAGCCTAATGGTGGTTTGGGGAAAATTTTCAAGCAAAACCGATGTTGAACAACGTTGAAAACATTGCTGAACTGAATGCAACATGGACAGATAGATGAGAGTGGAGAAGTTCAGAAGACACATCCTTACGCTCAACCTACTCTATTGCATAATTCAGTCCCACTTCAAATATACCTGAAATTTTGCTGTAAGAAGCCAGAATCTGCATGGTACCATTCAATTCTCTTCTTTCCAGTTTCAACCTCTATAGGCATGGCCTTCCCTCAGAGCAAACCATGAGGATGCATTTCTAACATGTTGCAGGTATGTCTGACACAAGAAAACACCAGATCTGCTCAGTTGTTCTCTCCTGAAAGCTCATTTCTTATAATAATTCTTCAGAATTATTTTGGTACAACACCAGGACCTGTGAATTAAATTTACCTCTCTTTGTAAAGAATCAGAGCAAACTTTGCACGATGTTAAGATCTAACCCTGCCACGAGGGCACACACAAATTTTCCCAAGACAAAATCCCTAAGAGCTATTTATTTTTTAAAAAAAATTCAAAATACTTTTTAAAGCTTGTTCCTGAGATGATCACAGGCTCACAGTGCAGAAATCAAGCAAGTTCTATGAATTTATAGACAAGCTGTGCAAAACTGCCCCAGGGAGGGTGCTGGGAAGTAATCCTCCAACTTCCAAATTTGACTTAGTCCTGAAGGCTCCTGTTAGAACCAATACCAACTAACTCAGCAGGTCTGCCCAGCCTCTCTCCTCACTATCTTCAAAACAAACCAGTAAGGATTTATTCCCTTTATTTATTGCCCACTACCGCCACGGGAGTAGTGGGTTATATTCCTTCTAAGCCTCATCAATCAAATTGCCAAATTCAGCCATCTCTGTGCAGGTGAGGCAACAACCACCACAAATCCCACTGGAGGTGCCTTCAGAAGCTGCAGGACTGCCAGGGCAGGTCAGAGACAAATCTTGCTTAATGGCTGTGGTGCATGAAAAGACTGTAGATTAAATTTGCAGCCTGGTGGTTAAAAATGAAAAAAACCAAAACAAAACCCAAAACAAAACAATAAAAGTCGTCCTTCCATCTGCAAAGCAAGTGCATTTGATCTAAAAAGCAATGAGATTCTGTAAACTAACACCTCCAAATGTATTTATTTCCTTCCAGAGCAAACTCACAACCATTTGGCCACTGTTGGCTTAAATGATTTCACCTGGTTTCTGTTTTCTCTTTGAATACCAACGATGACCAGCTGACTCATTTTTACTTTGAGAAGTACAGGATCTGGATTACTTGGCTTTAGACTGAAACCATGACCCCAATTCACCGGGAATTTTGCCTCTGATTTCCATGCTGCCAGGATTTAACTTCCAGGTCTTTCATGCTGCCACGATTTAACTTACAAGTCTTTCATCCAGCTCCTCTTCTGCTTTGGTCATGACTGTATTTGAGAATGTCTCATGGTTCACACTATAAGAATTTGTACCAAGTCATTTTGAAATGCCTTCACGTGCACACTCACTGAATCTGCTATCTTGCACAGCTTCAGGGTATTATCTTTAACTGTACCTTCATGGAATTAAAGTTTAGTTGAAAATCAGGTACAAATTCATCTCTTTGAGTCTGATTCTCCTAAGTCCAAAAGTAATCCTACTTGAAACCAAGAGCTGGGTACCTGGAGCTTGTTGCCCTACACACTTGTTTCAGCACTAGCTCCTGAAAGAAATTTCAGAGCAGCTGCTAAAGGGAAACTTAAAAGGCTACAGCATAACTTGATGATTTTTCAACCTGATCACAGGACAGGAAAAAACCTTTCTCCTGGCCTCCACCACCTACCAAGAGACATTACAATCACATGTAATCAGAATATTTAGTAACATTTCCAACCATGACCTCAGGAAACAGGTCCTTCCAGCCTCTATCCAAAACTCAAGATCTGGCTCATTAAAAAATGGCTGTATAATGCAAACATTAGAAAGCCTTTAGGCCAGTGCTACCTGTGGTCTTCCACCTCTTCTGCTCTGTTAGAGGACATGGCACTTATTTTCTCTTTGGATCTGCAGGATGCTGGAAGCTAGTGGGATTTGTGCTGAGTGCTGCTGTGGATGGCACTACAAATCCTTTAATGCTGTCCCATATATAACACAGGCTGAGCTCACAGCAATGAGTCACAGCACGAGTTGTTCTGCATTGTATAAATGTGCTCTGGTGTGCTGCTGGATCCAGGTACAATTAACTCCTCACTCTGTAGGAATACATACCTGATTGTGGGCATGGCAGCCCTATTATGGTTAAACTGCTGTAAAATGAACGTGATGGACTCCCCCAAGGGAGTTCTTGGAGCCACTCCTTCTGCAGGTTCACCACTGGCTGGGTGATGTTTGGTCCACATTCAATGCTTGCAGCAAAATTAATGCTATGATTCTAGCAGAGAGATTATAAAGTGATCGCTTTCCAAGATTAAGAAAAAAATAAAATTTTAGTGCTATGTCTTTAGAAAGTTACTACCCTAAAAGCATATTTAAAGCCGTAGGCGAGAAGATAAATTAATCAAAGAAGACAAACAAGAAGCCAGGGGGTGAGGAGGGAGGAAAGATTATCTCATCATGCTGCGTCATTGCAGGATATCTCAACACCCCATCGCAGGGAATGGAGGGAGCAAGCCCTGAGGGAGAGGCAGATAAGAAAAGGGAATCCAGCCTGGAGTTCGAGAGAAGGAACAACCAGATCCCACAGCACTGCATCACTTTGCCAACTGCTCATGGAGAGGGAACCTGCTGCAGGAAAATGTAATAGAAACAAAACTCCTGGGGCTCCTCGAGACGTGCCAGGCCTCCATGAAGCCAGATAAGTGTCTCAAGGTCTGCATCCTCTACATCTGTGTCTGCTTCTCTTGGACTGCCAGGGTTAGAGCTGCCATCAAGCTAAGTCACTATTTGTCATATTTGAGAAATGGCCATGACAGAACGAAGGCTAATGGTTTTAAATCAAGAGATTTAGAATAGATATTAGGAATAAATTCTCTACTGTGAGGGTGGTGAGACACTGGAACAGTTTGCTCAGAAAAGATGAGGACTCCCCATCCCTAGAGGTGTTCAAGGCTAGGCTGGATGGGGCTCTGAGCAACCTGTTCTAGTGGAAGGCGTCCCTGCCCATGGCAGGGGCATTGGAACAAGAGAACCATTGCAATGGACATTCTGTGATTCTATGACAGCCAAGTTACACCTCAAGCCTAAATTTTCACAAAATTAAGTGAGCGTATTTTTCTATTCACAAATCTTACCAAGGAATCATACAAACTTGGAGCAACTTGAGAAATCTCTAGGATGGTTATTACAGCTACAATGCATTCCCCTACTCTACGGTATGGAATTAAAATCTCCACTTTTCCATCACCTGCTCTCCTTTTAGCTGCCCAGGGCTGTCTGCAGGCTGGTAGCAGGGAGAGCAGTGTCCCCAACAAACCATGCCCGGAGAGATCTCTGCGGAGAAGCAGCGAGCCTGTCACCAGGTCCAGCCAGCCCAGAGCTCCTTAGGTGCTGAACAGCATCTCAAGCCGCCGGGTCAGCCCCGGGGCCGGATGGCAGGAGGAGGACCCGGCAGCTCCGGGGTGCTCTGGCAATGAGGGGAGGGCGAGCGGGGAACGGGGCGGGCGAGCTGCGGCCGACATTAGAGGGCACCATTGCCCCGCGCATCGCCGCACCCCGGCTGCGGGCCGGCCAGGGGCTGCCGATGGCGACCAGGGGCTGCTGATGGCGACCAGGGGCTGGGACCAGGGGCTGGGACCAGGGGCTGGGACCCGCGGGACGAGGCGCGGGCACGGCCCCAGCGCGAACGCGGCTCGCCCCGCTCCGTTTTCCACCAGCGCCGCACGGCATGGGCGAGTAAAACTTGGGTTCCTTTACTCTCCCTTCACTCTGTTTTTAAGGTCTTCATCGTCAGGATTCTTTAAACACCCTCCACTTCCCGGGTATGCGTTGTTTTCCTAGCCAGATTTCAAGATTTTTCTAGTGCTCTGGGGAGATTTTTTTCTACTTTTTAGGTTTGGCTCCTTCTAGGAGATCCATGTGAAGATGCCTGATGCACTCGCCACTGCTCTTGGGCTTGCTTTGGGATCAGGCACCTCCTCTCTGCAACAGTCCAGGCCATGAACGATCTCCTTCAGGACTCGTGCTAGACTACCAGCAATAAAAAACCTGTTTACTTAAGAAACGTGAAACCAAAAATAAAACCTGCGTAATGGCCCCTTCACCGCTACCTCCCCCTACATAAAGTAGAAATAACCTATGAAAAGCTACTCCAAAAATAATATTACCATAGATCAAGATGAAAGGTGAGGGGAATGTCAAAACAAGCAAAATGCAAACCTCTCGTTTAATGCGAAGAGTGGCAATGAACAGGACCTGTGAGCGTAGAGCATGACTTTGACAGCAATTACACCAACAGAAAAGCAGGGAATATAAATAAATGGAGCATTTAACTACTGCTCAAATATAACTACACAGACAGCAAGCAAAAAAAGAGCCACCCTCCACAGGTACGTTCTGCGAACTCAAAATGCTGCTCGGTACCTGGCAATCCCAGCCTGCTTTCCCAGTTAACAGCACAGCATCCTGCAAACGAGCTGGGCTCCCAGTCAGCATGAAGGGCCAGATGGTGAGTGGAGTTCATCTAGTAAAACGACATGATGGCAAGAGCAAAAGAAGAGTGTGAAGAGAAAATGCAATGGCCCCTGGTGCACTGGCAAGTCCATCAATAGATCAGGCTAAATTCACTGCTACCTTTGTGTTACCCTAATGATGCACAGCAGCTGGACAGCAAGGCTGGCTCTTCTTTTAACAACCAAGAACAGAAGTAATAATAAAAAAATAATTAAAGAAAATTAAATTAAATTAAGCAATTTATTTCCTGAGATATTAGCTTATGCATTTTTGGTTTGGGGGTTTTTTTGTTTGGTTTTGTTGGGTTTGTTTTGTTTTGGTTTGGTTTTTTTGAGAACATAATAAAAAGCAATTCAAACTGAATTAAAGCTGCCAGAATTTTTCCAGGGTTCTGCTCAGATTTCCTTTTCCCATTTTAACCCCTGAACTAGTGTGGGTTTGACCAGCTATCAAATCTAATAATTTGACATTTTATGACCTTGTCAAGAAATGGAAAACTCTGAGTCCCTACTAGTTTGAATAATTTGAATTGTCACTTTGCTGGTAGAAAAGCCTCGATGAGGAATTTGAGCAGTCTGTCCTAACTTGAACCTTAATTATAATCAGTTTATTTAAGCAGGATTCCAAAGTACCAAGCAAAATTGCCACTGATAGGAATGCAAATTGCTTATGATCACATACATAGTAAAAGAGAAGTGCAAAGGAGATAAAATACCTATGTCTATTGGTCTGTGCCTCTGCTAAAGCAATTATGGGATACAACACATTCTCAAATGAAGCAATCACATGTGGATCACACAACGTTAGAAGAATCTTGAGTTAAACATTGCTGAGTGTGGATGATAGCCGTGTACTAAAGGAAATGAGAGGAGAGCAAAGCACAAACCTTCCAGCCTCAGGGACCCAACAACAGGTCTGCTCATCTGGCAGCATGCTGAGGACAATCCCTGCAGGAGAACTTCACTCCAAGGCTTGCCAAAAGGCAGAGGAGTGCTCCTCCATGGCACCACGTCATGGGGACTGTTTGCCCCTATACATAAGCATCTCACTAAACCCTCTCTTCTGAATAAGTTAACCTGGAGCTGCACAACAACCAGCACCAGCTGAATGACAGCACCAAGAATCTCTCTTTTGTTACCTCCGTAACTTCTTATCAAATCTCCTTGGTTACTCCTTGCTCAGTTTACAGTGCAAGGACCTCTCTTCCCCTATCTGCCAAGCCAGCCCTGGCTCTGACAGTCAGTCTGGACCCTTTCCAAACAGAAATAGTCAAATGCAATAAACCTCCTGCAAATGCAATCCCTTTGCAATGATGCACAGGCCATAAAGGAGTTTGCTTTTCCCTCCCCTCTTCCTTTTGAAACGGAGCAGCCAGCAGGAATACACACTAGTTAAAGTCATTATTTTTCCTGACATAAGCAGATATGACTTGGAAATTTTGAGCAAAAATGTTTCATTCTTATGGGGCATTGTTCTAACCATAGCAGTAATTACTCTGCTCAGTGTTCTGGAGCAGGAATTTCTAAAGAAGTTAATAGGCTTGGTGGTAGGAGCTCTTGGGTAAGATTTTGTGGCTTATGTTAGGCAAACTGCTGGTTTAGAAGATCATAACCTACGCCTCTGCCCTGAGAGTTCACAGATCCAGTAAAGTAAAAACATTTCTGTGCATACAGTACTTCCTTCTCAAATGGGCTTGATGCTCTCTTCTCCACACACAAAAAAAAAAGAAAAACAAACAGTACAAGAACTGGCTGATTGTGAGCAGAAAGTGGCCAGGACTGTCACACCACCTTAAAACCTAAAGGTATGGTGGGACAAAAAAAAAAAAAAATCTAGTCAAAGCATTAGGGAGCATTAACAGTGAGGAAGCTGAACTAAAAAAAGCAGGGGTGGTAATCTCAAATTTGAGCTGCATTACCTCCCAGGTGAGCTGGAAGGTGAAGTGGCCTCAAACAAAAGGCAGCTCCCGAACGTTGAAACCGTCGCTCCTTGCGTCCCTCAAGCGCTGCGTAAATATTGGCTAACCTCTGGAAAAGGGTTTGGAAGGACAAGGACGTGGGTTTTGCACAGGGCACGCCTACATCTTGCAAATAGCGGGGGATCTTGCTCGTTCAGCCTTCATGGCAGGAATGTCTGAGGGCGAGGAGTCAGAACACAGGAAAGGGGGGCGCTGGCCTGGCCAGCATGGGGGGAGGACGGCAGCAGGTTTGCGAGGACTCCTCACAAAGAGCCCCTGTCTGCAGGGACCTGGCCACTGCCTTTTGGCTCCAGTCTTGAATAGAGGGCACTTTTCCAGCAGGTTTCTTGGGAAACTCAAAGTATTTTCTCTGCATAGCACATTTACTCCTAAAACCACCACGAACTACGTCCCGAGAGATGCATTTGATGGCTGTTGAGAGAAGTCTCCAGGTGAACACCGTGCCATGTTCACCATGTTCTCCAACATCCCAGAGTTTGTGAGACCCACACCTTCTCTCCTGGCTGAACCTGTGCCTGATGTGCACCTCCTGCTTTTTAAGATGATGTGCTCTTAGTGATGAGGAACTTTTCATGACCTGCTCTCTAAATTCTATCCTTGGGGCCAAGAGACTTCCATATGGCCATCTTCAAGGGCCATTTTGGGATGGAAAAGACAGTGGGGTAATATTCACCTATAGCAGCCACATGGGTAGGTTATCCAGCTCACCTGGGAAACTGAGAATGGCTGTTAAGAACATCTGAACAGGCATATTTGAAAGAAAAACCTCTTCACATTTCTTGAAACACCAGTGCTATCACCATGAGTCACCCTTAGTGAAATGAAAATGGTCTGTCTGTATCACTGGTCAGCAAAGTCTCCACGCCTGCCCAGGAAACAAGTGGGGATCTGCACCCTGAAGGCATTTGCTGCATCTTCTTCTCTCAGTTACCAAGTTACGGTGCACCTTGGGTAGTCTCTGCAGAGCCAGCACATCCTGCGAATTAATATTAATTGTATTCCTTGTAGGGAATAAAACCATCCAAGTTGTCTTTCCTCAAGGGTTTGAACTTCTCAAAGGCAAGAGCCATAGGGACATGAGGAGTGAGGGGGTCCCTAAACACACGGCATGAAAGAAGTTCATCTTTCCTCTTGCTGTCTGCAGATGAAACAATCACTGCCTCGATGACCCTCTGAGACATGCACTAACATTGTGATGATGTTCTGGGACCAATTTTAGCACGGTGTCAATTATGCTCCCCCTTCTTTCCCTTTCATACTCCTCCATCCCAAAACAACAAAAGGCAATGATTGCAGTGACCTGCAGAAAATGTAAAGCACAAGCCAGCTGATCCCTGGCAACACAATAGCGAGATTAGTTCATCTGCAGTGAACAAACACGTATTATGTGGGTTTTAAAGTCAGAAGAGGAAAATGCTGTGGTTTTCATGTACTTCTATTCACTAAGGCTGCAAGTTATTACTTCCATGCAGCTGAGAAGCCCTATTTTTAAAAATAGCCTTCAGCTTGTTTTGAAATCTGCAAGCATCTCGCTTTGTTTTGCAGGAGTGTAATAAAAATCCCCGAGCCAAAAACGATCCCGTTTTCCTCCACACGCTTCACCTCCCCCGCCCCAAGTCCCCGCTCTCCACGGATGCTGAAAAAACTGGCGACGCTCCTCGAGGAGAAAAAAAAATTAAAAATCCCAAACAAAATAATAGTAAAAATAATAGCAAAAAAACACTCCCACACGGACTCTTCACGCGGAAAAGGCAACAGAGAGCGGGGCGGTGGGGGGGAATAAAAAACAACGCCGAAAGTCGCCGGCTTGGAATCGGCGGCTGAGCTGCGGCCGGCGGCAGACAAAGGGAGCGGGGCCGGCAGCGGGCGGGGAGCGCTCCGGGGCCGGGCCAGCGGCGGGGCCGCCCCCCCGGTCCGCGGCGGGGCCGGGCCGGGCCGGTGCGGGCCAATGCGGCCGGCGGCGGAGCGGCGCTGCCCGGCGCAGCCAATGGAGGGCGCGGGCAGGAGCGCTGCCGCCGGGGGCCGGGGGGCGGCGGGGGGGGTCCCGCCAATCGCGGCGGGCCGGCGGCAGGGAAACACTATTATGCTAATGGTGTTTTGCTCCGCACTCGCGGGGAACGGGGTTTAAAAGGCAGCGGCCGGGGGCAGGGGTTCAAAGGCGGGAGGCACGGCCGGTCTGGGCGCCAGGGAGGGAGCGGACGGGACGGCAGGAGAGGAGCGGCGCGGGGGGGCACTCACGCCTTCCCGGCCCGCCCGGCAGCGATGTCCAACGTGCACCTTTCCGGCGCCGCCGCCCTGGAGCGCCTCTCGGCCCGGCGAGCCCTGCCCGGGCACGGCCGCAGCCCCGTCTGTAGGAGCCTCTTCGGGCCCGTGGACCACGAGGAGCTGGGCCGGGAACTGCGGGAGCGCCTGCGGGAGATGGGCGAGGACGACCAGCGCCGCTGGGACTACAACTTCCAAACCGACACGCCGCTGCCGGGGCCCGGCCGCCTGCGCTGGGAAGAGGTGGAGGCCGGCGCCGTGCCCGCTTTCTACCGGGAGACTCTGCAGGTGGGACGGTGCCGCGTCCCCCTCCTCCAGGCTCCCCCTTCGCCGCCACCGCCGCCCGCCAGCGGCAAGGGGCCCGGGGGGCGGCTGAGCCGGGAGAACCGCGCCGCGCCCCGCCGCCGCGGCATGCGGCTCCGCCGGAGGGGCCCGACCGCCCGCATCACAGGTGCGTGGGGAGCCGGGGGGGCGCGGGGGGTGGGGGAGGCCCGCCGCACTGGCTGACGGACCCCTCCTTCCTCTCCGTCTCCATCCAGATTTCTTCGCGAGGAGAAAAAGGCCGGCGGAGCCCAAGGCAGCGGCGGAGCGCCCCGCCGGCTGCCCGCCGTCCCCCGCCGCCGTGCCGGCTGAGCAGACCCCCCGCAAGCGGCTCCGGTGAGCCAGGTGAGGCGCGCCCCGGCAGCGGGCGAGGGTGTCCGGGCGCTTTCTGCGGTGCTCTCTCACTTACTTCCTACACCACCAACGCTTTTTTTCCCCTCCACTTATTTTTTTTTCACTCCCTCCTCCTTTCTGTTCTCCAGACTTTTGCACTACTGCACCCACGGGAGAGGCGGGAGGCGCGACGCCCCGGAGGCGCGGGGGCCCGGGGCGGGAGAGGCGCGGCGAGCCGGGAGCCCCCGCGCCCGCCCGGCCCGGCAGCGGCGAGCGGAGCGGAGCCGCGGCGCCGGCCGCGCACGGAGCAGTGTTATCGTACAACAGTGCAATGTATGACGTTTGTATAGAAATGTATTATGCCTAATGTGAGTACACTGGCCAGAAGTGTAAAGCTTTAAAAGTCATTTATAAGAAATGTTTAATCTCTGCTGAGCTCTCAGTGCAAAAAAAAAAAAAAAGGAAAAATTAAAAAAACAAGTGTATATTTGTACAAAACTTTTTTTTAAGAGTTATACTAACTTATATTTTCTATTTATGTCAGAAACGTGGATAACTTTGACATCCAATAGTCTTTTTTTTTTTCTTTTGGTTAAGCCAAAGGGCACTATATTTGCTTTCGTTATTCACAAAATGTAAATTTATTTTTATAGTGGATTTGTTTTTTTGTTTTTGCATTCACAAGATGTAGCTATGAATCAAAATATTTTTTAGACTTTACTTGAAGACAAATCTGTTTCAATGGATCCTGAGCCGGTCTGTACCACTGCCATTGCAAATAATGCCACAACTTCAATAATAAAATTAAATAAATGTCAGGAAACGGCCGCAAGCCTGCTTGGTGTGTGCTGGAGGGGAAGTCGGGGGGTGGGGGGTGGCAGGGACAGCCCCGGCGGCTTGGGCGGGGGAGCCCAGCCCAGCGCGGGATCTTTCGGTGGAGGGGTCCCCCCTCCCCACTGAACCCTGGGGACCCGGAGCACGATTTCCCCCAGCCGCGAAAAGCGGCCGTGCGGTTCAGAGGGGAGAGGAGGGCTTCTTCCCTTAAAAACAACTTTAAACTCCTGAGTGCTGCCGGAGTAAACCAAGCATCAGGGGAGCACACGCCCTTCATCACACCCTGACTTTGGGCGCCTTATAATGGTTACTTTTAACACTTGGCCCTTTCTTCCCGAGGCTGGAGGTGCTCCCCTCACCACAGCGTGGCTGGGGCCGCTGCCTGCCTGGTGGAGACAGCCTCGGGGGTGACTGGAGCTCATGGGGGGACGCCCCTGTCGTGGCTGTACAAACATTCCCCCTCCCCCTGTTTCGGCCGCGGGCCATCGCTCCCCAGCCCAGAGCCCTGGCTACTGCAGTGAAGCACTTCCTGATACCTCTTGGCCAGCACTGATTTACAGGATAAACACACAACAGTTCTGGGAAAGGCAGCAGTTTCAGCTCGCCCTAAACGACGTCAAAAGCAAAACAACACTCACACAAAATAAACCTTCCCACGAGACGAAACAGACAGCACTTTGACAGTGCTTTGGTGACAGTGCTGTCACAACCACGCACCAGCAGCACTTCGCGGCATCACCTCGTCCCCGTGGCCCCAGGGCAGGTGAAAGCCGTGGGATCCGCACGCAGCCCTCCCGTGGGATTGGGGCGCACACCCTGCTCTGAATCCCAACCCTGCGCTGCCGGGAAAGGGGACAGAGCAGGTTTGGTGCTGGCGGCAGGTGGGGCAGGATTGGGATGCTGGAGAGCGCAGATGGGGAGGAGGACCAGGACTGACTGGACTGATTTATGCCTTTCCGACTCCACTCCCCAACTTTGCACCTCTGAAATGCTGCACCCCCACGCTGGACCCAGCAGCTGGGGCGGACCCAGAGGGCGTCACTCCCTGGCTTTCTGATGTGCGTATGATACACTTCCACGGCGAGGGGGAGGGAGCTCAGAGAATGAGGTTCAGGGTGAATGAGGCTCAAGGTTTGCCCCGTCACAGCGCTCCTCTCTATCCCCCCCTTTTCCCCAACCTCTCCCCCCGCTGTCACGGCCGCCAAACGCTCCTGGCTGTAAAAGTAACATTGATTACCTCCAGCTCCATGATCGCTTAATCAGAACGGGATTATTTTACACGCCCGCATCAGTGGCCGCTGACTCAATACGATTTTCCCCCCCTTTGAAAAGAAAAATAGCTTTTCCCTTTCCTTATGAAAGCCAACAATACCCGGAGTGAGGCAGCTGGATCCTCCAGGATTTATGGGCTTTTCTCTCGCTTTCATGAAAGCAGGTGCCTTTGGGACCTCCATTGTCCCAGCCCGCAACTAATAATAGGACTTTTTGCAATGAAAGATCCCTGCTCGGAGCTCCCAAATACCTCGGCCGGAGGAGCCGCGAGGTGTGCCCAGGAGGAAAGCTCTCCCCGCGGGCACACTTTAGGCACGGGGCTGTAAGGGAAATAGTGCCCGGCGCTAGGCAGTGGCCGAGCGGAGCCCTGGGCTCGCAGCCCGCAGCAGGAGGGCCGGTCCCGCAGCCCCGCCGCGCCCGGCCGTGCGGGAAGGTGTGCGGCCGCCCCCGCGCCCTGCCCCACCCAGCCCGGCCGGCCCTCCGCGCCCCGGCACAAAGCACACTGCCCCTATTCTTTCGGCCTTTGTAGCCATATGGCAAATCCATGTAGACACAGCCAACATCCATTTATTCAGGCACATAATGTCCCGCAACAGGGAACAATTGGAACTTTGTTTGCTTCTATTATTGATGCGAATGGGCGACAGAGAGAGAGGGAGAGAAAAAAAAAATCATTTAACTATAAGAGATATCCAGCTAATTATGAACCATATGTGCCTATAGTTTCAAAGCAATCCAATGAAGTTCATTTTAAATCTAGACTACTTTATTAGTACGGAAGACAGATGTCTCAACAGTACATGCATCAGAGGAAACCATGTAAAGAAGTTCTTGAAATATTTAACTAGGACTCATTCATTGTCAGAGGGGCTTTAAAGTGCCCTTTATCATGAGAATGCATAGGCAGAAGCGGAGGGAGGCTGCCGGTTGTTACCGCCAACCCACTTACCCCTTAGCGCTAAATCCCGAATTCCACTTTGGATTTGACGACAGGAATATTTTTGGAAAGGATTCAAAATATCAGGGGTCTTGAAGGACTGAGCTTGCTGCTCATTACAGCTACAAAAAGTCAGGTCATTATTTGAGCTGCCTTAATCCCAGACTGAAACCAGCTACGCAATTAGAGGAATAATCTACTCCAAAATCACCACTGCTCCCTCTCCCAAGGAGCAGAGCACGGCTACTGCAGGTCCTCCCCTGTGCCAAGGGAGACCAAGACAGCAACTTTAACAATACTGGACCTCCAGAAATTTTTCAAACAAGCATCTCTCGATGTGAATCTGTATTGGGCACCTAAAGGGAAAGGGCACTGAAGGAAGAGTGGAAGGGAAACTTGGTGGGATTAAGTTTTCCAGATTTTTTTTTTCTTTTTTTTTTTTTTTTTTTTTTTTTTTTTTTAGGGTTTGCAATTATCAGCAAACAATCTTGGCAAAAAGGTATCTTTATGAGCTCAGCAACATCTACTAGTAATTAAGCCACTTCAGTTAGATGAATGCAACATATGGTTGACACTGGGAATCATTCTCCTTCCTAGCCACAACTTTTCTTTCTGGGCCAAAACTTGTTCTATTATCACTTAAAATAAACAAAAGCTGCTTCCCACTTCTTCAGCAAATATTTGTTGCTAATGAGCAGGAGGTGTACGTAACAGAATGGGGAAAAAACCCATCATTTTTAAAGAGTAATTTCTTACGTTTTGATAAATAAAAAATTTGCAATGAGTTGCGATTGCTTGGTAGGATGGCTGCCCAGGGAGATTCATGTGAAGGATCCACAAAGAGAGATGCAAATTGGACAGACCATTTTAAAGCAAAGAAACAGATATGAAGAGTAGCAGCATATGTAAATCCATATATATGTACACACACACACACACACACATAGAAGAAATAACTAGCCAAGGAGTATAAACTAATTCATCAGGGAACAGGGTTTTTTAAAGGCACCTATTGCTAGAGGATAAAATTAAAATGGTTTTCCAACACCCTGCCCTTCTCTACCTCCTGAGAAATGTTACTCTTGACAATTACTTTTGGAACAGAGTGAGCCACAGCACAAACCAAAAGTCTTTACCTAAAATAAAGGATGGGATTATATCTGGAGAAGAATCAAGTATCTTCTCCCCCCCCACCAGTATCCAATAGTGAAGACCACACAATCTCTTTTGGTGTCAGTGGTGAAAATGCCAATGGAAAATTCTTCGTGTTTTGGTTTATTCTGTTGTTTTTTAAACCAAGGGGGATTTTTACCCATGTATTTCCAAGAAACCTGGTTGGAACAGGGTTTTTTTGGGGAAAAAGAGAATGAAAGATACCAAAACAGCTAGATGAGCCGTGTATAGTGTAAAAGCACTGAAGCAGGCCCTGCTGAGATCAAAAATAACTCAAACTCTTTTAAACACAGAACAGACTAAACTTCAGACCTACTTTCCACAATCCACATGGCCAAGCCTCTGCTCCAGGAAAACCAGCAGCCTCACATCTACATCTGTGGTGTCGTGTGGGCCCCAGTCTCTAGGATGGGGATGCAGGGAGAGGGAAGGAGGATGAAGAGGCAGTGTCAGAAGACACCTAGGATGGGGATAACAAGGCATGGGTGGAGCAGAAGCATGGCTTTTGTACACTGAAAGAGGTTGGGCAGAAGACACAAAATTCTACTGGCGTGCACCAGAGGAGGGAGAGAATGGAATAGACCACAACATTTATGGCCTGTACATTCCTTCAGGGGCTGCTTAGCCCCAACACACCTTTGCTGTCAGCGAACACCCATGAAACTCATCCAGTAACAGCCTATCCCTCCCCTCAACTCATTTACAGATGGGTGCTAACAATAATCTCCTCCTCCAGGTCAGTGTGGGATCTAAAATTGCCCCAGACCTGCTAAGGAGTCAGTAGGTTTCATTCACATCATCACAGGACTACTCACTCTGCCCTACCAGATTTGCTTTACCCTACTTGATACTCCCTGTAACACACATGTGTATTACACAGAGAAGGGGCATTGGGGGAAAAAATACTCAAGTTCTGGAGGTGCTCAAGCTGTCTGTACAATTTCAGCCCAGATCTTTTGCTCCCAGTACATTTTCACAGCCATGCACACCATTTCTTCCCCCAGGACTCACAGTACCCAATTCACCAAATGCTTAAACTTTCAGAATGAATCCAGGCTGTGCAGCAAAGGTGAAACTTCTGGATAAACTCCTGCCAGAGAAAGCAAAGCAAGGGGCTAAAGGATGCTTTCATATTTAATCCAGTGCAAACACTTGAATGCAGGCCTTTATTCTTCAGAGAACAGTTGGCTCCTCCTGACCTGTTCCTGCCACAGAGGCTTTGTGCTGTTCAGGGCCAGGTGCTTCAAGTTTTCATAAGCAGACACTAATTGTGCCCAGGTTTGCTGGGCAGCTGATAGGAGCTGCTGGGGTCTGATTTGTGAAAGTGCCGGGCATCCCCAGCTGCAGCAGGGTCACAGTGCCTGGCTCTGCATGTGGTTTTGGCCAGACAAGCTTGTGGTTTGAAAAGGAACAGCTATGGGGTACCTTGGACCAACACTCTGAATTAATTATTAGCTCTCATCTCTTTTTATTTCTCTCCCTATTCTTAAACGGGGATAATAACGCTCATCACTTATATGCGGATCCATTAATGTTTGGAAAGTGCTGGGTTACTACTGTGAGCAGCACTGTATAAATCTGATGGGGACATTAATAAAGTCTTTGAGGAGGGTTTGAATAGTGCCCAGTTAATAAGACGTAGCACCGTCCATTGAACATCAAGAAAAACAAAATTGAGCAACTGCTCATTAAAGTGAGCACCGTTCTCTCTGTGCACTCAAAGCGATCATTTAATTAAAAGATTTTATCATCATGCACAGACACAAGGGGGCAGAGCCAAGGCCCCGTCTTCCCTCATCCTCCCCTGCTCCGCATCCATCACACCAGAGTATTTCTTGGATGTAACCTGCAATAACAACCTAAAAAACATTCTGTTGCTTTTTTCCAAGCCCCTGCACTAACAGAAATCGCTGCCTGAGCTTTGACAAGTCTTTTCACCTCACCAGATTTTTTTTCCCTGCTTGTCACTCGTCGGTCCCACCCTCACCCTACCGACCACTTGCTGTACTCCTGCAGGCACAGCCACTCGGCCCCAGCCTGGGATCTCCAGCATCCTTGACACCACAGCAAGGCTAGGAAATCACCTTTGTGCCTGGCTGTGGGGGGGGGAAGGAGAAGAGTTTATCAGAACTGGAGGGGCTGTTCTTGAGTGATACTGGATTAGAGGCACATAAGCATTGCAGCTCCCCTTGCCATTCTCTGCAGGTGCTGATATCAATAAATGTGCAAAACAGCCACCTCGAAAAGCAACAAATTAAATAAAAAACACCTTTCCCCAAGAATACATCTCCACCACTGCATGTGTTTTTGCATGAAAGTTCTGAGGAAAAGTCTCTGTTTGGGTCACATCAAGCAGCCTTAGACTTACTGGGAACTGAGGTATAGAGCAATTTATTCTGGAAAACAATGGGCACAAATTAAGTTGTTTTCATACATTTGGTAATTGGTTTAGCAAAGCCAGCTTTTCTTAGGACCTTCAGTCAAGATGTTTTCAAACATGGATCTAGTTAACATCAGTTTTGCCGGTGCAGCACAGCATTCCATCTGCTGACTGGTGATCCCAAAAATTTTGGATGTTTTGTTTGGTTGGTTTTGTTTTTCTCTCACCCAGATGAGTGAGCAGGACCGGGAATACTGGCCCCTGTTTCTCTATTTTATTCTGCACATCAAGAAGCAAAACCTGTTTCTTTTTCCTGCTGACTGAGGGACTCCAGACACACATCCCTTCAAAGGAGGAAGCCCAAGTTTTATGCCAAGAGCAAACTTTTAGAAGCGGCTATGACCATGCTTTTCTGGTTGGGGAGCTGTAGGAGAGCGTGCAGTGGTACGCACACCTCTGCCTTCCTGCCTTCCACCCCTCCTCTCCAAAACATCCAGGATTTCCACACCACCCTGTGCAGCCCGAGTGACGAACCAGGGAATGCAGCTTACAGGGTGTTATGGGGAAACACACATTTAATTTGAATGGAGATGGCAAAAGGCACCTGCCTGATGCAAAATCTGCACCCCTGCCAAACTGCGCATTCCCCCTCCAGCGCCCAGTCTGTGAGTGGTGGGGCAGGGGGGAGAAGGGGGACAGCCCACGCATGGCCAGGCACAACCTTTCTGCTGTGGAAATAAAAAAATAAAATATAAATAAAATAAAATAAAATAAAATAAAATAAAATAAAATAAAATAAAAATAAATAAATAAAAGCAGCCGCCCGTGTTTGCTCTCGGGTGTGCAGCAGTCACCTCTGCGGGGGGGATACAACAGGAGATTTGGAGATCATTTCCATAACAATCGCTGTTAGCAAACACCCATAAAACACAGCGGGCAAAGACACCTTATCAGAAGGAGTTAGCTGCAAGTTAAAAGACGTGGCTTGTTGGCTAGGCTTTTGTGCCTGTCCGCAGGATTTCGAGGACTTGGTGCAAAAATTTTCTTTAACCGCACAAGATTAAAAATAATAATCCCAATTTCATTTAACAGCTACTAACAAGCAGAGAAAAAACAGAATTTATATGTGATGCTTGATCAAAGTTCACTGAACTACTCTATCAGAGGAAGGACAGCAGGGGGCTGGCGGAGGGGAGGAAAAGAAAAAGGAAGAGAATAAAACTTTTCCAATTATCATATTTCCCGAAATTCAGCTATGCAGAACCGGATTAATTACAGATTTAGCAGAAATATTGCAAAATGTCGGCACGGAAGGAGCTTTTTCTTGACCCTGTGGACTATAATGGGAGATGAAGAGATTGACCATTTTGGGAGGAGGATGCCTTCATTTCTCGACGTGACTGTAGATTATTTCGGCTTCAGGAGACAAGAATGTCCCTTTAACATCTGACCTGGCCTTTATTTAAGAGCAGCACTTCACGGTTCAGGAAAGACAGACAATTTTCTAATTCCCAGCTCTGCTGGAGGCTGAGGCAGCAACTTCCAGACAGGACACCTGCTAACACTAGAGAAATGGCATTATTATGTCTACAAGTTTACAAATCTGAGGATCAAAAAGCCTTTGCTTCTGCTGCTACTCCACAGGCCAAGGACGACAACTTCTTCAAAACAGAGTTTTTTTCTTCCCCCCCTCCAAGAAATGGTTTCTTTTCACTTTGAGCAGATCGGTTTCCACGTGAAAAAGTCAATAGTCAAAGAGTTTCCTAAGTTTCATTGGTGTGTAGCAGAAAGGGGATTAGACCTGGGGCCTTTTTACTGGCAAGCCTTTAAGCAAATAAATGTTCTTGAATTCTTAGAGAAACAAACCTAACTTAAACAAAAATCCAGAATATATGGGATTTGCCCCTCCCCAACACAAATTTAAGAGAGAGAGAGAGAGCGAGAGAAATAAATAGTCACTGAAGATTTAAGGGATATTAGGGTTAAATCCTATTCTACTGTAATTTTGCTTTTATTTTTGCTAGCTAACCCAAAGAGAATGCTTCCACACATTCACAATGAGCTATTAATACTAACTAGTGCAATGCAATACCAGAAACAATGAAATCATTAGAGTAATGCAAAATAATAAATAAATATTAAAATAATGCAATAAGTCATTTTTAACAGATCAGTTGTGATTTCCCAGCAATGAGAGAGGCAAAAAGAAGATGGCATTCATATTCTCCACCTTCCTTCAGAACCATACCTGGTAGGCAAAGGCACTACTTAATCCCTTCACACCTTAAACTCCTGAAGGTGAAGCTGTAATTTTTCTCTTGGGGCACAATCAGTCACATACATATACATATATATATATATAAATATATATATTTACACACACACCCATATATACATTTATTTATTTACATATGTGTATATGTATGTATATAAATTTGTACTGACAGCCAACTGCTGCTGCAGAGCTGCTCCCCTAGCCTGAAGACACAGATCCAGGTGTCTGTGCCAGCCATGGATAACACCTGGATCAGTTTTTGCAGGCTGGCTTTAATTAAGCCAGAAAAACTAAGGAGAACTCCAGCAATGCAGTTGATTAACATGATCCAACATCAGTGAGTAAACATCATCATCTTTCTATAATAAAACAAATAATTTGGGAAAAATCAAGTGTAGGTTTGTGACTGGACAGAAAATTATAAGCTGTCTTATAAGCTTGCCTCTCTGCACCATTAAATAGTTTAAAAACTTTTCAGACATTAATCTCCTTTTCCCACCATGTACCTTTGTGAGCCCGGATTGCAATGCTCACCTGCCAAGCTACTCCAGCTCTGTGGAGGTGCCACCTCTGATTTCACCCTCCAGCTCAGCCTCTGCACACCCTCAGCCTTGGCCCATCTGGAAATCTTAAACCACATCTGGTGCCTTAAACCACATCCAACCCCACCAGCAACTGGGACAGATCCTCAGGCCTTTCCTGCTGCTGAGGGGTTTGCTGCAGAGCACAATTCTTACTAAACCCAGTGCCACCCAAAATGCACAAATGCCTTAAAATTCTTGTCTGGCTGACCTGCCTTGAACAAGGCTCCTTCTTGCTGAAAATTCAGGAGCCAAACCCACCCCTACCCCAGAGGCAAAATCACCCTGGCATTGTGTGAAGAAGAGCAGCATCCCCTCCAAGTTACAGGTACCCAGAAAATACCCACACGAAGGAGTAGCCCAGACCCAGGGCTTACTCCGTGCAGCAGCAGTCGTGAGAAGGACTCTGGGTTTCATCCTGGGCAGCTGCTGCAAACTCTGTGGCTGTCATTAAGGTGAGGGAAAAAACCCACTTTTGCTCCTTTGGCACTTTTTCCCTTATTGAGAACAAACATTTCAGCGTGTTTTTAAGGCATTTCAAAGGTCGCAGACCCCAATTTAGGACAAGTCTATCCTGCTAAAATTGAGTGACACCCCCGAAGAAGAGGGCACACCTCTCTCAGCATCTCCTGGTGACCTGCTTGGTGGCTCTCCCGTCCCCACCACACGTTGGAGGTAGCTGGGTTCCTCCAGAGGGCTTTCTAGGCTATGGTGCCAGTGGGTGCCCTCCTGTACACTGCAGTCTCCATGCCCACCCTCCCAGACCTGTGGTTGCACCCACTCCATCAACACCTCCCATCAACACCCAAGCTGGCCTTTCCGAAAGAAGGTTTAAAAAAGAGAGAAAACATTTATTTCCACAGCAAATCCAGCCCGATGACCTCACCGATGGCAAGGTGCTCAGGAAGAATTTGCCTTTTTCCTGAGAGGAAAGCAGCGGGGAAGGAGGAGAGCTTTAAAGGGAGGGAGGAGGCCGAGCTCATGCACGGATTTTAATCTGATCACTTCCCTGTCAAGCTAATCCCTGCCTGACTCAGATCGGACTTTTAGAAACGTGCCTGGAAATCAAAAAGCAAACCTCATTTGAATGAAGCACACACTCCGCAGCCCCCATCTGCAAAGGGCTGCAATTAAATGCAAAAAAAAAAAAAAAAAAAAAAAGAAAGAAAAAAAA
>VRYO01001269.1:32934119-33002788 GCA_009812075.1 Sialia sialis | reverse complement strand
ACAACATTTCCTCACGTGCTGCTGTGTTTCTGGGTGAAGAGATACTCCTGAGCATCCTGATGCTAAGAGATGCTTATGCTCCTGTCGTGAAGACCTTAACCTCGAACAAGAAACGAAGCTGCTACTCCAGACTCATTAAACAGGGGTGTGGAGATAACCTGTGCTGTTTCTGGTTACAAGGAAAGAGCTGCAGGTGGAAAAGAGGCAACAAATAAATCTGTTTTGGGACAGAGACACTCCCTGCAGGAGCTAAAGTCCCTTGTTCAACCCCAGTGAGATACAACTCATGCGATGCTTAATGCAGGAGGTGTGACCAATGTTACTGCAAGATGCTAAGGGAGGTGTGTGTGGGGCAGGTAATCATGCTGTAGTGAGAAAACAGAGATTTTTGTACTTCTCCTGCTCTCACAGCAGCTGGACTTCCCAAACAATGTGGTCTTCACTGAACAGTTTGTACCTGACACCTTCCTAACGCAGCATCTCAGAGCTGCCCTGGTTTTGAGATAAAGGGAGCAAATTGCACAGACTTCAAAATTATTAGTTGAGATCATCAGGTGCACTTCCAGAACCTTGACTGTTTTGTCTGCTTTTTTAGTCCAGTGAAGGCAATAATAAAGTTCTGACTCATTTGATACTTATCTATGTGGTTGGGATAGAAGGTTTGATTTCTTAAAACTTAATTTCTATTTCACTGAAACATTCTTCTGTATTTAATCTGTGAATTAACAAAGTTTGACCCTTGTTGCCATCCTGCTTCCCACCTGCTCCATTCTTCCCAAACTACTCCAGATCCAGACTCCCATCTGAGTGCAGCAATTAGAACAGAAATCACAGAACAAGTGTTTTAATTGGCCACAGAGCGCATGGCACATTAAAATCTCCAGTGATAACTCTGAGAATACAATGAGTAACCCTGATGATTTTTAAGACAAGTATGTACAGTTTTAATTTTATTGCACAAGAATGCCTGAAGTGATCTTAAAATGAGGGTAATGCTTTTTCACAATAATTTTACTATCAGTCACCTGGCTAAAGTTCTTAAAGTACTAAAGTACTTGTTGATTTTTGGATTCATTTAAAAAACCCCAAGTGTCATGTTAGATAATGTTTCATTAATAACTGACACACATGCAATTTGGCCAAAGAAAGGTGGCAGAGTTGTTCCAGGAGCAAAATCTACCATTAAGCACAATCAAATGCAGTAAATTTAAGAGTAAATTTAGTAAAAAGAAGAGGTACCAAAACATACAGAATCCCACAGGGACAAGTGGGCAAAAAAGGGACAGGACTAGTATTCAAACAAGAGATAAAACTCAAATCTTAACAACTGCTGTTTGATAAACACATTAGAGGTTAAAAAAAATATAGGGCAACTAGTGAGGCCAACACTAAGTGCATAAAGAGAAAAAAAAAGTTTAATCAAAATAGTGCAGAGTTAAAGGACAGGATTGTAACTGCACTTGGAAAATGTTGTTTCCTTATGGTGGAGATCTCAACTGGTCCATAGTTTGGGCTGGCTGGTGCTTTGTTCTTGCCAGAATCCATCTTCAGGAGGGTTCATTGAAACACGGGGACCTGACATTGCTGATTAGATATGAGAAACTTGCCTTAACCTGTTTTCGTGCATGGGTCTGTGAGAGGGGGAGCACTCCCAGGGTAAGTGGGGAGCCCTGAGATGGAGGGGGAGCACGCAGGTGGATAGATTTGGGATCAAGACATTGAATTGTGAAGAAGGATATTCCAAATACCTGTCCCAGCCTGATCTACCTTGGCTCCTTCCTAGAGGACCCTGAGCAGAGCAACTGCTGAGACTCCAAGAGCTGAAATTATTCTCTACTAGCAGCATTTACACACCTGCCAAATGAAACATTGCATGGTTTCCCTATACAGCACACCTGGCTAAACCCTAGCTGTGTACCTGAGGGTAACATCACAGATGATGGGGCCTTTTTGGCAGCTCAGTACACATTTTCTGCGCTCGATCTTTTCCTGATAAACAGCATAGAGCAAGTTTCTCTACTAGAGGCAAATCTTAGCTATCAACTCCAAAATACACCACAAGAAAATTACAGTAATTTCACGCATAGCCCAGAGTATAAGGCGCTTCTTTGTTGTTGGCAATTTTCTGTACTTTGTGCATTTATAAGGTGCAGCAGCCTGTAGGGCACACTTTTTTTTGCAGCGAGGATCCTCGCGCAACAAAGTAACGAATTAGTAACAGATCGCGGGGTTTATGGCAGATGCTCAATTTGCAAACATTTTTCAGGGATCAGTGTAGCCTTTAAACGCAGCCCCAGGTGCCCTCCCTGTGCCGCAGGCCCCGGCACTCCTGCCTGCCCCGGTGTCAGCTGCCACGGCTCTCGTGGCACATGGCTCAGCCGCTGGCGCTCGTGGCTCACTCTTCCCGGTTGGCAAATTTCGGAACTTTGTCCACATATAAGGCGCACTGGAGTATAAGGCGCACTTCCGGGTTTCGATCAAAATTTTAATCAAAAGGGTGCGCCTTATACCCGTAAGATTACTGTACTATCCTAAGCTTTCCTTACTTGTGTTTAACAGAGAAAGGAGATGATGAAGCATTTTGTTGAGTCCTCTATAGATAAACACAAGGAAGATTAAAACATCACCCCTAGGTGGAGGCAATAGGGATGCCTCTACATCTTCCTTGGCAATACACTGGTAGTACTACTCACCCAGGACAAGATGTTTTCCAAGGCTCTTTCTAGAAGGAATTAGGTAATGAGAGTAGCAAAGAGCCAGCAGGGAGGAATTCTATTCATAGGGGTATTCCTGCTTGGTTGCCCCACACCTGTGAACATAGTAGGTCTGGCAAAGGGCACAACAGTGCTTAGAGGATGCAAGCTGAAATCAGTTATGTGCCAGGTGCATACAAACCAGGTTTTGTCCACTTTCAGGATGCTTGCTTTGATCACACTTCCCACCTCCACCCCACCTGCTTGAATAAGGAGCTAAAAAGCTCCTTGTTGCAACAAAGAAACCCAAAAACTTTGGGGTAACCCTATGAGTTCAGAAACTGCAACTCAAAAAACAAATCACCAGATCATAATTGGTGAAGTAATAGCAAAGCTGCTGTTTTAAGCCACTGCCTTCCCTGTTCATAGCCTAAATACCATTCATTTCAAGCCACAGTGTGGTATCTAGCAGCAAATTGCTGTGGCAGCCTGGTTTCCTCAGAGACATCCACCTTCATATTATGGTCTGTGTAACCAGGAGACTGCTAAACTTAGCTCAGCTCCCACTGCATCCCCTAACAGTATTTTCACCAGCTCAAACAGGAGGTATTCAGGCTTGGATTTTTGCAATCTCAGTGAATTCTCATTTCGATGATGGCAAAAATTGCCTTTTTATTTGATCTGTGAGCAGTCAATTTGCCAGAGAGGAGGCACAAGACAGCTTGTCCTTGTTGTGCAAAATAAATATGTTGGTAGTTCCTAACTTTCTATCCTAACCTTTAAGGCAGGGTAAAGCTGGAAGTGCCACCAATATTCCCAAGTCCATAGGGAACTGCCAGCTGGATAGTCCCCATCTGGTGTTTTCTCAGCATGCTCCATACATGCCAATGCTTTCCGCCTATATTTGAGATAAGTGTGTGAAAAATCTCTGATTTTTACAAATATGTGAATTCCAGTCTTTTCAGGTGAAAAAGGAGCTCCTGAGAAGAGCCATTGTCCTCTGTTCTTTGCAGAGGACAGAAATGATGCAGTCACTCACCCTGCTGCATGAAGGTTTGAAGAAATACAAGTTTCTCTCCTGATAAACCTGCATTTTTCCATGCACAACTGGCTTTGAAGGAATCTACCCCTGTCAGCTGGTTACTCAGCAACTTCTCAAGAACCCGAAACAGTATGAGTCCATTGAACACCTTCTTGTGTTGTTTTCTTGATGCAAGATCTTAGGAGGGGCTGCACACTAATATTTTGAGTTCAGTTGGTAGATAATTCTTCTAAACATGTGAAAGGACATTAACCAACACAGAACTAAGAAATTCTAACAGGTAGCTTTCTCCAGTTACAAACTGTATGGTTTTGTATGATTTCCCCTCCCCTAAGCCATTTTCTCCCACAGAGATGATGGACAACAGTCTGACCCTTCCTGGCATTTACTGTTTTCCTTTAGAGAGGTTTTGAAGGCTGGAGCCTGATTCATTCACCATCAGATGCTGGATTTTATACTGTATTAAATGTTTTCTTTTGCAGAGATATTATTTACACAAGCTTCATTGGCACAGGGAAACTGTTGCTATACATTTCAAACTAAGAACACTTTCCAGGAATTGTCCCTTAAATTAATTTTGCTGCTAGAACTGTCTTGTATAGCAGTCTTTCCTCATGCTCCCTTACAAATGGAAGCCAGACTCATCTTGCTGTAATCCATCCCCAACAGTGATGCACTTCAGACCTGTCCAGTGGGTTTATCTCACAGTGCTCATGATCTGTGTCTGCTCCCTTCATAAAAATCCTTTCCATTCCTGGAATTGTGATATGAACTCCACACTTTCCTGGAATACCTGTCTTGGTAGGCTTATCCAACAAACTTTAAATAAATGCTGTAATTTTGGTTACTAGGAAACCAACTCCTCCCCAGCAGAGCAAATTTCATCCCTTTTCCAGTTGTTTTTCTTCTTCAGGTGTATGGGTTACCTTGTCATAACTTGTTTAGTCACTGACAGCTTGTCACAACCAGAGCAAAACCATCATTTCCTCTTGGGTATATGAATTTAAGCCAAGCTTTTGACCAGTAGTTTAGACAGAACAAGCACTGAACAGCTTCTGTAGGCCAAGGGCAGGAGGATGCAGAGATTAGGAGTTCAGCAGGGGGCTCAACTCTTCCTGCAGGTCAAATCTCCCTCAAGCTCTATTTCATTCTACACTGGTAAACACAGCTACACTAAATACAAAAATCCAAGTTAGAAGTGTGAAGGCTCTTCCAATTCAGAATGGATTTCGTTCTTAATGTTTAATTTCCATTTTTGGCTGCACACTTTCTGAAGCAATAGAAAACGTTTGTTCTGCATGTCTCCCTTTCTGCTCATTTATCTCCTTGCCTAGACCACAAAGATCTAGAATCCCTTCTCCTAGATTCCTACCTTGACTCTAAAAAGACTTTTTACAAGTTGCATAATTTGGGCTCCTGTTTTTTTGGCATAGGTCACATGATGGTGTCAGCACCAAAAACGCCACAGTCCAGCAGCAGAAACACATGTGTCATAAATAATTAGTTACTTCTTACCAAACATTTCCTCTCCCTGCCTCTTCCTTCCCCTCATCTGCTACTCATTTTCTTATCCAGTCTGGCTCATATCTTGCAAATGGCATCCCATTTGGTGGGACACACACTCAGAGTGAAGCCAGACATGTTTGCCCAGTCACGCAGGCTTTACAAAAGCGTCCATAGTGATGCAGTAGTATAATAATTAAAAATAACGTTTACAAGCTCTGTCCAAAGCTTCCATGATGGGAGGGGAGCTGATGCCAATAATCTGCATGTGACAATGTGTAATTAAACAGTAAGAGGGTGATGGTTGCAGCTGTGGAGTTGACAAGGCTGATGCAGTTCAGGCCGTTGATTTTCTTTCTGCAAACATGGAAACCAGACTTTGGAGAAACTGTCCCGTTTTGCAGGATTCTCTGGTGGTTCTGCAGAAATATCCTCCATTAACTGCCACAAAAATGTCCCCTACAGATCCCCTCTTGCAGATGACTGTTGCACACAGGTTCTGACAGCATCTGTGTGGGCTTTGAAGGACCTAGACACGTCAACTGATACATGGAGAGCATGGAGTAGAGAGTGGTGTAAATAGAGATCAGAGCCCAGGCTGGAGCGCAGCTGGAAATGGTGCCAGTGGCATTTCTGTGCTATTTTACTGACTGTAGAGGCTGTTTTGTGCAGACATTGTCTGTAGTAAAACACACACAAACTGTGTATTACAAATGTTGCTGGATGTAAAAGTTTCCTGGAGAAGCCGTGCAAGTTTGCAAATCCGGAAAGAGTATCACTGGGACTTGTTGAAGTGCTCAGTATAAACTGTAACACACAAGCCATTAAAATGAGGATATTTGGCATTCAGAGTCACACATATGGGCCTTTCAAAACCATTCTTCTCATTTGGCAGCTCCTACGGTCCTTGAATGATGCACAACCTCCTTTTATATGCTCCTGCAAGATGCTTCTGCAAAGTTGGCATTTTTTAAAAATAAACTGTGGAGGAGAAATCTTACCGAGAAACACAGATCTGATTTAAGGGAAACTTTGGAAAATGACTTCATTTGCATGATTCCTTTTGCAAATCCTAGCTGATATCTGTGCTTTGTGCTCGGTTTTTCATTTGGCTGCTTCTGGACGTGCAAGTCTGGAAGCCTTGTTCGAAGCAGCCCTGAGCCAGGCTTTGCAAGCAAAATGTCAGCGCTATCCAAGGCTGGGGACACTTTCTGTGCTGATAAGCACCTCCTCTGAGTGGCCAAACTGATCCATCTCCCCCTCTGACAGTGCCATTGTCTAACCTGACTGTTGAGCGAGGCTTTAAGGCTAAGCAAAGGATAAAACCCTACAATTGACCATGTCCAATGACTGCCTCCATCATGTGACATTTCCTCCACGTACATAAAGGCATAATTGACACTTTGGACCTTGCAGATGTTTTGCAATTCATTTGGTTCCCACAAAGATACCAGAAAGTAAGTCTCGTGAACTGGCAATGCTGTGTTTTCCTCTGAACACGTTCTTATCTCCAAAAGTAATTTAGATGCAAATTGCATCATGTCTCATGGCCCCACTTGTTTTGCTTTGCTTTTTCCTCTAAACAGTCTGTGCCATGATTTTTTTTTAAGGTATGAAAGTATTCAGATATTCCTGGAAAAACTGGGTACCTTTGACTTCTTAGAGATCACACGCGAACAGCAGTACCTTCTTCTGCCCTCTGCCCATGGCGCTCTGCTTTATGCTTCTTAATTTAATTTCCTTTTCTGACTCTTCAGTGATCCTTTCCAAAGAGAAACGTCTTTGATAAGAGGCCATTTACTATGCTGTCAATGAAGCAGATAATATGAAAAACTTGTTGGCTTCATCTGAGGTTTGGACAAAGGCAGAGCAGCATGGTCAAGTGTGGCCCTCAAACACTACACACATATCTTTGTAACATCCTAAAAAAATGCTCACTTTTTCATGTAACTGAGCAAAGCTTTATACTTGTGGCTTGTCCTTCCTCTATGTAAAATGGGAAAGATCAGATTTTTCCTATAAGCAGCCTTTGCTTTCACAGCTGGAGACCCCTTGGTTTTCCTTTTCACCTCCTATTTGCTCCTCATTGGCTCCCTTGAAGTGACAAGACAGGAAAGGCAGGGATATTGCAATGTGCAGAATCTGCCTGACTCACCTTTCTCACTCTGGATTGATCAAAGGCAAGAAAAGGGCAGCTCCTCTTTTCCTCAAGGGAAGTAAAACCAGCTCCTTTGGACAAACCCTTCTAGGCTGAAGTCTGCAGGCAATAATTTCTTCTAGAGGTGAAATGAGTTCTCTTATCTGCTTCTATATTGCATGTATCACTTGTGCCTCTGTGTGTCTTCACTTTTCTTCAGATAGTGATCAAAAATTATATATATTTAAATAAATAAATAAATATATATATATATATATATATATATAAGGTTTCTTTCTCTTGTGATGGTAAGATAATGCCTAAGTCAGACAAATTGCTGGGCTCAGCAAAGGGCACCTGGGTGACATCTATGACATGTGTCATACAGAAATTCAGGCCAGATGATCTAATGGGCTATTCTGGCTTTAAAAGTGATGAAATACTGGAGAGGGAAAGATGTCCTGAATCACAAGGACCAGTTCCCTTCCTTTGCAGGTAATCACAACCTATCATCTCTTTCACAAATTAATCAAGTGGCACCTTAAAGCTCCCAGGTTTGGTTCCCCATATTCTCACCAGAGTGCTGTTACAGAAAACCCTCTTCTAATGTTTAGAAACATTCAAAAATCTATTTGTGGACAACTTCCATATTTGTTCTCATGCCAACATTGCCCTTTGGGCGAAACAGCAATTCTCCTTCCTGTGTGTTTATGGAAACCAGCCTTAGCCTTTCATTTCATTGGGTTTGACAGAAGAATTCCTAACACAGGCCCTTAATTCCTCTGACCGCCCTTGTTACCCTTCTTCTGCTTCAGGAAAAACTCATCCAGCTCAAGGAACCAGGCTGCTACACAGTGCTCCAGTTGAAGGCTCAACACTGCGTGCAGCTTCCACAATTCTTAAAGAAACACCTCACCTGGTACTGTGAGCACAGAGAGCAGAGCACCTTCTGCAGAGGGGCCACCTGCTCTGGGTCACTTTCAGCTCTTCCCATGTTCTGAAGCTGCAGAGATGCTGAGACACCTCAGGGCTGCAGACTCCATCCCTGAAATTGGGAGAGTGGGGGTAGGAGGAGAAGTGAAGTGTGAGAGAAGGCTGCACAACTGAGCCCCCATTTGCAGCCCACGTGTCAGACCTGGGTGCTTGGACCTTCCCTGAGCACTCACAAACACCTGAAGCCCAGGTGCTGCTCCTGAACCTTCCAGCTGGCCTTGGTTGGCTAAGTGGAGAGTTTTGCACTTACAGAGGTAATGCAGAGGCTCTGATGGAGCAAATTGCTGACAACTTTCAACACTTAGACAGGAAAATAGGAACTACGTCCCTTCCTCCTCACTGCTAAAGGCTGCCAAGCAAAACATGGCTAACCCAGGCTTGCCCACGATCAGCTCCTCCTCCCCTTGCACAAGCAGCCTTAGAGTGGTCTGGGTTTATGATCAGGTGCCAACTCAAGCATGTGATGAAGCAAATGCACTAACCATGGCACACCTCATGAGCAGGTCAGGGGCAGAACGTGCTGCAACTCAAAACTGAATTTCATTAGAATATTTAATACCAGGCTCAGGATTGCATCTCACCATTATTTCCTGCCACCTGTCTGATGTTGTTTCGTGAGGGGAAAACCCCAATTCTTTTTTCCTCTTTTCCTCATAGTAGCTCTGAAACATTGTAGGCAAATTATTTAAAAATTGCCTTAAGGTCATATCTCCGTATTTACAAATGTTATTTTGAAAATAAAATCTCCATTTAGAAATGTGTGAAAATAATGTATCAGACTTGATGTTATGGTGAATCTATCACAATATCAATATATACAGTTATTATTATTTCATATATGTATGCAGAACCTCTCTTAACTGTTATTGCTGGCTCTCTAATACTTGACCTGAACCTGACATGCAATGCAGTTTTTTAAAATTACTCATGCCTTCACTGAGGCCTGCAGTGAAGTAATTTTTGCTTAGGCATCAGTTGTATTTTCTTAGTTGTGTGTTTTTAATACTTAGACCTCATGCTTGATGTTTTACATTTTTGGACAGGTATTTTCCACTCCATTGAATGACCAGTCTACTTCATGCAGATGTAAGAAGAATTTGGGTGGATTTTGGCTCAGATACATGAGGAAGGTAACACTGCTAGTGTAATTGTTGTGCAACAGAGTAAATGATTCAGTGGGGCACATGTCTTTTATTGGTGGAGAAAACACCTACTACTTCTTTTTGCTGATTAAGTTTAGCTTGCTGAAATGGAATTTTAGAGTACTGTGCATAGTGCTTGGTCATGGTTATAAAGCCCGACCTTGGCTCTTTAAATAAGTGGAGAAAATGAATACTCAAATTTCAAAGTCACTTCAAAACAAACCCCACAGAAAATTAAAAGGAAGGTGAACCCCTCATTATTTTTTTTTTTTGCAATCCCAAATAGATTCCCACAAGAAATCACCCAGAGACCTCCAGTCAATGAACAGACCTACTTCTTTAGTTCTGACTTTTCTACAGAGGCTTTAAGTGTTTTTGGGATCTGGATTAAAAGATATGAGTACCTAAAGAAACCTGAAACAGAAAAATAAAGTCACCTCAGTGCTTCACGGATACCCTGCCTTTTGCAAATGCTTGTCCAACCACAACCTAAATAATTCAAACCAGCGTTGTCAGGCAGCAGCACAGCTCTCCTCAATAGGCACTTGCCTTATCACTCTACAGCAGATGCTTCAGTCAACCATTGGATATTGAAAACATAAATAATGAAACAAAATTTGGAGACAATGGTTTCTGGGCCGGGGACAAAATACTGATGGATATTGTCAGTCTCGGTGTAACCAAGCAGCAAAAGCTCAAGTGACAACAATAGGGAGGAGAAGAATAGGGACAAGTGAGGAGCCCTGAATCTCAATAAGGCCTGGAGCTGCACATGCTGCTGTTACCCTAGAAACTAACCTCTCCCCTGAAGAGGTTTGCTGGGGCATTGTCCAGGGGACACAAGATGTGTCATACACCAGATGGTCGTGTGCTGTATAACTCAGTTATCTGAGTGCTGGAGTGGAGGAATGCACGCCGCCGAGCGCTCCGGAGGGCCGCCCAGGGCACCATCTGTTCTTTCAGACCCAAGGCACTGCTTTGGCGTTGGCTTTTTTTTTTTTTTCTCCTTCCAAGAAAGGAGGGGAAAACAAAATTAAAATGATTCACCATTCAGCAGGGAAGGGAGAGAGAGGAAAAAAAAAGCGGCTTAATACAGTTGCCATATCTTGCTTTCATTTAGCTAATTTTATCCCTGGGTTTTATGTCAGGTGAATTGCTTTTTTACGCCTGGGAGAGCAGCAATTATTTCTCTCTCAGGAGTCTATCATTTATAAATAAAACCCCTTTGAGACCTCATCGGTCATTTACCATCTGAAAACCCCCAAATGCTTTTAGCCATATGTTCTCCAAAGTCTACTCTCTCCTCCCCAGAGCTCCCTGCAAAGGTTTCGGCAATGCAGGGGAAAGAGCATTTTTCTTTTCCAGGAATTGTTCTCCCCTTTGGCTGGGAAAGGGGGAAGGAGGAAAACAAAAAGTCAGAGCTGAAGCGGCGGCATGAAGGACTGGCTCAGGAAGGAAATGCTAATCACGGGCTGTGTCCTGCCAAGGAGCAGTGACTAACATGCCTGAGAGGAGCAGGCACCAGCGAACATCCCGGGGCTCCAGCCCCAGCGCCACCAGAGCCAGCCAAAACCCTTCCTGCCTCCTGCTGCCTTTGGAGAGACACCTGAATCAAGTTGTGGAAGCGGGAGAACCAGGTGGAAATGAAGGTTCAGGACACTTCAGGCAACTTCAAAGGTGTATTAAAGCACTTCATAACGTTCAGGTGCAAGAAGATCAAGGCAGGGCAGTAGAAGTGATGCTCAGGCTGCAAGAAACAGAGACTGAAATGTGTGTGCTTGGGGCAGTACATTTTGCTCAATGACAAGACCCGTCTTTTGGTGCACCTTTCCGCTCCCCAGCTTCTGGTTTCTGTCTTGTGGCCGCAGATTATTCTCCCACTTCTCAGCACAGGAGAGAAAATAAATGGAAAATAAAGTACTGGCTTGATTGCCAACTGAAACAACAGGGAAACATTTGCAACTGTTTAAGCAAAGGCATTATTTCAAATCTGCTCCATAAAGGCTGCAAGTGAGCACACGGGGTGGTGGCTGCGAATCTGCAGCTCCTGCAGCACAGGCAGGGGAGGGATTCAGCAGGGAAAGCACATCTTCTGTCATTCAAGCTTTACAAGACAAATTGTGATTAAAAAGATGTTGTGGCTTGCAGAAGACTCCCTGGTGCAGCTGTGACCAGTCCTTATGGGGGTAACTCTTACCTGATTGTTCCCAAAAGTGATCTGAAGGGCATGAATCCCCCTGCCAATCAAACCTGCACACAGTGTTTCAATGAACAGAAGCAGTTAGGAAAAGGGACATAATCAAAGCAAATTTGTAAGCAGCATAACAGCCAAAGAAGCAAAAGGAGTAAAACATGCATCACATTTACGTTTAGGTTCCATGTATAGACAGTTAAAAGTCCAATTAGGTGACCATTAGGACTAAAAAAATATTAGGCAATGCTTAAACAAGAGATTATAGCATCTCACAAACTGCTTATAACCCTAGTCCTTCACACATGATTATCATTCTTACAGCACTGGTACTGCTTATCTCAACTCTAACATATTGATGCTTAAAAATGAATGACCAATATCATCCTAAGGATGTAATATATAGCAGAACTGAAAACTGAATTTATTTTCCTCCTTGCCTTCTTGTTTTTTATTTCCCTGTAAGATTGCTTGCATAGAAAGCAGGAGTGATGAATTTCAGCACAGCTGGCTTCAAAGACTGCGTGAAACACACAGGCATTGGGGGCTTGGTGTGTGAGGCTCCCAGACTTGGGAAATTATAGCAAGAAAATCTCTATAGATTTGTCTGCACACCCCTGCTGGGAATTTGGCCCTCTGTGATCCAAGACAGTTCACAGAGGGCTCCCTAGCCCACTTTTTGCACCTGGCTGAGAGATTGACCAGCAGCTCGATGGGGTCGTGGAAGCTTTATTCCCTTTGTTCCATGGGTGTCTGCCACAGAGAGCCAAGCTTGGATTAACGGAGCCTAAATCCCTGGGCAGCCTGCCAGAGCAATGCTAGCTTTGACGCACATCTAGCTCCTGGATGGTTTCAAGCCTGGCTTTATAGATCAGCTCTTCTTAGGTGCAAATCCACAGGCAGGGAGCACAATGCCTCATGTCAGAACCCCGGGCAGTCTCTCCCAGAGGCAGCAGTTGCCAGCTCATGTGGGAGCGATGTGAACTTGGACAATGCCACTTTTTGGGGCCAGCCCTTGCCCAGCAGTGCTCCCCTGCTCACAGACAATCTCTCTTTGGACACTGTGCTGTGTTACAGTGGCACACATAGGCATGGCTCATCATGCGCCCATCCAGCACCTGCCTGTTCTTTGTTGCAGCACCCAGCATTTTGATGTTTTAAGTCACTGTCATTGGAAGCCATGTGAGGAAAAAGCAATTTTCCTGCATCTTTCAATATCTGATCCAAAGGCAAGGTGCATCAAGCCTTGCAGGAGCCAACAACTCCCAAGAACTTGTCTCCTGCATGTCTCCTCCTCACCCCAGGAGTTACAGGCAGACTTCTAGGCCAAAGTGAGGGGTTACATTTCTTGCAGACCTCTGTGTTTGGGTAGGGAAAGAGAGGACTTTCAGCCCAGTTCCTGTGAAAACAAGGTTAATGCACTCATGCTGTGTTTGTTTTGCCTTCCCCTAATAACTTTTGAACCTGTTGGCCTTGTTCAATTCAACTTGACAGAAGGATAGAGGTCTAGAAAATAATTAAGTTTTCATAAGTTTTGTGAAAATAGGCTCTGGTGTAGAAGACAGAGGGTCCCGGTGTTGTCAATATCATCACTGAGGAAAGGCTGAACATGAGTGCACATCTTGCTCGGCATCAGGGGAACGACACAAAAAAAAGACCTGCAGCCACAAAAGAAAAGCTTCAGCTGAAATTCACACCTCTTAGACATCAAAGTCAGACCACAAACAAGACCAAAAAAGCCAGTGATCCTTGCTAGTTTCAACCTAAGATCAACACCTTCTGGCAATTCCACAGCTACATCTTAGGATGCAGCTGTGTCACCTCCACATCAGACTGGCATAACCTGCTGCCTTCAACACAGCTGCTGCTGCTGCTGCTCAGGAGACCCAAGATGCAAAACATTACAGAAGCTATTTTAAATTCAATTGGAGGGCATTTTAAAGGCTGCTCTGTTGTGTGTGTGTGCAGTAGGATTCATATTGCTGAAGTGGAAAGAAACACCTCTAATCATGTGGCTTGATAACACAAGTGGCATGCAAGAATATTAGAAACCAATAATTTGAAAACAGAAATGGGAAGCAGAAACTTGTGAATTCACATGGTTCTTTGGCTCTGTGACCATGAAGAAAATGCTGCCTACAGGGCTCAGCCCCACTTCTCTGAAAAGCCATGGAAAGGCATCCTCACTGCACATTTTCAACTTCCAAAGGCTTACACTGACCTGCATGGACTGAACAGTCCCATTGCAGGCTATACTCAATTCCAAGCCAACATAAATCAAGAGCACATGTACATTTTCATGGGAACTGCATCATACCTTCAGTCTTTTTCCTTTTCTTCCCAATGCCTCTCCTCTTTCCAAACCACTACAGCAGCAATAAAACCCATCTCAGCAGGGTAAATGATGATTAGCTTAAAGCTATTTTAACCTTTTCTCCTTTAAACTCCCAGAAAAGAAGATCTTCCTGTGTTTTACTTTTTTGTTTTTCAAAAAGCAGTTTGTTTCTTGCCCAGACCTTTAAAGCTCACCAGCCTGGAATATTTCCAGCTTCCTCAGAACCGATAGGTGCTAAATCAGCTATCTGGTATCTGATAGCAACAACAAACCTTAATTTGCTGCAGTAAAATGTCTGTTTAATCCACTGACATCCAAAGATTTTTGCCTCCGCTAGTATTTGAGCATAGCAGTGGCCTATGGTGTTATTTGAAATGAACCTGACCAGGAGATCAGGATAAGACACAATGTGGAAGGGGACCTAAAGCCCAGCCTCCTCTAACTGCTGCTTTGGCAGCAGGCACTTCCAACTGAAACTCCTCAGGACTGGAATAATTAAGGGTTTGCCAGTAGCAGGGCTCCAGGGTGGGTAATTATTTATCTGAGAGTGGTGCCTCCAGTCCCCAGAGGCCAGGTCCCTTTGTATAGGCACTGAGCAAACACACAGAAAGGGGCCCTCCCTGCCTGAGGAATTTGTGGTCTAAACAAACAAGTGGGCTGAGTGCAGGAGAGGGGGCAGCAGATGTGCCCAAGCAGGTGAAACGACTCGCCCTGAGGTCACACTGCAGAGTAATGCTGATGCCAGGCCCTGCTTCTGCCTTTGGAATCCCAGTCCCTGACCAGGAGCCCAGACTTCTGGCCATGGACTAAAACTCCTCCCCTGAACAAATCCTCTCCACCTCCCTTGGATCTTCCTTTTTGCAAACTTGCACGTCATCTGCCTGTGCTGCAGGCTGAGCTTTCATCACCACCATCAGCTGGGCAGCCCCATGTTTTGCCTCCTCCCCTATTCCTTGGCTTCCTACCTTCCAGATCTGGCATCCTCCTGGTAGGCTGGGTAAGCTAAGCCAGCTAACACTCTTTTAGATGACTATTTTTTAACTCTCCTTTATTTTTTCTAGCATGGATGAGGGTCTAGGCCAAACTTACACCAGTCTTGATGTTGAAATGCAAACTGCTATTGAGCTGCCCTAAGAAAGAGGCTTCTTTTGCAGCTTCAGATGCATTTAACGCACCTCACAAAAATGGGGCAGAAAGTTATAAAATCAAGGTTTGGCCTACCCTACAGTTTCCTTTGCTCCCCGTCAAGATACCTACAAATATTTCCTACCCACTTAAAAAATCCCCACTCTGGACTGTCTGACTGAACAGTAGGAAAGGTTTTAGCAGAAACACATACTCACTGCATGCTAGTGACTTCAGGCTGCTCCAGTGTTGGACTGCTCAGCTCATCTTCCCACTGCTGCTGTTCCACGGTGCTCTGCGCCAGAAAGATGCTGAGGCACCTGCTTCCAGGAGCAGTCATTGAGATATGAAGCTTCAGCAGGGCAGAGCATATTTCCAGTCAGTCCTGCAAGCAGAGAGGTCAGATGTGCCTCTGTGAGCCCTTGGCTGGCTCCAGGCAGCTGCATGGCAAATTTGGATGGCTCATTTTGTAACATCCCTCCTCAACAGGGAAAAAGGATCATCTTCTTTTCCTTGGGGCAAGGTGGATTATAATGTTTGAAGCAGTAGATCTCAGAGCTTTGTACTTTCTGAAAGGATCAGCTGGACTCAGATGAGGAATCATTGACCTCACAACTGGCCATCAGCCTCAAAAACCTGTGATTCCAACCTAAAATCCAGTGATTCCAATGAATCTGGCCCCAACGGAAACTTTCAGATGGTTATAGACCAACTGATAAGAAAAGGAAATTATGATGTTTAGCATTGTTTGCTGTGGCAGACTGCTCTCACCAAGATTAGTTGTCAAACAGAGAGTGGAAGTATGCTCTTGGGAACAAACAGGCAGGAATGGACACACTTTTTGTTTAAAACAATGCCCCTAGAAATGCACAGACCTGTCTGCTTTCAGCCAGGGCAATGTGACACACCTTTCTCTCCAGTCATCCCAGCTGATAAAGTCTGCATTTTCTTTTATTTCTCTAGTGAAGAACCAGCAGAAGGCTTACTGTCATGCATTGCAAATAAGGCATATTTACACTGCACAGTGAGCTAAGGGAGAAAGGAGAAGAAAAGCCATCTGCTTTCTTGTGTATATCAAGTGTCTGGATGTTAGAATAACCAAAAGACATGGCACTCTTGTCCTGTATTTTATTAGGAAATTAACAGGCTGATTGAAAACCTGAAATTACATAGTAAATCTCATTTTAAAAGTGTTCAAAATCATGAGAATAATTTTGATTTCTACGAAAACATAATGCCCTGATACAACTCTTCTTTATGCCTGTAAATTTTTACATCCTTAACATCTATTTACTGTACAACAGAGAGGATGGATAACTGTAACCGAATCTGGAAAGTTAAATACAGGATATTTAATACCGGACTTTCTCTGCAGTCCAAGTGAAAGAGATGAAATGTTGGAAAGCAAGCTCAGAATGTGAGAGTTCCCTATGAGAATGTTCCCTGTGATCTCATTCATTATGCATCAGTATTTCAGACCGGTAATATTGGTGAAAAGACTGGCAATATTAACAGCTGTGTCAAGGAATGAGGCTGTAGGGCATCCCCCAGGAGAGGGAGACCACTGTGGGGTACAGGCTCTGCAATGAGGGTGCACTGGATGTGCAAGATGCTCAAAGTGCAAGAGCTGATCAATCTGTCTTGTTTCCCCAGCACTTTGAGCTACCCCTACCACCACATTCGACTGAAGAGCATTTCCTGAGGCTGCCAGCTGTAAAGGCTGATGGATTCAGGTGCTGAGTCTCTGCAAGGCTTAGTGATTTCAGCCTTAGTTATCCAAGCCCAACTCCTGCTTACGCTGTGTGAGAACTCACACTGAGCCAACATTGTTGGCTCACCACAGTCATCAAGTGGGGCAGTGTGGTTCAGCCCCATGGGCTGTAGATGAGGCCCTCAACTCTCTAAATAGAGAGCTGGCACTTGTCACTATCAACTGACTCTTGTAGGGAGCTGAGTTTCTCAAGACATTATTCATGAAAACATTAAAATTGTCCTAAGTGCTGTGTGGATTAGAGATGCTTTCCTGAATTGAAGCCTCGGTTCCTGCAAGGATTATAGATGTTCTGTGAGTGGCCAGCTCAAACACTTGACCAGTGAAGTCCACTTCAGCCCCTTCTAATATTCTTGGTATCTGTAAGCTAAAAACCAATAGATTTAAGAAATAGAAAGACTTCCTTTTAAAATGCTCAGGACAAGTACATTCAGAACACTGTGTTTTCTATTTATATATAAATTCTTTGGCAACAATTTTCTAGAAAGCAGAATGATTTTTTGCTATATAATACTTTACTGTCTCCCCATGAAAAACTGATATCTTAGAAAATCTATAGCACTTTCCACTATAAATAGTATTGTTCCAGATTTAGGATTAGTTCCTCCCTGAAGAAAAACAGATTTTAAAAATCTGGTCATTATCTGATAACTGTTTATGTAGTAACACTAAAATAAAACAGAAAAAGAAAATCATTCAGTATGTGGTTTGTTATTGTCTAGAATGTTAGTGTATGTTTATACAATAAAAACAACATAAGTTATCCTAGTTTGTTTTAAAAACCTTAGTAGTAGAAATAAATTGCTATCTGCAGATTCATAAACAGAATGCATTTTTTCTCCATCTAAGTTCAAGTATTATTAGAATATTATTATTACTATTATTATCATTATTATTATTACAGGAGCTCTAAATCCTTGCCATTTTGCCTGTCTTTACATAATTTTGGTCTTTTTGAGAAATATCATTTGTTCAGGAACAAAATCAACGTGGAGCTTCCAGAAGTTTTGCCTGGTGGAAGACAGCCTGGCAATCCTTTGGCTACTGTGGGTAACTTCAGAGGAGCATCTTTGAGACTAATGGTGTGGATACAGCAGTTGCATGATTTCTTGGTTGGCTGATGAACTTCATTTCTCCCAGGTTCTCAACACTCAGTCCTGTCCAGAGGAGAAAAGCAGGAACAACCCAACCCAGGCTTGCACCACGTCAGGAAATATCATCTTCATTTCCTCCTGGTACTGTCAGCTGCTCGTAGGTGGGCAGGGTGTTGTTGGGGTGGAAAAACTCGGAGCTGACGCTGTTGTTGCCTCTCTGAGATGATCTGTTGTTGCTCTGATCCCCCTGCTGACGGGAAACCAGGTGATGCAGCATGTCCGTGATGAGGTTCAGCTTCTGGTCCATTTGTGTGACCTACAAAGGCAAAGGGGAGAGCTGAAAATTGCAGTGAACCAGGTGGCATATGTGTAATATTAATTAGGATCACATCAATCTCTGTGAAGATACCACAGATTCACAGTTCATCAAACAGATCATTGAAAATTTAATGCAATAGGGCAGGGTTGGATGGGGACAAGCTTGTTAATACTCACCCTTTGGTGTGTGCTTTGTATCTGGGTGAACACATGATAAATGGCATTTTAAAGAGATATACTGGAATAGAGAACTAAATTTCTTTGGGTGTTTTTTTTTTTGTTTGTTTTTTGTTTTGTTTTTTGGTGGGGGTTATTATTGTGTCCATTTTTTTTAAAATTATAAACTTCTAGCATGCTTCTGTGCCCTAATAATACCAAAATGCTCTAAACTGATTGACTTCCAGCGATCTAATCAACTCTTAAGCTAGGACTGAGTGATGCTCATTTCTGCATTTGGGCCCAATTAACAACTCAGGTCAAAAAATGCCCACAGGTACTTTTGCTGGGAGTGAGATATGAGTCAGTTTTATGCTCTCAAAACCCAGTGACACAGCATTCCCTAGGATTGCCATCTGAATGACATGATCCCCAGCCAAACAGAAACGGAGAATTTCAAGATGGCTGAAAATTAATTTCTTGACTGGGGGACTCCAGGGGTTCAGCCTATATCCATAATGCTCATTTTCTTCTTCAGACAAAAACTCATAAATTATTTCCTGCTCTTTCTTCTAATTTTTAGGAGAAAATGTAATAAAAAAGCTGATTCATAAGAGAGGTGAGGTTATGGATGTTTTTTGGCATATATTTGTGGTAATCAGAGGAAAATTGAGCACCACAGTTCCAGCATCTGGTTTCTTGCATCTCCCAATCATGAATTAACCGATGTGACCCTTTTTATCTGGCATTGGGAGTCTCCTCTCTGCTCTGAATCAAAGTACTGAGCAAGATATCCCAAGGGGAAGATGGGCACTTCCAGCTTCAAAGTCCTGCCCATTCTCTGACCCTTGGGATGGTAAAAGCATTGAAATTAGGCAGTAAGACTCTGCCTCATGGCTTCCTACTCCCTTCTTCAAGCATAATAAGGAAGCCTTGATTTTGTCTTTGCAGTCTCTGGCCCATTGATCCAAAGGGATACTAAAACACTGAGTAAATTCCAGGCAAAAAGATGTAATGCTTTTTAAAAAGGGAAAAGAAAAGCAAGCAGAAAAAGAAAAGTGATAGGAATAAATTGTTGCCTAAAATATCTGCTAGAAAGTAGTGAAAGGCACATAAAACTGCCAGAGAGAGCATGAGTGGGAGCAATTCATATGGGCCTGGCTGTCAGCCAAGTATCACACAGGATAGTAAAAGACAGTAAGGCTGAGCAGAACATCAACAAACCTGGAGGATTTCAGCAGAGACTAAAATGTTTTTCTACCATAGAGAAAATGCTGGGTTTTTTCAAACACTTTGTACAACTAGTAGGGAAGCAGATACAGTGATTGAAAAATATGAGGTGCCAGAGATTTATACTTCGCAGCTGGTTTTGAAAACATTAGGCAAAGCACCCTAGATGGTACATGAAACACTAGTAATTCTGGATGGAAATGGTTGTTGAAAGATGAGATTCTCTAAAGTGAGGAAGCTGAAGAACAGATAAGTTCAAGATTTCTAGAAGGAAATACAGATTGAAAACTGAGCTGATCATCAGGTTCTCATTTCATCACTACTTATTCCCTCCCTTAAAAAGAGACACATTTTGCCCAAATGGTGCCCCTTACAGATGGCAAACCTGTGATGCTCCAAATTACAGTACAATTTACTGCCCAGGTATTGTTTGTTTTCTGAGACAACTGTGCTGGAAGGACTGCAGTGAAAGCCTTAAGACAAAGAGTTTTCTTTAGAATCCCAAAGACAACTTTTCCTTCCACAAGAAATGTCTTTTTGCTAACTCTTTTAAATGAACTGGGGTATTTTTATATGTATATATTTCTTAATTTGTGATTCCAGGCAGGGATTACCCGAGGAAACACAGACTGGAGATATATCTGGAAAATGTGCATTCATGAAACTCTTGTAGTGATGAACTATTGAACATGACAGTAGGTTGGACTGAGATCTGGATAGTCCTTCAACAGCTGTGCATCTTGGTGATGAAGTACTGGGGAGAAGTGAGAAGTGAATATTCTTGCTGGGAAATAAATTCCCAGAGATAATTGTCTAATTTTTTCTAGGCAACAAGGTCTGGCTGCTGCAGCTGTGGAGTGCAGGAGGCCCACAGAAGCAGAGGCAGGAGCTAATTGCTATTGAGTCACATGAGATTAAAAGTAAAGACCTTTTTCATCCATGTTCCTGCTTTTTTGGGGTAGGGCTCTAAAGCCACAAAGCTTTTGTGGAGGGAGGTCCAGAAAGCTGGTTGTGTTCAGTTGTTGTTTAATCAGTTTTGCTTTCCATTTCCCAGGGGGTTCTGTGCCTCTGCAGGGCTTGCTTTAAGACTCACTGGACTCAGTGGTAGATTTTGGCAAGCAACAGACTCCCAGCGGCTTCAGTGGGCTCTGTACCAATCTTGGACTGAGTCATCAATCCCAAATAATACAATGGTCTTTGGATATTACAAGAGAAGGAGCAGTCTGGATTTCTGTACATGGATCCTCTGCTTCTTGGGGCTCTGTCAGAAGAGATGACATTGGCAAATGAGACAGCAGTGGGACAATGGGCTCCCATTCTTGATTCTGCCAAAGGAGTATCTGCTTAAAGTATGAGGTATTTTAAAAGAAGTAAAAGCCACCAGAAGGCAACTTCTACAGTCATCACAGGCCTCTGATGTACCAGAAAAAGAGGCTTCTGGTGAACAGCCTGGCTTATTATCGTGCCCAATCTGCCTGTCATCATCCAAACACACATCCTGAAATACATCATTCACTTGCTTGCTGCAGAGATAATTATACCTACTAGAAAAATATCATTGTGTGCAATATCCTTTTTATTAAGCCAGCTTTAGGCGGTCAGCATGGAGAAATGTATCATCTCCCCTGAATCATACTTTCAAACACATTTACTTGATTAGAAATTAGCTCTGATGCCAGAACGAATAAAAGTAAAGCAAACAGAAAAACTGCTGATGTTGCTCTAATCTTAACCACTTTGAACAACTCTGATCTCTCTACTTAAAACAGCAAACATTGTTAATTACATAGAAAAATAACTCAGACTGATTTGTTTCCTTTAGGAAAAACTAAGTAAGCTCTTTGTAGCTGATTTATGTTTCATTAGAAGCATGATGTTTGGATGATCAGATTCTTTATATGCAAATAATTTCCTTTGTATTTCACAGTTGTTGGGAAGAGGAAGCAGTGTTGGAAACTTCAGAAACTACACACCATAGTTATCCTTAAGTCTTAGAGAAATATTGAATATGAAATTTTTCCATCCTCTGAGTTAAGTTTAAAAAAAAAATAAATCCAAGGATCATAGATTGAGCACAGATGGAGAGAAGACGATTTAAACAAGTTTTGAATCTGTCTCTTAGAAATGAATAAAATCCTATCCATGCAGTGCACTGAGGAAAAAACCAACCCCAAACCAAACAATTATTCATAAGGCTGAAAGGTTAGCACACAAATCTTAAATGGCACATCATGAGGAAAAGTTATAACATGCTGTTATAACAGTCTCTCTCCATCTTTCCTCTAGGCTCCCTTCAGGTACTGGAAGGCCACAAGTGGGTCATTCCAAAGCCTTTTCTTTTCCAGGCTGAGAAATCCCAATCCTCATAGCCTTAGTGACATGCATTTATAAAGGTAATAATATTTGCAAAGGGATCAAAGGCATTCCAGGAGGTGCTACTGAACAAGACAGAGATTGTTCTTGCTGAAAGAACAAAATAATTTTCAATTAAAATTGTCTATTATTTTTATCTATTAAAATTCCGCAAATCTTCACGCTATATTAACATCCAACAGTTTTTAATTTTAAGCTTTCATAAAAAGTTCAATGGTATGATCTGGAACGTAATAGATAACAATGAATTTATTTCCTTGCTTTTAAAAACAAAACCAAACAAAACAAAACACAGAAGCCTGGTTGGCTCCAGGGACAGCTCCAGGGACAGAACAGTCTCTTTTAAGCTCCCTGTAATGGAGAACTAAAGGGTAGCGCTTTGGAGACCTACTCCCAAAACTAATTATAGGGATTTACCAGGAAAAGGCAATGACAGACACAATTACAGAGCTGAGTGGAACAGTATTTTCAGCCATGGAAAGCTGAAGGACAAAAACTTGAGTTTGGCCTAATGTTGGCCACAAAGACCACAAATTATTAATAAGTTATTCCAAGTATTGCTCCATGATCTGGAGACACCAAGGTTGATTAATGCTGTTGATTAAAGCTGTGTCATCTGCCCATCATTCTCATCCTCAGAGATTTTAAGAGTAAATATTAAGGGTAAAAATCATAGTCCCTTTGAACAGAGTGGTTTTATAACTACCTATATTCTTAGCATGGTTGACTGATTAAACAGATTTTTTGGTCCATAATGATAAGAATTTTTATCAGCCCATTTCTCATTCAGTGGATTCAGGGGAGCTGTCCCTGTTCTGAGTAAAGAAAGCCAAGCACTGAAGCTGCTAAAGGAGAAGAGGAAAACCAAGATGCAAGCAACGCTTGGCTGAATGAAAATGTGATAAAGGAAGATGTCAGCTCCTTTTACAACATTAACCTCCCAAGTCTGCTGCCTTGACTTAAGTAGCGTTCATTCCTGTGGGTGCAGCTTTTCAGCTCAAAGTGGACTAATTTTTAAGGCACTTTTTCAAAGTAACCAAAGAGGACTGGGGAGACCTTCATGTATTTGCCAGTTCTGGTGGCCTGTTACTAAGGAGAGCCCTATTGCTCTGCAATGGTGGAAACTTCTAGGAGAATAAAAAATGATGCTTACTTTAAGCATCTCTCCATGTTGCATCTAATCTCTAATGTGTTTGTTGTTCAGTGCCACGCTCAGTAATAAGCTAGCTTTATCTTTCATAAAAACACACAAAAAGGTCCTTTCTGCTAAAAAAATAATCAACACGCACACCAATGACTCAGCTGGAGAGAAGATGAAAGGCAAAAAATATTCCAGAACTTATGATACTTGTTAATGGCAATGTTAAGAAGGAATGCATTAGTATCCAGTAACAACATTGAGTCTGTTCTAGAAGAAAACGTGGTTATAAATCACGTTTGTCTTAGGTGGGATTCTTCCTATTTAAGTTCTTCAGAATATTTGAGGAAGCTTCAGAGAGAAGCTCCCCTGGCTCCTCTTCTTGCTAAGGCCTCTCACATGTTGGTATCTCAGCATTTCTAAAAGTTAATGCTTTATCCTGGAGGGCCTGAGGATGGGAACAGGTAGGATGTTAGGAGTGGCTTTCTAGAGGAGCTCAGGCTCCCACAGAATTTATTTTAAAGATTTCTCTATAATAGTGGCAGGAGAGAACAATAGTTTAATGATTATTTCTTCAAAAATCCTGGAATGTGCCTCCCTTCCATGTGCAATACCCAAGATCCCAGATTCCTGCAAAATCTCCTATCAGAACTTCTGGCTTTGATGTGTTTATTTTGTTGCCCTAGGTGAGGCAGCAGTTTTGCTGGAGGTTATATTCCTGATACTGAGGTGTTTATAGGAGAATGTAATCTGCATGAAGGAGGATTTGCTCTCCAGACTGTCTGTACTTTTTCTTGAGAGCTGGCCAAAGAAGAAATGTGTGTGGTGTCCAGGGGAAGGATAGAAGGAGTAGAACCAGTGAAAAAACACTCTACTGTTAAGATTGATTATTTTTTGGAAAACAGGAGGGCTGAGCTTCTGAGGAGCAAAACTGACAGGTTTTGAGGGTTACATGGATAAGTCTCTTTACAGTCAATGAAAACATTACATGAACACTCTAATCACTGTCTTAACTGATAAATAAAAAGGATACTTTTCAGACAAAAAGTATCTTTGGGAAGAAAGGCACTTGTTACACCCTGAGCTCTAAAATCAGCTCTCCTGCTTAAAGCTATAAGTGACAATCTCTTCCTTGAGACAGTAAAAATTGTTCTGTTTTTTCAATAAACTGAGACTGTTGCTGCTCTCGTCTTGCTGTGTATTTTTGTAGGAAAATATTTATCTTACACTTCTCAAAAGCATAAAAATCCACTTATTTTTTGTAGTAAGAACCCTTGACCAGCTGCTGAGAATTCACCATTGATCAGGGTGCACTGCTTGTGCATTCAACAGAGGGTGATGACCCTGGGGAGAAAATTCAGAGCCATTGAGTCAGGATAAGAGCTCAGCAACAGCCAGGATTTACAAAACAGCTGCTGGCTCTGATTCTCCAGAAGTTATCTTGATATCAGTGAACTATTACAAAGGGCTTGACTTCTACAGTAAATTCCTACTGCACTGTAAAGAAACTCAGCTTTGTCACACATTTTTAAAAAATTGGTTTGGGAATTAAAACAAACTGGCAACACCAGCATGTAGCCTTTTGGTTACTGCCAATTATAGCACTTTGAAGTAGTTTTTGCTTGTTTGAAGAATTTTTTTCTGGTTGTGCAGCACAAGATCTAGGGTAGTAAATGCTCAAGCTATAGGAAATGGAAGAAATTACATGGTTGATTTATGCATCTGTTCTTTCCATTAGGATTGGGAAAGCAATTTTGATTAGCAAATAACTAAACTGCAGAGAATTATTTTTCTTTTCCAAATGTCCTTTTTCTCAAAGAAAAGGGTATTTTTCTAAATGCTTCCTCAAAGTTTCTGGAAATATGACATCTGTGGTTAGCTATTTACTCAGCTCCATTTCTTTCATGATTCTTAGAAGAGTGTAGGTTACAACTATAATGTCCTTTTTCAGATTAGGTATCTCCCCTGAATTATATTTGAAACCAGTGGCAGTAAGAGACATGCTCTGATGGGTCAAAAGCTAAAATACTGGTACAAAAAAGCCACTTCAGTAATATGTGATGGAATAAATAATATAAAATACAGCAAACCAAATTCAGAATATTACAGCATGTTATGAAAGCTCTCTTCTGTTACTGCCACCTTTCCTTACAAAGAAACAAGCAGCAACAACAGATGTTGTGCTTATGTAAGAGAGCAATTCCTTTACGATCTTAAAAAATCAGAGGATTAAACAGAAATCAAAAATTACATACAAGTTGGTTTGTTTTTTTCAGGTCACCTTCATAAGATTGTCTATAACTTGCTGCTTGACTAACAGAAGCAAGGTAAGTTGAATAGAAACTACTCCTAACAAAGAGATTGGTAGGATGCTGGTAATTGAGAGAATTAAATTACAGGAGAGTGAAATGCATTTGGTCATGGACTGTTAGGGACTATAAAACCTTGAAAGGTGGAAATATTTTGGAACAGCATTTATTTTAAGAATTGAAGAAATTCTTTGCTGTGAGGCTGATGAGGCACTGGAACAAGCTGCACAGAGAAGTTGTGGATGCCCCATCCCTGGAAGTGTTTGAGGCCAGGCAGGATGGGGCTCTGAGCAACATGGTCTAGTGGAAGGTGTCCCCATGGCAGGGGGCTGGAACTGGAGGATCTTTAAGATTCCTTCCAACCCATTCTATGATGATCCTATGATTCTTTTAGAAGTGGAGAGCATTAAGAAAGGCTTGAGGGTAAAAATGTTGGGAGGGGATGACCTGAAATTCTAGTAAGTCAAGACAGAAATGAGGAGCATAATGGATGTGGCTGCAGGAGATGGTCAGAAGCAGGACTGGAAACAGCTGCCACTGAGGAAGAGAGAGCAGAGAACTGTCATCTCGGTTCAGCGCTTTTGTTGCTGTTATTGACAACTTGCAAAAACATTTGGCCTCTTTCAAGCACCCAAACTGCTGGAAATCAGCTTTTCCTGAGAGCCTTTCTTTAGTTCTGGATGAGGTCTTGGGCTATGAAGCCTGTCTGCTGGCTCACCACTCCCCAGCTCCCAGGCCAGTCCTGCTGGCCTCCCATGCCCAGATGTGTGCAACGCTCACAGATCTATCTGGCATCCATAAAGCTATAGCCAAGCAATTAAAATTTGTGGTTGACTCTTGTTTTAGATAAATCAGACGAGACTTAAAACACATGGAAATTTTCAAGTCAGAACAGCATCCAAAATCTACAGTCTTTGGCCCAGCGCTGCCTCAGGATACAGCATATTTTTTTCTCTAAAATATTACAAAGGTCAGATATTTATTTTTTTAACCCTTTCCTCTAAATTAACAGAGTATCAGTAGATAAAGAAGGGAGTTTGGAATATGTTTCTCTCCTTGGCATGAAGCTGGGAAACTGAAGGTGAGGGTCCTGTCTCTAAATACAACTTTTATCAGAAATTACCAAAGATGATCAAATCCCCCTATCCTACTAACTGAATACTCAGATATTTTCAAGAATTAAATTATCTTCATTAACTATAGCCCCACCTTCAGGAAACAGTATCTCTTTGACCAGACACAACTTTCCTCCCTCTCTGTTTAAAAATAAGACATGAGCTGGCAAGAAGGGAGAGATTCTTTCTTTACAAGTGAATCAATGATACCAGAAGTATTAGAAGTTAATGTATCTGCAAAAATGACTGGATACCCATCCAGCACCATAATCATAAACAGCTTCCCAAATTATGCTTAAATTGAAATCCAGCCTTATGGAGGATGGGAAACAGGCTTGAGATAACAAGAAATATAGAGGAAATATTGATCCAAGAAACTAGGAGGAAAAAAGTGGTTTTAATGGCTTATCTCTGTGTAATAGTTTGAATAGAGTTCTAGAATAACTGATAGTCATCTGCAGGGCTAGGAGTTTGGACTTTGATGAGATTTGTGGGTCTCTTTGCACTCAGGATATTCTATGATTCCATGTTTAGTGCACCTACAACACTGTGCAAACCTGAAGTACCTTAAGTCCCGTTAAGAAAAGTCTTGGTTTTGCCAGCAGAACATGGGGGAAACTGAGGCAGCACAGTTAGCAGCCCACCTTCAGACACAATACACATTGTCAACATCAGCTTGGATGAGTGGTCCTAGCACAACCTTGAAAATACTCTCCCTGTCCTGGGCACATCTTCCAGTCTCAAGGAAAACTTTGCAGCACCTTTCTGGTTTTTATTATTAAGACAGGAGGTTGGAGAACAGGTTGCTTTCTCATTCTCAATCACGTTCTTGTCCAGCAAAACATTTCTCCATGGGGTTCTTCTGCTCGAGCACCCCAGTACCTCTGTGCAGAGAAAAGAAAGACTCTCTGTTTAGCTGACAGGCACTTGTATTTCAGATGCTTCAGCTCCACAGATGTGAAGAAAGCTCCCTGTGGTTCTTGCCTCTGGAGGACCCTTTCTGCTGGCTGAACCACGGCAGCACAACCTCTGAATATCACTCCATATTTTCCTTGTCAGAAGTTTGGCTGTCAGACAACAGCTTTCCCCTAGCTGTAGATTCCTGTTCCCGGTGTGGAACAGTGGCACATTTACAACACTTTAGGGTTAAAAAGCAAAGAGTACAAGACCCAACCGGCATAAAAATATGTCCAAAAGTCTTCCTCACAACAAAATAAGCCCCAAATCAACCCAACCCCCACTGTCCCCCTCTTCCCATTAAAGCAAACAAAAGTGACTAATCTTGACCTCTCTCCAGAGGGGAATGTTTTGCTTCTTGAATCCTTGGCTCTGGCTCTCGTATGATACTGGGACTATGACTAATAACCTCTTGCCAGAATACTGCTGAAAATTTCACCATTGAGTAGCTGTTCTCATGCTGGGCCATCATAGTATGCACTTAAGTTGCCAAGATTTTATTAAAAAAACCCACCAAAGAATAAGATACACACTCATAATCCCCAGTGTTAGAAATGTATTTTTCAGTTTTAACTGTAAGGTTTTGCCTGACAGTTTTTCCTCCTTCCAAACTGTTATTTTTCACATGCCTGCTACGAAATGGTTCCCTTTCTTCCTTTCTTTTCCTCAAACACTTTTTCTAATTCAAAACAGATTTGAGACTGCTGCTCTTTTTAAAGCAAATCTGCCATGTATCATGTCGTGTTAGGTCAGCACTGATTATGTTATGTTTTGCACTTCATCCAAGTGAGGCATCCACGCCACTTTTCAAAGGGAATAAAGCCAGACTAGGTGCAGTGGCTTTTATGGAATAGACCCACAGGTTATGGATCTGATCTCATGGCATGGCACTGGGGAGGACACTACCATCTGCCTTTTTGCTGAAAAAGTTAAAAAAAAAGATAACTTCAAAAACGTGGGGTTTTTTTGTTGTTGTTTTTGTTTCTGTTTTTGTTTTTGTCAGCTCCTTATTCAGCACCCATTATCTACTAATTATTTACAATTTGATAGTTACTATATGGTCAAAAAAAGGGTATAAACCCCTTAGTACCTAAAATGAGCTTAAAAAATCAATAACCACATGATGACTTCTGCAGCAATCAAAAATAGAAAGGTAAAAAGAGTGGGGGAGAGAAAGGGAGAGAGGCAATTACTACAGGGAGTTTTGACTGAATTTTCCCTGAGGGCTGCTGGTAATTAAACTAACGGCAACATGAATCTCTGTTTGATGTGGTCATGAATTTGTTTTCAAAAGAAAAATCTTTAAAAAGATTCTTTCAAGAGAAATTTTTAGAGAACAAGCTCAGCATGAATAATTAGACTAGAAATACTTTGATAAATATTATTATGGAGAAGTCATTTATGGGCCATGGCACCTGAAGGTTAGAAATCCTGGTGATAAATAAGGTGGCAAGTTTGCACCCATTTTGAAGGCACAAAACCAAGGCTGTGTTCCTGTTTGCTTGAGCCTGCTCCTCAGAAAGGAGGGGCCTCTTGTTTTGCCATTGCATTAAGCTTTACAAAGACACAGATGCAAGACAGAAAATTTCAGTGGGAAAGCTCAGTGGAACGAAAGAAAACCACACACAATTCCAAAGGCACTTTTCATTCCCAGGGGCTGCACAGAGATCAGAGGTGAAATTCAGTGGTGATAAAAGTCTGTTAGCCCACTCTACTCCCCCAGCCTTTCCAAACATCATTCAATTCTGCTGAAATCATATTCCTGGAAATATCTCCTTCAGAATCCTCTAAAAATAAAACCACTTTCATTTTGTAGACATTTATGCATCCAGAAAAACCCCACTGAAATCCAGAGAAGATGCAGGTGCTCTGCACCCTCTAAAATCAATGGACATCCCAAAAGCACATTTCATTTGTTTACTGAGCACTTCAAAAAGTGGAGGCAGATACAATCAATCACAAGCCAGCAAATAATCAATGAGTGAACTAGAATGTAATATATTTACCAGTGGAAACCCATGTTTACAAGGAAAAGAAACTGCTTGTTGGCTGTCATGGTGTTATTCATAAAGGCAAACTAGGAGATCTTATGGATACCAGGAGCAAAACTACAACAAAGGCAACCAACTGCTAATGAAGAAGGGTTTTCAGTCAAATTTCATGGGTCATACAAAGTCATTACCATGCCTGCAGGAGTTCAACAGCTCTGCCAGTTGAATTCGGGGGTAATGAAGTGATTATTTTGTTACGCATTTTGTAGTTTTAGACATTTGTGCTTAAAATTTCAAATCCTGAGGCCAACCAGCGATGCAAGAATATCAGCTTCAATTTCCAGAGTCAGCTTCTGGTGAACTTTCATGCAGAGAAAACCCTGAAAACAGGTCTTCTGTATACACCAAGGTCACAAAAACAAGATTTTAAAGATTCATATCTGCTCCCTTTTTTTCCCCCTACTGCTTTAGCACTGCTTAACCTTATGGTGTTAAGCCAATTTCCCAACACTTTGGAGGCTTCATACATTTTGAAAACCAAGAGTCAGATAATTTGGCTGCTACTGGTAACAAGTTCTATATGGGCTAACTTCCCCAATTACTCCCATTGCAGGTTTCCCTCTGGTTTGGAGTCAGTTAAAATATCAAAGCTCTTTTCCATAACATTTTAAGCTATAATGCCTTCAAAAGTAAGCAAATGTTCCTGATAACATGCTTGAAAAATTTAATGGATGACAAAGATAACAAGAAATCCTTAGTGCATTTCTTTGTCAGTAACTTCTAGGAATACAGCCAGGCTGGGCATTTGTTTGGACTGGTAAATTATAACTCAAAAGTGGATCTCTTGGCAGCATAAGCAACTGCTCTGTGGTGGAAGCAAAAGGCTCACAGTCCTTCCTAGCTGATTAATCATTATGACAGGCTTGAAGATTGAATGATCTGCCCAGCTTCAGATGTGAGATGTTCATCTACCTTTTATTCTTCTGGTTCTTAGGCAGTAGCCTGAGTTGTTCATTCTGAAGATAATGATGACCATTTACTGTTCAAAACTAAAAAGGGCTTTGTAATACTATATTATGATAGAGGAGGCTACTACAGCAGATCACACAGCACATATAGTCTAGACATGATGAAATGCTGGAAGACTCTTTAGGCAGAGGTGGTGACAGTCTTGAACATAAAGCTTTGTGACGTTTCCCTTCTCCATTTCCACCTCCAGCCAGGACTGTTATCAGTTGCACAAAGGCAGAGCATGAACACGTGGCTGGCTCTCTCCCATGCAGCCCCTGCTGTCGAGGGCTGCACTAACCCCTGTTAAATCAATAAAAAAATGCAGCTTCTCAGTGATGGGAGGCAGCATCTGTTTCACAGCACAGGGTAACTAACACTCCTCAGCACTCACAGATAGCAACAAAAAAGCAGTGATACAAGGAAAGCAGAGGAAAGCATCATGGTGGCAGAAAGAAAAAGTACTGAATCCTGTCTGAGATAGCCAAAGAGCTCTACAGGATCTCCATGCAAGCCATGAGAGACACCACTGCAATTGTCACATAAAGGGTGCGCCTTCACAGAGGGACCAAGTTTATCTTGGGCATTTGCCAGGGAGACTTCATTGACAGTGGCACTCCAGGAAGGGAGCACCAGAGAATCTGCACCCTGTGTCTGAAGCTAGCTGCAGCCTGCTCCTCCTGGAGATGGATCACTGGTGCTCACAGGGGCCAGACCATGTTCTCCTTGGAAGATCTGGGAATCACCACACAAACTGGTTTAGCTGCAGCCATTCCCTATTTTCTCTTTGAATATTTAACTTGAATGAGTGAAAGAGATTACTCTGGAGTAATTTGTTTTCTTCTTTCTGCTAATCTCTTTGCTAAGTAGTATTTTTGCCCCAGTCCCATAGAGAGAGTAATCAGCTACTCAGGAGAAATTAATTCACCCCGAATCATGCAACCTTTGAAAAAAAAGTTAAGTAGTATCTACTAAGGACTTTACAGATTAAAATGCTAACATAATTCAGAATTATGAAATATTTTTTCATCCATTTTCATGGATGGTTTTATATGATTTGAGTAACAGCTTTAGCTCTGACACATCTGCTCTGAAATGTGAAAGGGCTTTACTTCAGTCTCAAACATCACAGCTCCTTTAGGGAGTAAGATGCTTCTGCTCATAGTACCTGAACTGTTGATTTATATTTTCATGGAATCATAGAATGTCCTAGGTTGGAAGGGACCCTAAATATTATCTTATAGTTCCAACACCCCTGCCAAGGAAGGGACACCTTCCACTAGACCAGGCTGCTTAGAACCTCATCCAGCCTGGACTTGAAAAATACCAGGGCCATCAAGAAATGAACTTCTCAAGTTATATCTAAATTTTAAGATAAATCCAGAACAGCAGTTGGAATTACAAAAATTATAAACACGACCAAGTGCTTCTGTTTTCATTTTTGAGCTCCAAGCCTCAAAATGTTTATCATACTCAGTACTCATGGCTGAGGAAATGGAAACAACAGATGAAATTACTTGCCTCAGGTTCTGCAAAAAACAATGTCTGAGCCAGGAATGGCACCCACACTGCCTGAAACCCCCACAATAACCACACCAGTGCATCTTTCTAGAAGGGACATGGTGACACAACTGTCTGACACTGCCTTTTAGAGGCAGATTTTCAGAGAGGACAGAGGAGGTCTGGTTGCACTTACTCCTCTCTGGCTCAGGGAGTACTCACAGTGTACATGTGCAAGTGAGTAGACCATGTGGGACCAGCTCTGATATGCATTATTTATACAACAGTTCTACTGACTTAAAAACTAATAAATCCACAGCCTGCAGATGATGTGCAGACACACAGACATATCATCACAAATATAACTTTATCTTGATTATTTGTGTTTTTTCCCCCTGCTGCTGCACAACAGAGCACCCAGTACAATAGCAAAATGAGCCTCTGGCTAAAGTGTAAGCTTGCTTAAATCACAGTGTTTCTCCAATGCAACTGACACATAGAAATAAGTGCCATTTTCCAAGCAACCACTTCTACAGGAATATTTCACACAGAGGAAACGCTGTCAAGCTTGTTTGCAATGCATTGCTGCAAAATGCTCCACACTTCCCTTACTCTCTGAGTGCCCTCGACTCCTGGTGAGCTTTTCACTGAGGAAGATCCATGTGTTTGGATAGAAGTGAAACACAGAGTCTGTAACTTTGCACAATACAAGTGAAAGCACAATACAAGAGGTCAAAAAGAGGTTTCTCTCCTTATGTATTGTAATTATGGTCTGTTTATAATTCTACAGTTAATTTAGGGCTTGTATGTCCCCGCTGGACAAAGCAGCTTGCCCTGTGTGGAAAATGACATTAACTCAATCTTTGCAGACTGTCCCTGAGCCTACAAATGCTTTTGTTAGTACAGTGAACACCTGTACTAATTACGCACTTCACTCACTCGGGGGTCACTGCTCATGGCAAAGGTTTTAAATCAGCCACCCCAGGAGACAGACATCATTATATTTCTGGAGCAGTCATTCCAGTGCTGTGAAACGAGGCAACCCTGGAAACAGATTCACACTCTGAAGTCTCTAAAGGTGAAAGACCAGGATACCCCATAGCTGGACACAGAATATTGGAATGAATAGAGAAAGTGAAGAGAGTAATCAGCAACTGCTGTTGAAATCTTAAGTTTAGCACTGCTTTTTGTGATTCTGTGATTCTACTGACTTTCATGTTAATCGTTTTTTTCCCATTTCTCATTGTATAACAATACCTGATGCAGCAAAACTTGTAAGCATGTGAGAAATTTCAAGTAATTTAATTCTACTCACTTTGTGATTCGCATGTGCTATTTATGCACCTACAGTCATGCCCAAATGCCAAGGGCCACATTCATTTCTTTCCCTGATGCAGCTCCCCATGAAGTCGTGTTCAGTTCTTCCCAGAGAGTCTCTGTTCACACTGATGCTAATCAGCACTGGTACTTCCCTTAGCTCAATATGCAAAACTTGCAGAATCAATGGCATACTGTGTGAAAACCAGCATCTGAGTGGCTGTAGGGGGCAGAGATACCTGCATTTCACATTACTCTTCTCCTAATCATTGCATGTAAAAGCTGTCAGCAGGTTTGTCAGTGGGAAATCCCAGAGCAGGAGGTTACTTTAGGTAGGTGCTGCCTTCAATTAAACACACCCCAAGATGTCATGCTGCCCTCAGCACACAAGGAACAGCGTCTGCCAAAGGCAAGGAGCACTGAGGGCGTGGGCAGAGCTCTCCATCCAACTTTCTGCAGCTGCTCTGTGCCCCAGTGCCATGTGTGGGGTAAATAAAAGGGAAGCAGAGGCAGGATTTGTTCAGGAGTAGCAAAGAACAGGAGCCAGGGCAGAAAAATAATGGAGCCAGGGCAGAGAAGGGATCCTTGAAGTATTTGGCATTTTCACAACTGCCTCCGATGTGAATGCTAAAAAGGTTTTCAAGGATGCAAATGACTAAATACACAAATTCTTCTGAAGATGCCTAGGAACTCTAACATTCAAGCTAAAGGCAATGAATCAATATATTTTCTATCAAATTATCTCCAGAGTCTTTAATCTGCACTTCATCTTTACAAGCACACAGCATAAATTTTCATGGACATGTAGATGCAAATTTTTCCTACTGTTTGAGTGACCCTTTTCAGCCAGATTCATTAGGCAACGTTAGAAAAACAATAATGCCTTGAGCTCTGTGTACTGCACGAACCTCTCTCTCCCTGGCTGACTCAGGAATGGGACATGTTTTGCAACAATGTCGCCTAAATATACAATAGTCCCAGTTCACTCCTCTTTCATTCCAGAGTAAATGAGGAGTAAACTTATTGATGTCAATGGGATTAAGGTAATATAAATGCCCTGAAAAGATGGATCACAGTCAGCACTCAGAAGAGCACACTCCAAAGGTTTGTCCACTTGCATGCAACATATCCCCTACAGTAATAGAATCGAGTAAATGACACATGTCACTGCAAAGAACTCCTGTGACTAAATGGTGCATTGTGTAAAGCAGACCTTTCTCCAGTGCACAGAGACAGTCTTTTCTTTTACGTTTTAAAACCCAACCCTGTCATGCAAATTCTAGCCAAGCCTTCACTGTTCTGTTATTTAAACTTCTTAAAACTTCACAGCTTCATAGAAAACATACTATTAAAAAAAAAATCCAACTTAAACAGAAAACACCAAACTTGGCAGGGATTATTCAGACAAGCTATAGTTTTGGAAAGAAATTGCAAGGTTTCTAGCATGCACTGTAAAAGTAATGAAAACCAAAAGGTTATCTGAAATGTAATTTAAAGAAATGTGTTTGCATTGTTTTCAGATAAAACAATCCTGAGGCCATGTGTAGAAGTCCTGAAGTGCAGGACATTAATGAGTTTGTGAATCAGGACTGTGAATTCCCTTGCTGTGAATGTGGGAGCCATCAGGAGCACACAGGATTGAGTCAGCAGTTACCAAGGCACATACGTACAGCACAGGCCACTCAAGTCTCCCAACTGCCATTTATCATTTCCTGACAGAACAGTTTCTTGGCAAGCCTCCTTTAAAAACAAATTTTTTCCAAAACAACCAACCATTCCAGCAGGCTATGAATACCACTATAATTTGGTCTATTTTTCATATCAAGTAGACTATGAGCTCTGGTTTTCAGTTAATTAAAGAAACTTTCTTTTCAGATTTCAAACGTCGTTTGCAGCAGGGCAGAACCCACAGTGAGCCAGCCCCAGCTGCAGACTGAACCGTATGGAAATGGAAGGAAAATCCCCCAAAACATAAATAAACCCAGGGTTTGAAGTTGCAAAGCCCAGCTTACATAACACCAAATTTAGTTGCCCTGCCAAACTGTTAAATTTGGTCTCAGATGGAAATTGCTGTATTGGGCTTGACTGTGTTTCATTCTCCTGAATGTGCAATGGCTCTGAGCTGTCAGAATTTGAACTCCATATGTTGTTGTTGTTATTACTATTCCTACTACACATTAATGGCACTTTAGGAGCCTTGTCTGAGGTCCACACACACAGAGGAACAACCCTTGCCTTGAAAAATGCATGATCCAAAGAGATGAGATAAAAACAAGGGGTGGGACAAAGATCAGATTTCCATTCCTGTTTTATACATATACAACTGAGATATGGAGGGATTAAATGTCTTTCCTGTGCTCACACACAAAATATCTGGGGCTAAACCTAGGAACTGAACCAGTGTTTTTCCGTTCAAATGAACTTCATCTTCCTTCATTAACCCTTTCCTTACTAACTACAAGTCTACTCCAACCTGCGTTTATAAGCAGTAATCTCAGAGCCACATTCAGCCTTTGGGCACACAGGCTCCAAGCACAGGAGGGGAACAGCATCCCTCTAACCTCTTGCAAGAATATATCTCATACAGCAGTAGTTACTCAGGAACTTATCACTTGAAGCTTTTGGAAAAATCCAGCTCAGGAAATAAAGTCCCATATTTTGATTTCTTATTTGGTGAAGGAAGTCTGGATTCTGCTGTTTCTCTGCAGAGTCCTCTGTGCAAGCAGCCATAGAAACAACAAACTGTGCCATGCTTCAGGGAAAAAGTAAATAATCACTTAAGGGATTTCTCAAAACATCTGACCTGCAGCTCACACTTTCTTACTAAAAAAAAAAAAGGAAAGAAAGAGTAGTTATGCATGTTCCAGTAAAGAACTGTATTACTTTTTCTTCAGAAGAGTTTTGTCAGGCTTGGTGCTGTGACCATTTAGCTGGAGAGTGCCCAACCACCTCCCAGGCGAAGAACCTTTTCCTGATGTCCCACTTGAACTTCCCCTAATGCAGCTTCATTCCATTTCCTTGTGTGCTGACACTGGTGGTCAGAGAGAGGTGATCAGCACCTCCTCATCTGCTGCCCCCTTGCCCTAAGGATGTGGGATTTTAGATGCTCCTACTTTGGTCAAATAAAAAGTCAATGTTTTATTTTGCTGTTGGTTGGTTGTTTTTTTTGGGGTATTTCTTAATAGAAAAAATAAATGTACCTTGGATTCAACTTCCAGATGAATTTCAAATCTTCATTCCAAAATATGAATAAACAGAGCATCATAAAACTTGTTAGGCTTAAAATAAGCTCAATAATATATCTCTTCCTATATTTTTGCTTGGAATAGCTGAAGCTTTTCATCTGAAACATTCCTATAACTTTTAGTCTGAGATGCCCAAAATGGAAAACTTCAGGTCGCTTCAGATATGAACACAATTAAAACAAAGTCGTATAGCGGGCAATGTCCTACCAAGTTTTGGTGAGGATCTGAAGCACTCCTGATGGCCAAAAACTAGAGGTGGGTATACATAATAAATCCCAATTACAGTTAAAGGAAGACAAACTGCTTCACTACTTGGCTTCAGTACCTCACTTTCAGTTACTTTTACAGAAAAAAGAGCTGCCATTACATGCCTTGGTCAGAAAACAGAATTTCTGTTGTATGGGAAATTGTGGCATATCACAATTTTTTAACCTCTAAAAATATTGAGATATTTCAAGGAGTGGAACTGGTAAATGATTTTAATTTGGAAACACATAAATGACTTTAGTTAATCATGAATGTTGACAGTCCTGAAATGTTTCATTTAAAAAATAAAAACTCTATCACTATTTCAAAAGTCCTGAAAGAAATAAAAAGAAAACAAAGCAGACTAAGTATAGTCTTTCAATGTCTTTGGATTAAAATCCTTGGATTAAAATGCTGACCACAATGAAAAAGTCTAAATCAATGATTCCAAGAAGGTTTGATGGAGAATGTTATTCAAGTACAGTAATTTCATGCGTATAAGGCGCACCCTTTGGACTGAAATTTCAATTGAAACCTGGAAGTGCGCCTTATAGACTGGTGCACTTTATATATGGACAAAGTTCGGAAATTTGCCAACCTGGAAGTGCAAGCTGAGCCAAGGCAGGGCTGCTGCAAGCCAGATCCTCGCTGCAAAAACAAAGTGCGCCTTATACGCCAGCGCGCCTTATACGCGTAAAATTATTGTAATCTTCTTCACATAAGTCAACACAGAGGTTTCTAATGAAACGTCTTTTCCCAAAAAGGCTGGTTTCTAATTAAAATAAGGCGTCTTGCTATTTGAATAACAACCCCTCTCCATGACAAAGCCCATGCAATTCTCAGTCCTTACTTGCCACCAGCTTGCCCTCCTGAGATGTTACACCAAGTATCTGCACACTGGGGAAGCACTTTGGAGAGGCTTCTGAAGAACCACCTGCCATGAGGGCTGTCAGTTGGGAAATAATTTACAAAACTGCAGAATTTCCTGTTTCTCTAAGTGGCTCTAACTTGCTCTTTCCAGCAGAAATCCCTGAGGAGACAAAATGGTTTTCCCTGTACAGAATAGTGACTGCTAAAGTGCAGAGTCGTAAGATTGTCAAAAACCTTTGAATGGTTTTGGGATGGTTGAAGTGTACCTTTTGATCACCAGCTTTGCTCAAGGTGAATGGGTAGCATGTTTTACCTGGGAGTCTGACATGCAGACTGTGTTTTGGGACCACTGTGTGAAAATACCATGGGATAGAGGTCCTCTAAAGCTAGCCAGACATTTGCCATTGACTTTAAAGGCAGCAAAAGCACAGTCAAGAATAATTAATTTTTATCAACAACACACTTTAGGATTAGTCCCAGAAGCACTCAGGTCAGGGCTGGCTCTGGAGGTTCTTCAATCTGCACAGTCAATTAGTGTCAGTGCTAGTCTACTTTTTCAAATTTTGACTTTAAAAAAGTCTCTCTAAGACTTTAAGTTGTAGAAATGGATGGAAAATATAAATCCATCCAGTGATTAGAGGTGAAAATTTTCCATTAATCTCTGGTCTTACTCAGTTTCAGTGATACAAGAAACCATCTTGACCCTATAGCCCAATTTGTTAAGCCAGTTTTTGTACATATTGATCTGATTACCAGTGAAAATACAGAGGGAAAAGAAAACAGTAAGAGCTGATCATGTGGTTTTATGAGACATGGAGTAAAAATCTTAGCCCTGGTTGCCTCTTGAGGATGGTAAGGAACTTGGGTTTGTGTAGGATATCCCTGATAAAGAAGGAATGCAGAGAGATCTGCAGGATGCACAGGGAAACTCCACGCTCCATGACACACCTGGAAATACCAACAGAAAATCTCAAATGCTCCTGACATGACCAATGTACCACCAGAAACACCATGGGAAAGGAATTTAACATAGGCAAGGAAGATGTTGAGGATCACTGTATGGAAAATCCACTTGCACCGGTAATTCTGGAAAACAGGGAGGGTCACTGCCCTTTGAAGGAACCTTGCTCGTGTTCCAGTGTGTTCTGGGCACTTCCCAGGAATACTTGCATCTTGACTTGCATTCAAAGAGTTAATAAGGATAATACCTATTTCCTGGAAATCAGAGTGTGCCTTCTAACTGTCGGAAAGGCTTTCTTAATGAAACCATAACCTCTGCTCCCAAGAGGACTCTTGCACCAGACCACTGACCTGGCTGCTGGACACCCTCCTCAACCATCCACAGGAATCTCCCTTTTTGGCTATAAAGATTTCTGTCAATTTTTTAAAATCTTCTTTTCTAGACAAGCCCTCTAACTCTGTGTAATTATGACACTGCTTCTGATATGAATGGCTTTCCTTGCCACCAATCTCCTCCCTGCCTTTCCCCCAAAATAAAATATCCTGGTTGGAAACCAAAACAAATAGTAGATTTTTATCATGCAGAATTTGTTAATAATGCTTTCCCTGAAATAGTTCCCAGGCCTTTTTTAATGCTCAAATAAAGGCCCAAACATTTACAGCCAGCACTCTAAGCCAACTAATAATTTATTTGAGCCATACTGAAAAGCTCAAGAGGGATTTCGAATGAAAAATCTAGTGAATAAACTGATAGCCAAATACTGCCTTGGAGTCCTGCCACTGTAATACACAGGATGCATGGAGCTCTGTCAGAGACATACACTGAAAAACAGTCAATGAGATGGTAGTTAAGTCTTGTCAATCTAAAGCAGAAAAGATAATGTCTTTGGGTTAATCATGAGCTGTAGTATTTCCTAACTTCAGTGGCACAGAGATGATTACATGATAAACGCCTACTGCCTTAAAAACTTAAAAAAAAAAAAAATATATATATATATTTAATGATCTGACAATAAGATAAGAAAGGCAAAACTCTGCTTTCAGAACTTCATGGGAAACTTAATACATGGAGAATTCCAAAAGATTCTACTGAGTGTTATAGAATCTGCACGTACTGACCAGGATTAAAGCTCATAGAATTAGAAAAAAGGCAGAATTCTTTTCAAAGTCACTTCAGAACTATAAAATTGCTTTGAAGTATCTAAGCCAGGTTGATTTGCAGGACTCAGCTGCCATCTTGCCAAACATAAAATTAAATATATATCAAGAAATAATGAATTTTAGGGCATGTAAATAAACTATCTTCTTACTTTGCAACGTGAACTTAAGAACATGAAAAGGTTCATTCTGTAACTGAAAAAGTTTTTCCTTCCTCCTTTTGTTTGTCTCATACTATTCACCCAAGTTCATAGCTGAAAGAAAACGAATTCATAGAAGAGTAGCAACATGAAGAAACAGTCTTCACAATTTACTGCACAGTAGTTTGTTTCCAATATTGCAATAGATAGGAGTTTGAAGCACCCTGTGGCTTTGGCTGCAGCAAGAGCACTGGTTTAGCCTTGATTTGAACCTGCTGTTTACAACACACTGTAAGCCCTTCCCATATGGCTGACTTTTAGTTAGGTTTATGTGAAAAAAAGAAAACCCACTGCCAACTGAACACAAGAAAAAGGAAAATATTTTGCATGTGTATATTTATTTTTACAATTACTTTGGAGTGCAAAATGAATGAATTTATATTACAGAAAATGTACATTTTACTCTGGCAAAATAATTGTGCTGCTCTTTCGCTTGTTATTTGGCCTGCATGTAACACAGAGAAGATGTGGGATGTTCCAGTTGCAGCCCCTGAAGAGGCTGGATGTCCAAACTGCTGTGGTTTTTGCAGCTTTCCTGAACTGGGCTCCTGGTGCCTTTTAAACATTTTTGCCCCATTAACTATCTTAGGGATATTCTGCGCATGTGAGTATGCACATGAGTGTATTTAATTGATTGTTTCACCTTCTGAACTACTCAGAGATCTGGAAATTACTTTCAATGAGCAAACAAACCATTGGAATAATCTCTGGAACTTCTCTCAACCTCTGGAGACTCCAACATTGAGCTAAATACACCAGGAAGCCTGGATTTGTATTTCAGCACTTCTGTTTCCAGCCACGACCCAGAATCAGGGATGAAATTTAAAAGGAAAAACAATTTATAGCTAGAAACAGCTCAAAGCTAATTTAGCAAGGCTCACTTGTATAGCATTTCATGCGTCCCCACTGTCCCTTTGCTGCACACGCTTAAGCCCTAACCAAGACTTATGGCTGTGAGCAAATACATGCACTGAGAGCATTCCTCATCCCATTTCTCAGGGACAGGCACAAAGACAAGTCTTGGTGATGCCTGGGCTCTAGAGAACACTCCATCTCACAGCTGCAAAACAGTCCAAGGAAGAAAAGATGCTGTCATAATTAAAAGTATACAGCATGGGCTCATGAGATTTGGGTCTCGAGTGGATTGTTTGAGAGAGAGAGCTCTGAAGTATGTAAAGAATTTAACTACCAGTCCCATGGTTTCTGTTCCATTTTTCATCCCTAACTGTGCACTTTTTTCCTGTTGCTACAGTTCCCAAAGTGTAACACACCTCTCTGTCTCACAGTGACACTGTTGTGGACACAAATGCATCTTCACACAAAGCAAACAGACTCCAACCAGGTACAGAGCAGGGAGAACAGATTTACAATTGCAGAAGTGGAGTTGAGCCTCCCAAACAGAAATTAAGGGGATGCAAACTTCTGAACTTTGGGAAAGTTTAAATCTGTCTTTTCTCAACTCACAGCAGTCTGACTCGGTACTCATCTCAATGCCTCACTGCAGTTCGGGGAGACAGGGAATAATATTTTTATTATTTCCATTCTACAGATGGTCAAGCTGAAGCACTGCAAGGTTTATTGACTTACTCAGAGTTGCACAGCATGCTTGAATGGAAGCAGAACCCCAGCTGGCCTGATTCCCACTCCTGGGCTTTTAGCCGTTACATTCTCCTGTATTTGCTCCTTTTAACATCTGATTATTTTACTGCTCTAATCAGCTCCCTATTTTATAATCACGTTATTTCCTTGCATTAAGCCCTTTTGTCACATTACCCAGGCAAGACTATAGATATATTTTTTCAGCCGTGCATAGGCAGAAATTTAGTTTCTTTTGTTTAACTGCAAACATGCACAGGGTCAGTGAAAAGATCCAGACTCTGAGAAATTATTCCTCTGCTCATTTTCATGTTCACAACATGAATTACATTAAGAACAGAAATTAGTCATTAGCATCTCCCTGTATTTACTGAAAAACTAATAAAACATCAAATTTTAAATGCTTGTTACTGCATACTTTTGTCAGCATATCACCTCTCCCAACACCAATGACTAAACAACTGACATAGCTGGATCTTGGCTGAGACTGCTACAGAACAGCAGGAACACTGTTGAAGCATCTTCCAAAAGTGAGTTATTTATCTGGCCAGGGAGATTTTTTTCCCCTGCTTTCTCTCTCTCTTTCTGTGTGTGCTCATGAACCTGACCCAACACGTTTCCAGAAGAGACTCTGCGGTTGTTGTTGCCAGACAATGCCTGCAATCATTTTTCTCCAGCCCTACATCCAAACTCGGGGGAGGGCAGGGGGGAGGAAGAGAGAAAAGATCTTTTGTTTGCAAGTGTGAAGAGCTCTGTCGAAACACGTCTCTTCAGGGTAGTTTTAAGTTGCAGAACTGATAAGAAAAAAAAAAAATTCAACATAATGATTTCCTTCTGCTTGCTGTGCCTACCCTCCAGAGCACTCCCCTCTGCTTCTGGTGCCCATTAGGAATGGGACAACTCTTCAAGAAAAAGACCCTCCCTGTAGGAACACATTCACTACACTTCTCTTTTTTCCCCCTAAGTTTCACAGAACCATTTGAGTTGGAAGATGACCTCTAACATCATGGAGTCCAATAGAAATCTGGTCTCTGTAATTCTCCCCCACACCACCACCAGGTACTCCCAAAGGGGCTTCTGTCTCCACATTAAATTGATGGAGTGTCCCAGTGTAGCTGACAATCTCTGCTGATCAGGCTGTCGTGTTCAAAACTGATGGACTGTGGCGCTCCCAGAGGGAAGGGCCAGTGCTTATTTGGAGGCTCTCTTCCATGCAAAGTATGAAACTTATGAGCTGGGGAAACTGCCTCTGGCCAGAACCCAGTCCAGGGAAGGTTTAAGTGAAAAAAAAAAACAAAACACCAAAAAAAAAGTCTCCTAATGGCTTAGCAATAAAACCATGGGATCTACTAGAGCATCTGACAGTCAGAGAGAGTTAGTTTATTCATGATTTAACTTGCTTCACAAAACTGAAGGAAAGACATCGTGCATTAGCTTAAAGTAAGTTGGAAAAGTGGTATGTAAGAAACGATGGAGCATCCAGCAGGGAAAAGCTCTTGATTGTCAAGAGAGCAGAAAAACAAGCCAAACTGTTCTTTTCACACAAATTAATTAAATAAATAATATTCCTGCCAAAAAGTTGCCAACTGCCTTCAAACTGCAGAGCAACGTGTTCACACTGGATTAGCCCAGGAACGTAGCAGTTCCTGTCCATTCCTGCTTACAGATTTTTCATTTTTTAAAAAACAGAATAAAAAAAGATGCCTTTGCTTTGGAAAGAATTTTTAATGTGTGACTACTGTAATGCAGAATAAGCAGACTGCTTAATCTTTTTATGAAAGATGAACAAAATAGGTTGGTCTTTGTTCAAGTTTGTTCTAGAAACAAGCTGGACTTAATCCTTTCAATAACAATCCCTGAATCTGTTCCTACACTACTTGAGACATTTTTCCAAGGAAAAAAATACATACCCAATCTCCAAGTTACCCATGATGCTAATCTGGATCCTGCTATGCTAGGCTACTCTGTTACATCAGGCTTCTCTTCTCTTTAGGACTTACCAGAAAAGTAAAAAGAAAAAAAACAACAAAATCAGAGGAAAACCACAGTTAGCTTGGGGAAAAAGGGAATTTTCCAGTTTAAATGGATGTGCAGCCAATAATTAGCATAAGCTGTTTATGCAATGAGCTTCATCACTTTACCAGGCCTCTGCCAGGTTGCACTGTCTCACTGTCTAAAATTAAAGTTTACTCTGTGTGTGTGTCTGTGTGTTACTCTGTCTCTCTGGTGAGGTGAAAAGAAGAGTATGTATCTCAAGGACAGAGGTTTGCACTTCTACGTGGTTAAAACCAGGCATGAGGTCAACTTCAGCATTTCTCATGTGGTAGAGAGGAAAATAAACCTAGAAAATATATCTCTCACCAATCCCAATCATATTAATCAGTTATTTCTGTGGATAGTGATTTAAGGAAAAATAGGCAGGCTGAGATAGGGTCTCATAGACAAAACTATCCACCACATAATGAAGAAACTTCACACATTCTTCCTTTACAAAACATGTCCCAATAGTCTGGGACCATCTGGAAATTCATATACCCCTTTTGAAAAGCTTTTACTTTCATTTTCTTCAAAATTACCAGCAATTCTTATGTGCCTTTTTTTTCTTTTTAACTTTTCCAACTCATTAAAAATCCCATCCAAAACTCTGAAAAAATTTCATGGCTTTAAACAGCCACCTTCAACTTCAGGGGCTTTTTTTGGACACCTGATGCACACAGTCTTTTCTCCACAAACAGAGGCAGTGACAGTAACAAGGGCCTTTGGCACTGATCACAGAATTATAGAATGGTTTTAGTTGGAAGGGATATTAAAGATCATCCAGTTGCAATCCTGTGCCATGAACAGGGACACCTTCCACTATCCCAGGCTGCTCAGAGCCCCATCCAGCCTGGCCTTGAACACTGCCAGGGATGGGGCATGCACAGATTTTCTGGGCAACCTCTGTCAGTGCCTCAGAGTAAACAATTTCTCCCTAACATCTGATCGAAACTGCTTTCTTCCAGTTTGAAGCCATTGCTCCTTGCCCTGTCACTACATGCTCCTGTAAATAGTCCCTCTCCATCCTGTAGGCTCCTTTCAGGTCCTGGAAGGCCATAATTAGGTGTCCCTGGAGCCTTCTCTTTTCCAAGCTGAACAATCCCAACTCTCAGCCCTTCCTCACAGGAGAGGTGCTCCATCCCACTGATCACCTTGGTGGCCTCCTCTGCAGTTGCTGCAGGAGGCTGATGTCCTTTTTGGACTGGGGACCCCAGAACTGTTTGCAGTGCTTCAGAGGGCTCTCTGCAGAACAGAGTAGAGGGGCAGAGTGGCAGAATCCCTTCCCTTGCCCTGCTGTCCACACTGCTTTGGATGCAGTCCAGGACACAACTGGCTTTTTGGGCTGCGAGCGCACATTGCTGGCTCCTGTTCAGCTGGAGCCAAAGGAATGCACCAGTTTGTACTGCTGCTGCTGATAGCAGCTTCCTGTTCACAACTTCTGTAAAGGAGTTGGGAGAGGATTAATGTCCCTATCCCTTTATGCTGATCCAAAGAGCAGATCAGACACTATGCAGCTGACAAACATTTCTTGAGGGTGGGGAAGATTGCTTTTGTTTCCACACGAAGCCCAGGGTCCTGGCTTCCGACCAGACCTCCCTCCTGGGACATCTCTTGGGCCAGCAGATTCCTTGCTCACCTAGATATGAGTCAGAGGCAAGCAGAACTCAACTAGAGATCAATATTTTCTTATTCTTAGGTTTTCTGGGAAAAATTGTTCAGCAGCTTTGTATGCGGGCTCTGCAGATGTGTCAGCATGCTGCTGTTTTTACACAACATGCAACGATAAATCACTGATCCCAAACTAGCTTCTGCCCTTCGCAGAAGTTTACTGTTCTGAAAGCCCTCCTGTGCTGATAGGTTCATCAGCTGCTGGAGAGACTGGGAATAAACTATTTTTTATTTATGATGTGCTCTTCACTTCTCTGGAGATGTGTCCTGCTTTGTTTTACAGCTGTAGGAATCCATCAGCATAGAGATTCCTGTTTAATCACAGCACAGGACAAGAGAGTCAGAAAATACTGCGACTCCAGAGAAGTGATAGAGGAGCTGAGCCCTGAGCCCTGAGGTTTATGCCACCTCAAACAATGCTCATGTATTTCACACCAAACACTTACATGTCGTGAATAAGCTACTTTGTGAATTTTTGCATTAACTAAATTAACACTGTGAGTTCCCTGCTCACATAGCTAATGGCTAGACATTGTGAAGGGAGTTATTCAGGTAAGTAATAGCCTCCAGCCAATCTTTTCCTTAAACCATACAGAAGGCAATAATCTTGTACAAGCCTGAGCATGCTGTTCCTTCCACTTAGATCTTCAACTTGCCTGACAGTGAATTTATTTTTCCTTTAATCAAAGCACCCCTGACTGACCATTTCATATGGTCTAATCCAGCCGCCAATGAAGTAAATATGAATTAAATTGTAGCTCCATACTTAGAGTAATAATTGAAAATCCCATGTAGGAAGAAAATTGCAGAGTGCATACATTAAGCAATGTAACAGGCACATACAACAGGGTATATGATTTCTAAAGGACAGGGAGACAGGTTCAGAAGTTGTTCTGGTAGCACATGATAGCTCCAACCAAAGGTACATTTACTTTCATCTCAGTTAAAAGACATAGAGGAAAACCCCTTCTTAATCATAAATGAATAACTGCAAGATGCTGTCAGTGACAAATATTTTAGATTTCAAATACTTCCCTAAAAGTTAATTTCACAAGTATGACTATGTGTCAATGTCTAACCTAGCTCTCTTTTGAACTTATTTTTTTGTGACTGAATGACCTCTTATTTTGGCAAGCCTGTTCCCAACAACTGTAAACCTGGAGGGGCTGAAGAACCCATAGAAAAGGTGCTGTAGGGAAACACAGTGCGAATGTACACTGGAGGAGTCCTTTACACCATATACCACATCCATGAGCAACCACAACCATTACAACCACTTGCATTATGTATTCATTATCACAGTTTCAGGAAAAGCTAATCTGATCAGGATTTAATGCATACTAGATGCCATACTAAAAAGGGAAAGAGAAAAAGGGAAAAGAGAGACCCTGCTTCAGGTGTCTTCAAGTCCAAGTGGTGTAGAGTGACAACAAAATGGGGGACATGAAGGATGCAACAGACAGCATGATGGGTACTTTATCCTGGCATGAGTTTCACAGAAGGATCTGAAAAAGCAGAAAACCTTTAGGATATTTATAGAGACCCATTCTGAGCAGATACACACATGCAGGAAGCAGGTGATAAAAGCTGGTGTAAACCATGAGCCAACAAGGTGATGGACAGGAAGGATCATGAAAGATCTTTAATATTAATCTAAGGGCCACACACTCAGTGTGATGGCAAAAGTATTAGAAGGATGCAAAGAGAATGATGAAACCTCAAAGCTCAGGACTTGGAAATAGCAACAGATACCTCAGTGAATTAAGACAGGGTGAAATTACTGAATTCATTATCAGATAAAATAATGTTGCAGTAATGGAAATTTTGATGGCAATAGCCTAAACAAGTCTTAATATTAATTAAGAACAATAATTAATATGGTTTTACTCAAGTGAAAACAAAATGCTATTTCCAAATATTATTTCCACTGAGTAAATGGTATAACAGCGATAACCTGTGTCCTCACAATTCAACAAAATAAGAACATTTCAGAAAAGGTATCAAGCTTTTGAAGAAGTTACTCTGTCTTGCTTGGAAGTGGATAGGCTGAATATGTTTTTAACATTGTGGAAGATATTTCATATGGGTGTCTATGCTGTTACTCAGTTGTGCATTATTAAATTCTGTATTAAAAACACATACGCTTTAGAGATTACAAATTCTGGCATCCCATGTCTACAACTCATGTTACAAATGTTTACAATTACAGCTGTATTTACTTTTCCTCCTTTTTGTTTCTCCTTACAGTGAAACTGATTTATGTTAGCACTGACAATAAGACGTAGAAAGAAAAATAAAATTTTCATCAATAGTTTTCCCAGTTTGTGATGGCTATTAGTAAGGGAGATGAAAGCATGACAGAATCACCCATGGATTCTTCATAATGAGTTGGATTTGAATAGGAAATGGCACAGGTACTCTTCAGTAACCTGAAAGCTCAGTTGTAAAAGATTAGAAGCTCTGAAGAAGATTTCACCTTCTTCTTCATGACTTGTGCTTTGTGACAGGTCAAGTGCAGTCTTTAAAATCATCCATACTTGTGTCTCAGGACAATATATTACATAAGAAAGACTGGATTTAATACATTACAGTGAATGAGTATTGGCCTTTAAAGGCAGATTTTAACAAACACTGGTGTTCACATGCAAGTATTTAATGTTTTAAGAAATATTTCTTTTACTTTAAAAAACAAGAAACGTATCCTTTTTTATACTTAGAAAATGCCAATAGTCAAATGCCAAATTAACAGAGAAAGCTCCACAGATGAAATAGCTATTAAAAACCTCAAACATGATTTTTGTTAAATGTAGAACAAATTTCACCAATCCAAACTATACAAAGTAGCAAATAAGTTACGGAGACTCATCCCATAAAGCCTTACTTTTCAAATCTAAGAAACACTTCTCATCCCACAGACTCAAATTCTTAACAGAAACACCCAAAGATGTTGCATGTCCTAATTTTATATACATTAATAAGTATTACATATGTTAAACATTTATATTACAAATCTACAGTTCTGAATGTTGCACAGTGCATGTTCTTAGGAAAATATTTTTTCCCACATTTTTGAGGACACTGAAAGATTCATCCATCAGATAAAAACGTCATGGATTCTGCTTTGTACATTGTGAATTTGTTCTGAATCTGACAGAATTCAGCACCTTTGAGGTACTGTTATATGAATTGCATAGATTACTGACAAAATTGTATAAGCAAGAGTGAATGATTTGCCAAGACCAAATTGGAGAATAATCTACTTCTGAATGACCCAGTATTTGAGAGTGTAAAGCTGTGCCCTCAGCAACCCCAAACTGAACTAAAGAAAAGTGATATTATAACTTACAGCACAAGCTATGCAACTTCTTGCATGGTGGAACTTGTTTTAAAATGGAGATTACCTTGGAGTAACCTCTGTTCTTTTTACAAGATCAGGTATCCATCCACACTGGCTACTATAGCTCACGTGGAAAATCAGTGCTGGAACAGTAAGAAGATTTGAAAATCTGTGTGACTGCTTACAGGGTAAAGCAGCATAGTTTGTACAGGCTCTTTCATATGCCTTATTTACAATACTTGGCCATTCATACAGACAAGTCACATAATTATCTCCCCAAGAAATCCAACCTAATGACAGTTTGAGTTTCTATTCCTTTATCATCTGAAAGATATTGACTGTGATGCATCCTTCAAATTCTTACTGTAAAATTAGGACTTAGCACTGTAAAATATCACAGGTCTTTACACCAGACACTCTAAAGCAAACTTTAGAGCTGAACAACAGAGACTTCTTGAATTTAGGGCTCCAGAGTCATATATTACTCACAGTTCTTAACTACATCTTATCTCAACTGATTCCCAAATTCTGAGAGAGTTCAGGCCCAAGTTTGGCTTGTCACCAATTCATACTTAAAGAATAAAGAAAGTTCATTAAAATCATTGAAGATCTCTCCTTTGACTTCAATGAATTTTGAATCAGACCTATGATCCATCAATCTCTGCTCTTCCCCCAATCACAAAATTACCTGCAGGAATACATTTTTGCATTACAGGCCTCTGTTTAGCAGAGCACTGGCATGGCTCCACAAAGCTCACCTCAGAGATGATACAAGTTCTTACTTTTTTCCAACCTTTTATGTTAGAAGAGAAACATTACTGAGTTCATGGCACTCAGAGTAAGAGCTATGACATGCACAAAACAACAGTATATTTACTTTTGATATTGCAGACACTTTGTTAGGCTGTGAGAGAGACTGGGAGTGGGAGAGGGGAAGAGGAAAAAACCCTCCAATGATCTGAAATACATGAAGAAATAAAATATTAACAGTGGGCTCTGAAAGTTAGTGTCTATCACGGTGGAAAAATCTAAAAGCTATGTATTTACAGGGATGAAACAAAAACAGGTTCTCTTTTGAAGCTTTGGGTTTTGGATTTTTTTTTTTTTTTTAACCTGTGAAAAGCTGGATTTGGCAATCAGTCAGTCAATACAAGTGAATTGAGTTTGGCAAAAACATGCTAAATGCTTTCCTACACCTCATATGAATATGTAACAACAGTCAATTACACCACAACAGACAGGCATCATAACTTATTGTGGAGGATTTAATTCCTGTTTATCTGTCTCTCAAGACTCCTGCTTTGGGGCTGGAAAACAGTGCTCTGTTATCTTTACATTACTTGACATTTTTACAAATTTACTTTTAATTTCACCTGTTTCTTCCAGGAGTTACAGCTGCAGGCTCACAAACTGCCTGAGCCTGGAGAGATAAAAATCAAAAAAATCCAACCCCAAAACAAACAACTCCCCCATCTTTGCCTCATCCTGAAATATCTCAGTTTGATAACAATGCAAATAAAGGGAGATAAATCTCCCCCATGAATACATTTTTTCTTTTCTCTCTGTGCAAATATTGGCAGTAGTGACAGATTTTATTAAGCTGTGTCGTACAAGATTCAGTGAACAAAGTGACTTAGGCATCATTGCAGCTCAAGGTTTTGAGTCTTTTCAGAGACACATAAAGATTGGGAAAGACCCTCAAGATCACTGAATCTAAATTTTGACCAAGGCCCTCAAGATCATTAAATCTAACTTTGGATCAAACACCATTTTATCAACCAAATTATGGCACTCACATCCAGTCATTTCTTGAAATTTTCCAGGGATGATGAGCCCACCACTTCCCTTGGCAGCATGTTCCAACCCTTGACAGCTCTTTCAGTGCAGAAATGGAATTAATGAGCTTGCTTTCCTCTAGGCAAGAAGGAACAGATGCAGAATCCTCTTCCTCCAGCTCCTGAAGAAATGCCAGATCCAAGCTAGGAAATGAGCTCAGTTCTGCACCAGCATGCTCCACATAAGTCCAGACACTACCCTCCTTTGTGACTGCAACCCCTGAAGTAGAAAAGTTTCATTTCAACCATAGTAGCCATTCCAGTTGTCATAAAATTCAGGGCACTGACTCATGCAGGCAGTTCCATGTGGCAGCATATGGCTCTTGGTTTTGGAAAGGAAATTTTAACATTATGACCCTCGTGAGGGAAATCAGTCTGGCAGCTGAGAGCACCATTTCCTACCATTATGAGGTTAAGGACATACTAAGTGGGTCTCATGATCTATAGAAATCTCATTAAGTGGACATAGACATAAACAGAGTAGTAATGAAATACTTTTGGTGGAAATGTGACAGCTCCAAGACACCCAAGGTTTCCACGCTGATTATGATCGTGAAAAGAAACACCTGCTTGTCAAAGAAACCTCTTCCAAGAAAAGTGGAATAAAAGGAGAGAAAGAATCTAGTAATTCAGTGGTTTAATTAACACAACAATCACCATCACCAGTCATTGCCCCACCTGGTACATCAGACAATAGCTCAAACACGGTAGGTTTATGAGTAAATGTAGACTTCCCATAATCAATTTCTTTCAGTCCTTTGGATGACATAATTTCCAACAAATAATGGGGAATTACTAAAGAGAAGCCAAGAACAATTTGACTTATAGCAGGGTATACTTAAAAATTTCCAGTGCAAAGAAATAATCTCATTCATAAGATTTCAGAATATTCCATCCTAACAGAATTAAATTCTGGACCAGTGGTGTATACCTGCTGCTGCTTGCATTCCCTGTCCAGCTGGGGCATTCCCTTTCCCCAGGAGAGTCCTGAGAGGTGTGGCTGATTATATCACTACAGGGAAATGCTGTGTGGAGGAAGCACAACCAAAATCTCATTATTATCTGTGGAGCAAACAGCTCCATGGCTGCTGTTGCAGCTGAGGTTGGAGGAAGCTGCTGATGGTTACTCTGTGTGATGCCCCAGCTCCAGGGCACAAAGCACCTTCACAGAGCTGCCTTTCCTCACTTCCAGTCAGATCAGAGCTAGTACCAGCCCCCAAAGGAGAAGTGATAACTGGTTAAACATCACAAAAGATGTTACAGGAGTTATTTATAAAAAGCCAACAGAGTACCCACTTACTAGAGGACATACAAAGATAGCAAGAAATTACACTGCTTTTTGAAGGTGCTGGGAAGCAAGTGGCTTTCCTGTCTCTTACAGGACATAAAATATTTTTTCTGATTTCTTTTCTGCTGAAAACAACCTCAAAACCCTGCAAATTTGGGGTTTAAAGCCACTGAGAGAATCTCAATCCCTTTCTCCCTGGAACAACAGAGTCAACTGGTAAGGAAATTATTAAGAAGTGGGGAAGCCAGGCTCCCATCTGTGTTATGTGCAGTCTCAACTAAGAACCAACCTTCTGGCACCCCAGGTGATGGTCTCAGTCATTATCCAGTAGCACAAGCTTGTCTTTATGCAAAACTTGTGCTGGAGTGGAGATTTCAACTGCAGCCTCCTCCAGCACATGAGAACACTACTGGCTCTTCTAGAAGAGGTGAGAAAAGGAGGTCACTTGCTTTCTGTTTTTCCAGGAATTCCAATCTGGGGCCCCGAATCATCTTCCCAGTAAAGCTTTGTCAAAACTGGCATGCTCTTGTTGTTTTTTTTTTTTCCCTTTTTATTTTCAGTTTTAACTAATTTGACACTCTCCAAGGAAGAAAAATCAACAGTATGTTGCTGGAAAATTTTTAAACAGCTCTTGTTACAAAGCACAGCTGTGCCAAAGCCAGGAGCAGGACCTGGGAATGGTCACAGCCCTAATCACTCAGCTGTGTGCTTTCCTACTACTAATTTGTCATAGGAAAACAGATGGTGATGATGGTGCAGGGGGCCAGATTCTTACACCTCTTTAACATTTACAACTTGCATTGCAACAGCATCTTTGGGACCTCAGGAAGCCTGGGGCCCTGTTATGTTAGGCACTGTACAAACAGAGAGTAAGATACAGTCTCTGCTCTTGGGAGCTTCCTGAGAGACTAAATAGACAAGGCAGATAAAGGAGGCAGAAAAAGCAGAGGAGTGATTTGCCCAAGGTCATGCAGGAAGAACTCGCAGAGCTCGGAGTAGGTCTCGCATCACAGGTCAGTATATTTCCACTTGTCCAAATCCTGTCTGCAAACAAACAGCTGTGACCACTAAATCACTTGCTGAGCCTCCAACAACTTCAGTGCAACTCACTGCTTCCTAACTACTCTGTGTGTTTCCTACAAGGATACCAGAAGGAGCTCACCAGCAGGGTACAGATGGGTGTCATTGCTGATGGATATAATCAATCCCTGGGCAGCAGCAAAATGCTGGGCAAAGGGTTTTTCCCTTTTTTATTTTATATCAGAATAGCTGTGGATAGAAAGTTACATTACAATATACTTGACACTGAGCATTAGAGAAAATGCCTGCTTCCATCAGACCCCAAATACTGTATAATCTCATTTGGCCAAAGGCTGAGGCACCCTTTGCCTTCTTGTGTTTTGCTCTTACACCAGGTTCACTGAAGAGCCAAATGCACTTTCACCCTTTCTATATCATGCATTCATAAAAATTCTCAGCAGATACAGAAATGTGCACATGTGCACAAAGCCCCACTCTTTTAAAGGTTAAAAGGACTGTTTTACAATTAAGACATTATTTTTCATGTGGATTAACTGAGCTGTAATCGGATGAGAAGCCACAAATTGTAAACTGCAAGGATATCCATTGTATTCCACGATACATAGGCTCTACTCAGGCTGACACAAATTATTATTTTACATCAGAATTTTAGCAGAGGTCATTTAATGATTGTTTTTCCAGAACCTCATGAAAAATTACATATATAATGAATGAAAGTGTAGTTCAAATGTTAAAGTGTAGTTCCATGCTGTTCCTGCTGCAGGCAGAACTGTCATCTGGAAGGATTTCCTTTCTGATCAATCCATCCCCTCTCATGTCTCAGGGTAAACAGGGACCTGAGGAATAACGGCACTAAAGCCTGGACTCATCCTACCTAGAAGTGGAACTGGTTTAGATGCTCAGTGTGGTCGACGCCCTGAAAAAACAAGACACAGATATGCTCACTCACACTCTTACCCTTCAGAGTGACTTTGGGGTGTCTCTGCCTCAGCAAGTGAGGCAGTGCAGGTGAAGATCTCTGCAGGAGAGGTGCTGGTGAGGCAGAGCCACCCTCATCCCCACATCCCTGGGGAGCTGGGTTTGCTCCACACCAGCTCAACCCCAGAGCCAAGGAGGGAATGCCACTTAGGGGCAGGAGTGTGCTGAGTGTACTCCTGCAGCATATATGCACAGTTTGATTTCATTCATAACTCTCCCATGTTCCAAGTCTGCTCTAAACAAAAAAAAAAGCCCTAATAAATGGGGATTGTCAGATGATTGTTTCAAAAGTGCATTCCTGCTCTGAGCTAAAGCACCAAGGCAACCAGCAAGACCTACACTGCACTACAACCATTAATTTTTAAAAACCAAACAATATCCAGTAATTTAGCACTCAAATTGACAGTAGGTTTTTGTTAAAAGCAGAAAGCAAACAAAATCCAAATTCTTAATATCCTTAGGAGTGTTTTCATCGCTCAGTTAATTGACTTTCTCCCTAGAGCTTTTGCAATGCCACTGCAGTAAATTGTGAAGGAGGAAAGAGGATCTTCACTATAATAAAGCCTGACAAGTTAAATTCTCCTAAACTGAGCAAGCAGAAAAACTTAAACAAGATTTCCAACCACTGTATTAACCCAGGAAAAATGCCCCCTGTTATGGGTACTGGTAGCACATCTTGCTGGGCAGTTTGTGTCGCCCTACACTGTACTGCCCATCCTAACATTCCACTCAGCGTGGCAAAAGCAACAGCAAGAGTTTACAAAAGATCTTTGGCTCTCAGTTTACAGTATTTTATTTCTTCCACGTTTTGCCAGTTAGTGTTGCAATCCTTGCAGCATATTAGGCTATCACTAGACATTCCTGAAATCTTTTAAAAAGGACTGTTCTTGGCACTTGCTAGAAGGCAGCAAGACCCTTCTCCTCATGCAAGGACACTGCCAAACATGTAGCGCAACTGCTGCATTTCAGGCTGGGCATTCACCCTGTGCTCTACCTTGGGTGTACTTTTATAGCCTCTGGATACCTCTAGTAAGGCAGAAAATGACTGGTTGTGCATTGAACAGCTTTTCACAGAGTGAAACATTAAAGATACAGATTTTAATCTATAAATTGCTATGCAGCCGGGAGAAAAAGGGGAGGAACGACCATATTCCATAATTGCCAGCAGCCCAAAAGCAGCTGGCAGCTGAGTCATAGCAAGAAATGTTGGGCAGATTGTGGGTGCTGGCTATGGGGGAGCATTTTCTTGCTGGCATGGAAGCTGGGTGTTGATTCAGGGCTGGCAAAAGCTTTCCTCTGCACCCACAGAAGTTAAATCCTCTATCACCTCTCAACAAGTACATTATGATGGCAGAAGGCTTTTTTTATCTAGCTGATGACAAGGAAGCCTGTGAGGCTTTTTGAGGATCAGAGTTAAAAAACACGACCTGATAATGCCTTCTGTTTCTCTAAGGTGATCCTCAACTTCACTTAATGTTGTTGGGGAGTGGCTAAGCTACCATGGAGAGCTGGCAGGGAGCTGTGCAGAGCTCCTCAGAGTGGGAGCAGGGAGAGGATGGGTGGGCAGGATGTAACATGGGAGGCACCACTCACAGACCATGCCTGAATGACGCTATTTCCATCCTGTGCCACTGAAACCAGGAAAGTGCCAGTATGGGTTTCACAATTTATGACATGTTTTAAATTTAGGGAGCTAACAGAGAGATGGAGAAGAACCATCCTTTGTAATAAAGCATGGCAGGTCTCTCCAAGAGCAGTCACCTTGTGCTGTTGTAGAGAATTCTGGCAGACTACCTGATATTTACATTAGAACATATAAAAAGTGACTGCCGGGTTGAATTTGATACAAGCACACACATACCATGCTGGGAGCTGTGCTTCTGTGTCCACTGCTGTTGGGACTCAGTGAAACTACAGTAATTTCACGACTATAAGCCGCACCTGATCATAAGCTGCATCTCCCGGTAGCCAGGTAGACCACGGGATTTGTCCACATATAAGCCGCACCTGAATATAAGCCGCACTACTGGGGTAGGCTGGATTCTTCAATGAAAAAGGTGTGGCTTATAATTGTGAAATTACTGTACTTTCTGCGATGTGTGGTTAAACTCAATAACCAGAAAGACCTTGCAAGGACAGAGCTGGGACCAAGAGAAAGATCATGTAGCAAAATGCTGCCTAAAGGAACAAATTAGCCAACAGAAGATGAGATTACTTTTAGTTTCCTTTGCTACAGTTTAACATTTTCACCACATGACTATGGATGATGAAGAAGACATTAACTGTATTTCAAAACATCAGTATAAATTTATGAACAAAAAAATCAATAATCAGATTGTTGTAATTAAAAATTGATGCTTACAAGGAAATTTAGCTATCTGTCAAATTCAGCACAGAGGGACACAGCCTTCGTCAATCTGCTTTGGTTGGGTTTGTGAGCTGAGGCCTGGGTGTCCCTTGTTTGAGATTTTGACCCACAAACCACGTGGGACCTGGATTTTCCTTATGTTGCCATGTGAACCCAGAAATCAGCCCCAGTCTGAGTGTAAGAGTTTTGCTGAGCAGCTTGGAGAACAGTCACAAAATTTTCCATACACCTGGACTGAGCTTTGAGTCTGTAACAAAGCTGAAAGCTGGCCAAGTTTCTCCTGGCTTTGTTACTGAGCTTTTTGCACAGATCTATTATTCTCTGCATTATTTTTTTTTTCTTTTAGAACTGAACCATTAGGGAAAAAAAGGGTTTGTGGAGGGGGAGGAGAGAATGAAAAAGAAACAAGGGTGTGTGTTTGCCTGCAAGAGGGAGATGCAGCACTGCAGTAATCTGTATCATTGTACAGCTACAAACAGACTGAGAGCTTCAAATGTAGAACAGCTCAGGGGAAGGGAAAAAAAAAAAAAAGAAAAAGGAAAAAAAAAAGATAGAAGACAGCAGGAGTGCTGTTTGTCTTGGCTGGTTAGCATTCAGTCCCCACCTGCATTTGATTCTGCTCAGCCTCTGGACTCCTCCCCTCACTTTGGAGGCATGGCAATACAGGAAGGCAGGAGGGGAAGGGAGACAGAACACTTTGTACTAGCAGCCAGACCACTGTTTAACTTCTTTAGCCAAAAAACAAATATGAATATGGAAAGATGTTATTGTGAGATACATCAACAGACTGAAGCAGTTCTGAAAATCCTTCTACAGTTGCTCATTCAAGGTTTTCAACCTGCAGGCTTTCCTTGTGATTAATCCCAGTGTTTGTTTTGTAGTAGTAGTGCTAAGTATTTACCAAGGGATGTGAACTGTCAGCTCTGCCACAGAGAGTTCTGTCTGCTGGGAGTATTTTATGGCCTTCATAACTTGCACTTATATCCAGCCCTTGTTGCTTTTTCAGTTTCATTATGGTTTGAAAATGAAACCCAGAAAATAACCCCTGTGCTTACTAGCAAAGAAGCCTGGGTGCTGAGCAGTAGGAATACAACAGCTGTGCGCATTTCAAAATGCACAGAGCAAGAAAAAATTCTGTAGCAAACTATACTTCCCTTTGCATAGTAAAATTTAAATCACTCATGTATTAACTTAGAAAAATTCTTTTCTGTCAGACTGCTTTTGCAGATATTCTCCCTCTAAATTCAGAGCATATTTTAGCAGCCCAAATGCTGTGCACAGGCCTTAAGCATACTGAACCTGGCAGTATGCCTCCAAATGAGGCTGTGCTGAGCAGACAGAACAACAGGCATCTTCCTCCATTCTGCCATAAGAGAGAAACAAATTTTTATTTTTATTTAATTGGAGATGCTTCACATAAAGAGACTTCAGAAGGTAAACTGCTGATAGCACCTGATGGTGCTCTGGCAAGCACTTCTTGTGAACCAGAAATTCTCAGAAACTGAAAATAACAGCTAGATAATAACAAGGTGCCTCTGCATCTACAGGCATCACATCAGCAAAATATCTTGATGTCTTCAAAAGCCTTGAGGGTGCTAAACCACACAGAAAAAAAATTACAGCCTTTTTGAAAGCTTGAGCAAAACTGAATTGGAAATGTAAAAAGCACTATTGTATTTTTGTAAAAAAGTCTGTCACTGTAAAACCATGATACCTAAAAGCAACTGCTTAAAAACTGTTGAAAGTAAATATCTAAAGAGATACTCTACTACAAATTTTTAGCTGTCCTGTGAACTATAATTATTAATTAAATTAATTAAGGGGTTTTCATTATTTTAGTCAGAAGTGAGGCAGGGAATGGTACTCTTCACTGGAAGTTGCAATGTTAAATTCTAAACATTTGGAAATGGGGAAACACAACACTAAGATAGGATAAGATAAGAGTTAAATGAAAGCAAAAAGTTAGAAACAGAGAAGGAAGCAGTAAGACCAAATCAATGCCTTTGTCCTTCCCATCCGGATCTCTGAGTCACTCCCGGGTCCCACTGAAGAGAGAATATTGCTGTATGTACTGAACTGTTGTCCATAAGGTAACAACACTGGTAAGGTGGATTTCCACCCAAATACTATGGGATTTTTTTCCCCATGTCATTTCAGTCCTCTCCAGCAAATTATCTTTCTGTAAGTGTCAACAGAGATGTGTGTTTTGGAGCCAGTCATAATGATGCTTTTTATAGTCAGTGGAGAGAAATGGGCAACTAAATTGTAGTCCATGTGATTTATTTTAGATGTATGTTTTAGGATGAGTTGTCTCAGCTCTAGATATGATTTTCCTCCTGCCCGCCCTCCCAAAAACCTTGAGTCTAGCGTGGTAAGATTAGAGATCAACACTTGGAGTAAAATACACAAAGAGTCAAGATGAGACACTTCCCTCTGGTTGAACCTGTTGCCCTGCTGCAGTGAATGAGATTCTGCCACTGACTTTATTACAAAACCAGTACCGCACTTATCAGAGCTCAGTCTCCATTTCAGCCACCATGCCACACCACAGTCACCAGGCCAAGAGTCAACAACCTTTGGAGGCTGTGCTTTTCCATTTGGGAGGATAAGCGTGTTGTCCTAACCTGGATGGGAACAAGGATCAGCTGCTAGCAATACTGACTGGGCTAAGGTGGTGCTTCCTATGGACTTGAACCTCAAAGGGAGGCAACAACAGGGGGTCAGTGCCAAGACTGAAACATCACAGGTCTCAGAAACAATAATCCAAACCCTTACATCTCAGCTGAAACTGAAGAAGCTTACAGTGCTCACCCTTTTTCTTCCCCAGCACAGGAGCTCTCACTGACACAACTTTCTAATATCTCCAAGAATCCAGCATTTGGCAGTTCTTTAACTGGAGCAGATTAAACACAACAGTGAAAGACACAACTGTGGACTTTCAAAGGACACCCATTTTTGTGACAGCTTTCCAAAAAATCACAGAGTAATTATTTTCCAAATCAAAAAAATCTATTCTTATTCTCCCCAAAATTCATTATCAAAGTTTTTGTGGATGGAACTGACCATAAGAAATTTGTAAAGACTGAAGTCTGAAGAAAAACCTAAGGAGAGTTTCAAGAAGAAAAAGATGGGTTTCTAATGAAAAAGTTTGACACTGTATTCAGGAAAGAAAAAATATGGGATCACAGTAATAGACCATTTTCAGTGCCTCTCACTCTGTTAATTATGCTTTAAATTGCCTTGGATGGTGCCAGAAGCAGTCAAGAAGTATAATAAAGGATGATAATAACACCAGCTTGGTTTTGTGGAACCCTCCATAGTTGGGTGGCACCTAAATAAAAGCACTTAAAGTGCCAGGAGCCAATTTGAGGTTTGGTTTTGGATTTATTTACAATTTGGTTTGGCTTTCAAACAGGTCTAAGTATGATTGGGGTAGGGTATGAGAACACAGAACCCTCTTAAATCTGTGAGGTGGGCCAAGCTTGTGTTTCATCATCACTGATTTGTGGATAGCCTCTTCTTTTGGCTATTAAATTTAATCAAGATTATTGAACTGCCGTTTGGTCAAGGCACTGCTAGATGTACACATCTAGGCTTGTGCAGATAGGACTGCAGAATTAGGCCCAGAATTTGGATAGCCTTTAAGTACAGAAGAGAATATGTTGATATTTACTAAAATACAAGACTGGTACCTCAAGTAAGTGCTGACTGCTTTAACAAGGTGACCCAGGAGAAGTCATTCAAAATACCCTTTTAAGCCTTCCACAACAGAGTGGTTTCACTGCACAGCTTTCTATCACAAATTTGCAGGTAATGAAATCATGGGGAAGTACTGACAGCTATATGAGCATTTAAGCCATATGCATTTATAAGAGGCTTAAATACTGAAAATTAAAATTAGAATGGCATAAGCAAGTTAAGTGTTTTTGACAATATTTTAAGCATGAATAAGATCCTTATGATTTATGAAATGCTTTAAGATGATTGGAGTGTGAAAAGTGACATGATAACAACATGCCTGGTTCTAGGGTTTCTTTAGGCTGGAAGCCATACATGTAGGGGCACCAACTTTCTAAAAGCATAACTAGGTCAGGTTACACAATTCTCAGAGGGAGAGAGGAGGTAGCTATTTTTTACTGTATTTAGATCTGCTTCCATTGCCTTTGCGCTGCATCTTCTTCCATCCTGCTACTTCAACCGAGAAGAACTCCAAAAGGTCTTTCGAGCCCAAGCACAAAGAGAAGAGTTTGGCAGAACCTGAACCTTGATACTTTTTTTGTTTCAGAAGACATGTGTAGAGATACGTGTGAGAGTGCATAGTTTTTATGTTTTAACACATGCACACAGATAACTTACTGAATGCTCATGGTCTCAAGTTTCCCACATACCTTTTTTCTAAATATTTTAAGGACAAGCAGCATTGAAACCAAGTTTCAAAGAAGGATCCTAGAATTTATTAAGGGAGAGAGAACGCATCCTGTGATAGGAAAATAGGAGAAGTTGACTTGTTCAGCCTCATAAAGGAAAGGCAAAGAAAAGATATCGTGGCTCTGTATAACTGTGACCATAGAGCATAAGATCAAATTGCAATAAACTGGTCATGAATAAATGTAGTTAAAGTTAGAAAAAGGTTTTTAGCTATCTGAAGAGTGAAATTCTGTTAGCTGCTTACATATGAGGCTCATGGTGACAAGTTGCCTAAATGACTTTCAGATGGATTTTGAGGGGATTAGGGAAGGGAATGATTAATTTCTAGAGAGAAATTCCCAGAAAGTGTGTTCTGATGCAGATCTGTAGGTATCCAGAGTATGGGTACATACGAGGGAGTTTGAAAGAGGACTGTAGTGTAGTTATACCAAATTAACCTCAAGCTTTCACACCTTGTGAAGAATTAATCACCCTGCTGCCCTTGTTTCTGGTATTTTCCTCCCTCTGCTGAGCAACAGGATACTACAATAAGATGCAGACACACTCATGCTTCAAGGCATCACATTCCCTTCAGCATCTAGCTGGTGCATCCCCCTGGCACTCAATGGAAGAGCACATGTTTTTCCTTCAGGTCATACTGGCAGGTACTTTACTGGGTTTCCCTATTTCCTCAGAAGCAATGGTTATTAGTCAGCTTTTTTTCCCACCTGGGAGCTGTATTTCGCACACAATCTCGTTTTGCAATACCCTTGATCTCTCCTGTTACACTTCTATTGTAGATTATAGCATGACTTTTGACCTTCCAGTATAAATATGTATTTTTGAAGGCTAAGAAGTAGTGTTCTGTGTGCTCTGATTGCAGGAATGAAAGATCTGTGCACTTCTGAACTGGGCATCTGTCTCATGGTTACAGCTGTGGGAGATCAGTCTCAAAGGCAGAAGGTGGTTCTTTCTAAACCTGATGTTCCTGAATACAATTTACTATAAAAGACCTGCATGCTCATGAGCACAGGAACTGGAAAAAAAAAGTCAGCGGACAAATTCTTTTTGGCTTGGGTACCATTTGGTAACTGCATTTGAGAAAACAATTGAGAACAGGTTTAGCATGGATTCATCCGAATTAAGTAGAACATTCAGTTCCTTCCTCACTTTGGCCTCTTGGAGAGCAATTTTCATCCCAGACATTTCAGAGCCTCAGTTCTGAAATGCATATAAAGGGAGATAAAACAGACAGCTATCTGGCAGGCAAGAAATACAAGTGGAACAGTGATAGGAAGAAGAGGGAGAGAGAAGTCTGATTTGGGAAGAGAAGAAATGAGGTTGGAACTGCAGTACCCTAAGGAGTGGAAAAGCCAGGAGGCATTTTGTGACGTAACTCTAATACAAAAATACCTTTCTGAATCTTCAAAGAAACAGAGAAGCTGCAACTAGTTATATTCAGAGATATGCTTTGAAACAGGTATGTTCATTTTAGTTTTAGGAGAAAGCAACAGAGAGAATTTCCTACCAAGACATGAAAACCTACCCAAAGCAAAGATCATAACTCAGAACCTTTTTCTCTCAATCCATATTTACTCCTCTAGTGGACACTGTTTAATAAGAGCAGATGCACAGTAAGTGTTAAAACCACCTTTTATATATATATATATATATATGTATATATATATATATTTTTTTTTTTTAAGAGGCAAGATCCATGAACACCTGTATTACAGGACAGTATTCCTCTTGAACAATTTCTGCAGCACACATTTATGTTTCTTGGGATGGGAACTTACTGAAGCTCTGGGTAGGCACTATGGGAGTTTTCCTCTCTGTGACAGCACACGATCATTGTCATCAACAAAACATCCATGGAGCTACCACAAATACAACAGTGCCTTCTTCCTCCAGAGCACCGCCTTACCATCCTTGTCTTTTTTGAGGGGAATTGGATTGGGTACAATGCTCAATCCTTTCTCTGGTCTTACCTTGCTAATTTAAAACCCAGCACAATGACCACCTAACTGCATCATGGAAAGAAAGGGGTAGAATTTATTAATGGGGAAAGAAAAATGAAAAAAAAAAGCTTGCAGCTTCCTCAGGTATTAGCGTGGAAATGGGGTGGATGCTAACTTGGGTACAGCTTTTTAATGACTGAATAAATGGCAGTAATGAGGCAGTTCCAAAGTTTATCAGATGACTGCATTCATTTGCTCTAAATATCATATTTAGTGATTTGTGCTGATTCATCAGTTTGTGGGATTAGTTACAGTTCATTGTAAGTTCTAACTGTATTTCCATGTATTGTGTTAAGACCTGATTCAAGAGTAGTTTTATTTGATAAAAACCAGATGTTCTTAAAAGAGACTCTCTCCTTCACAGTACAAAACATTATTCTTAGCAATTGTATGTACCTTACAAAATTAATAAGCACAGCATCTCCCTGCGTGACATATGACATTATTATATTTTTCCCTGTTGAGGGACTTTTAAGCCGTTGGGGTCATGACCTCTGTGCCTTATGAGAAATGGAAAAGCACATGGTTCCAATTTTATCTCCAACCCTGCCCTGCTGCTGACATGTATGTTTACAATACGGTTCATCTGTTGACCCTTCACTCACATTTAAAATATTAGCTAACATTTTTTGGTCCCAATCTCAATGGTGCATGGCGATTAGCTTTTAAGACCAGTTGTTTTCTTTATTGCCTTTTGACATGCACATCTTATCCAAAAGCCCTTGACTGTTTTTCTAATTTGAAAACAGCACCAGCCACAAAACCCAACTCTGGCTTGTGTGGATGCTCCTGCTCTCGTTGTGACACCAAGCACTTCTTTAAATCTTTAAATACACAATATTGCCCCGCTTGCAGAGGGGAGGGGAAACATCCTGCACTGATCTGGGATATCCCTGAGGAGCTGCCTGGCTCTAAGCCCACTCTTGGCTGCCCTTCAGCCCTGGCTGGGGTGGGTCAGGGTGAGCTCAGCCTGAGGAGTCTCCTGGGGGACACGGTCTGTCCCCCAAATTCCCCTGCACAAGACTCCCTGGAGGCAGCTGCTGGATCATGCTACAGGCGAGTCCAGAAGAAAACTCTTCTAGAGAAACCAGCCCTTTTCCCAATCAGGGCTGGGTGCTGAAAGAACACACTTTCACTTTTCAGCATGGGGAGAAAGAAAGAGCAATCTGCTAAGACTGACTTTTTAAAAGGGAGGGGCTAAAAACTAAGAAAGCTGCTTATTCTCCACTCCATTTTCCCTTACATCAAAAGAAAGGTGAAGGAAAAAAGAAAGAAGTGGGGGAGGACGTATCTCATTTTAATTTCTTTTTAATAAAGGGGAAAATTTGAAACAGAAAAATAAGAGGTATTTTCCTTCTAAGTTAAAATGACAGATAATTTAGAAAGATACATTTAGCACTTGAATTTCTTCAAATTTTTTCCCCTCTGTTTTAAATTTTATTTTTAAATTTTAAACAATATAAAATGTGTTCTGATAGCATGATTGTGGAAGTGCTATCAGAAAAGAAAAAGGAGCACTTTCATTATACAAAAGAAAATTACTAAGTTGGTTATTTTCACCATACTGTATTAAATGATATCCTATTAAGTGAGCTCATATAAATGGATGCCTTAGCTCAAACTGCATAATAGAGCATCACATTCATCGTTTGCACGAGTTCAATATTTTCATAATTCTGAAGATTTGCACTCACAATTTTCATATAATCCACTGTCCCAGTAGATATTTTCAATGTGCTTATTGATGTATTTGGCTTCCCATAAAAATTCTGTAAATAACTCCCAGACCTGAAATGTACCAAGCTTATGCTGCTAAAGAGACCTTCAGAAGTGTTAATGCTTTCTTTTCAGGGAATGAGAGCATGATCTCTTTTCAGTGCTTCTTATGGGAAGATATTTCAATGACAACCAGGCAGATTCAGGGTCACTGTTTCTTGGAGGAAGGGATATGGATATCACAGACTCTGAAAACAACTATTTCCTTCAGGTTTCAACCATCATGTATGTCCTCAAAAACCTTGAGAAGGGGTGAATAATGACAGAGAGAAAAAAGCTTCTGACATCTGTAGGCTAGAGCCATTCCTTTGAACAGTGCAAAGACCTGGCAGAGAAAGCTGAAGGGAGATGCTGTTCTTCCCCTAATGAGCACAGAAGTACACCTCAACACCACAGAGACCCTGCTGTGTACAGCCATAAGCTCATGATAACTGCAGAGGGATTTCCTATTCTCTGTGTTCGGGTAACCCCATGCACTCCCAGGTAATTTGGCTACACACAAATACAAATATCCACATGTATATTTGTTTAATAGCAAACTGATGTATTCCCAAGATATCCTGTAAGAGTCCAGTCCATAAATAATCTTGTTTAAGTGTTGAAGTCTTTGCTGTTCACAGGGAGTTGATACTAGCTGGAGAATGAGACCCTAAAATTGTCTTCCTTCATCACTCCTACAATTTCTTTAATCTTCTTCCTTTTTGGTTTTTTTTTGGTTTTTTTTTTTTTTTTTTTTCTTTTTTCTTGATGACTCCAGTTGCCAGAACAGCAGATATTGGCCAAGAGACTTGGCACCACATGTGTCAGGAGCTGATGCCAATGGCAGTTGGTGAAACAGCACTGGTGTTCAGCGTAATTGGCTTTTTTCCTCTGGATAATGAAGACATCATACTGCCTCTGCCCTCTCGTCCCTATAACCTCTGCTCTGGGATGTGGAGTCTCTGGGAATGAAACATGGAGCCTCTCAGTGCTGCATAGAATCAGTGAAAGCCAGTGCCACCAGGGAAGCTGTTCCTTGCCATGTTGGCAATTCACTAATCACCCCCATTATCACACACGGCAGACAGATGGAGGCAGCACTCCCAAGTCATCTGCAAACTGTGCTCCATTTCCACACACAACTATTTCTGAGAGCTTCTAACATAGCCCATCTTTATCTATTTGCATCTTTGACTCATGCAGGATTTAAAACTGTATCATCAGCACAGTCTGGATCTGTGCCAGTTGGGCAGAACAAAGCTGCGTTTTCTCTTTCAGCGGTTGTGCGCAAGTCATGTTTAGAAGGGAAAAAAACCCAACCCATAAATTCACCAGCTCAAAATTGTGCTGTAGCCTATTAATATGTAATTTTAGGAGGTTGGATTTCCTGCCTTCCACTCCAACAATACTCAACAGTGCAAGTGGAATACTTAAAGCTTTCTTAATGCCTGCTTGCCTACAATTCCTGTAACCTTGAGACAAAGACGAGCAGAGAGATTTGTTTCACAACACTATCAATACTGGTCACATTATTAACAAATGGCCATACAATTATTCCTTACATCCCTAAAAAAAAGGCTCAGCAGCAGTAAGGCATAGTGATCAAACAGCAAAACCTTTGTTTTTGTACCTTTTCCATGAATTTCTGACCTCATTGTGGAAATACCCATATTTTATCAATAAAGAAAAAGACAATACCTTTTTCCAATGTGACAACCTTTGCAACATGACAATGAATGACTTAGTACAAGAAAATCTGTTATGTCTAATCATCAGTTTTTGGCTATTTGCTTTCCACCCCACTCCTTTAAACTATAACTTAATTCTCCAACCTGTGCAAGAGCACTGAAATGTATTTGACCCTCCAAATCAATTAAACATTTATCAATTATTTCTGATTCCTCTGCCATATGTGGCATCAACATTATTACTTCAGCTCTTCTTCTGACCTGCTCCAGGTCCATGCCTGATTTTCTCCCTCTCCATGCCTGATTTTCAACTGATCTTCTATCTAGAAAAGGACTCTACCTTTACTTTATTTTGTAAAAAGTTAGTGAGAAGAGGGCTGGGCCTTGAGGTACTACCATAACTCAAATATTATGATTACTATTAATAACAACAAGAGCAACAGGAACAAGCATATATGTCACATTAATATTAGAAGTGCTGTGTTGACAGCTTCACTTATGCAGAGGTAAACACTGATGTTTAAAACCATAAAAAGCAAGGGAATGTCAAAGTGTACACTGACTTAAAAGAAGCTTTAACTGTTACAAGACGTAACAAGAAATGTTTCAGATACGGCATACATACATTTATGCACACGTGTACCTCATCCATTTTTGTGTGAATGACTTTCACACAAATCCTTTGCTGAAGTTCAGAAAGCCATTGAGTTTTCTGTTTACTCAGATAAAACAGTTACAAAACGATAACTGCACCAAAGGTGACTTCAGCAGAGAAAAGAACTGTACAAAGTAAAAAAGCACTTTCAAATTCTAACTGTAGCAGATGTTGTTTTGGTCATTTCTAGCTGGCTGTGAAGTTCGAGCCTCAGAACTGTGGTTTCATGTGTGGTTCAAGTATTGGCTGCATTTATGCTGGGAGGAAAAAAAAAAGGATTGTTGCTTGCAGGATCTGGCATGCATTGTTTAAAAAAACCTCACCAAAACAAAACCCCAAACCGTGTCTGTCTTCAATTATTTTCCATTACAGCACTGTCTGCATGCAATTGTTCCGTGTTTTCCATTAAGGAGTGCCAAATAAATGAGCATGTTAGAGTATAGGATGTACAAATTCCTGTGGTGATGCTTCCTTGCATCAGTAAATAAGATGGAACACAATCCCCCTTGACCTGTGTGACATTTTCATACAATTAATCTGTGTTTTTCAAGTGTCCAGCATTATTTACCGTATCTTCCATCAACAGCTGAGACTGGGGACTCAGAGAAAATCCAGGCAATGCAAACTTATACAGTGCCTTCAAAGAGGTCTCAGCTGAGGCTAAATGGTCAAATGCTTTGTAAATGGGCCGTTGACAAAATATGCAAACAAGATTTTGGGGTTTGTCTTTTTGGTTTTGTTTCTAAAATTTGAGAAGGCTGCACATCACAGAGTAAGAAAATCACTTTCACAGGTTTCCACAAAGATGAAGCCCCATGTGGCAATTTGGTTGCTCCCCAAAACCATCCTTTTTCATCATCAGCCTTTCTGCAGAAGGCTTTGTCTGCTTCCATATCCTGGCTATGTGGATCAGACTCATTAGGCTGGGGACAAGAGGAGCCCCCAGGAGTTGGCACCTGGGCATCCTGAGCAGCCTCCCATCTGAGCAGGCTCTGGGGTGTCCCTTCTCAGGAGCAGAAGGCATGCAGGAGCAGTGCTCACCATGAAGCAGATCGAGCCAAACAAGATGCAGAGTCATTTCTAAGATGTAAGAACTCAAGAAGCACATTGTGATTTGCCAGCTTATGCCAGTTAATGTTGTCCTGCACAGAGCTGATCCTGGGCTCACCTCAGCTACAGTGAAAGTTTATCCTTTTGCATCAATAATTATCAACACCTTTAATCAGAAAAAGTAGTACAGTATTGTCCAGGATAATTCCATTGTACAGCAGGAGCTAATATAACTGGCCTATAACACACACATGGCTACCAAGGGGTCTTATTGAGCAAATTGGTCAGGTTTGGCAGTTCATAAATAAGCTGTAATTATCCACTGGAAACAGCATGACTACATCTTAACTACAACACAGCATTACCATTCCCTTATTAGTCTGACCAAGCTGTTGAGATACGAACATCTAAACAGAATAAATCCATGATCTTCTCATTGCTAAGCTGTGCTACTGCCTCCTTTCCCTTTTCCTCCTCAGTGCACTGCCCCCACCCCAGCAGTGTAGCTGTAAACTCCAGACTGCACACTCTTGGGTATAGCCAGCTGTGCTGCTAGAGGGGAAATCTGAGCACACGCACACTCCAAAATGAAACTCAAATAACAGCAGAGAAAACAAAACAAAGCTGCTTGTGTAAGAGAAGACAGAGTCACACTCTTCCACATTAATGAGGGAATGATGCCCAAGTGGAGTCTGACACTGTCACAGGAACATCTGCAGAAGAAGTTTGGTAAAGGTCAAGAAGTTATGATTTGCAATGGAAAAATACTCAACTGCTATCTGAGCTATTCTTAATTGAACTTGACAGAAAACGTGTGCACTGACACTA
>VRYO01001269.1:32897518-32933119 GCA_009812075.1 Sialia sialis | reverse complement strand
ATCTATATGATTCCAAGAATCAAAAACACACCCTGCAAAATGGAACCAAGCTCTATTCTCCTGCTCATTCCACATAGAGTTTGCATCTAGTTAGGAGCTAATACCACATTCCTTAAATATTTTCCTTTCCAGAAAGAAGACACCTCCAGCATCAACTTTCTTTAGCCCGTACCATAGTGAAGTAGCCTTTCCCAGAGCCTTTAATTCTACCTCAAATACTGTATTCTGTGAGCAGTCTTTCCCACTAGAGAGCAAAACTACTGGTACTGCTCAGCATGTTGGGATGCATGCCAAGTGCTTGGTAGCTGTGGGCCTTTGGTGGTAGGTGCTTACACCTGCACAGACTTGTAATAATTTATTCTGAGATAGGGGTAAGAGTAAAACCATGGTCTAACTGAAGTTAAAGGAATTTTTTCTTTAAGTTAATTTACTTACATTTGGGTCTCCCAGTCAGAAAATGGTAGTAAGAGAAATCAAAGGGTGGAAGTGTGACTGACACATTTTGGTGAATAGCACATGCAAATGAGTCTGACTGAAATGCAGAAGTGATTCCACAAGCAGCATTCCCTGAAATGTCTGAGCTCAAACCTGACCCATCAGAATATGGCATGGAAATGGAAAACAAAAAGTTAAGGAACTATAGAATCCATAGTGACCTAAAGAAGAATTAGAATAAAAGTTTCCCCAAGTTTCCCGCAGTAGGTGGGAAAGAAGGGAAGTAAAACATGCACTTCCTTTTACCCTTAGCTCTACCAGTGCCTTCCCATGTCTTTTCTGCATGTAGGAACTGCATGTGTGACTGGGAAGTAGTAATTTTCTAGTGCATGCCTTTTCAGCAGCTGTTAGGACATCTGGATAGAAACCCATCTGGTGCTTAGCATAGCAAACACCACCATAAACTTTCAGAGTCCCGTTCCTTTTGCACAGTTACATGAACATGCAACAACAGTGCAGCTTGGAAATAAGTTTTGCTTCCAGAATGTAAGTTGGGGAACTGTGAAAAGAAGAAAGATTTTTCAACATGGAGCTTCACAAAAAGTCCTGACTCAGAGACAAACCTTTGACTCCCTAAAGACAGCATTATCTCCAAAGAACTGTAGAGAGCTTGATTTCATCCCATCCTATCCCATCCCATCCCGGGAATTTTTCCATTAGGGGTTGCACAGAGCCCACAGAATTAGGGAAGTGCCAGCTCTGAGTCTGTCAAGTTCTGGTTCTGTTTTCAGCAGTTACATATATTGTGCTCTGTGTTGAATTAAAACTACAATAAAAGTCCTCTCACTTGTTACTGTATTTGTGTAATGCTCAAATTAGATGGAAAGAGTTATTTGAGAGAAACTAATCCAATGCACATCCAAAACCACATCAGGTTTTAATATAGCAAATATCTACTAACACACTGCATGGTCAAGTGGGGAAACTCAGCCAGATCTGTGTTGCTCAATGTCAAAGACAGGCAGAAATGGCACTTCTGACTCAGCAACTCCCCCATTGCCCAGGACAACAACATGAATTCATTAAAAAAGCATGAAAATGTTTTTGGTAGGATGATAGCTTAACATAATTTTGTACTTCAAATGATTATTTGCGGTCTTTACTGCTGTCTTTTCCCCAAGGAAATCCATGGCACCTGAAAAGTGAAATTCTGGGAGGTTGCTGGGCTACACAAGAGCTACAGATGGTGTGTCACTAGAAAAAGGAGGATCCTGTTTCAGGTTCCTGACCTGTGAAAGAGCCATGGGTAGAAGATATGCAGAGGAGTGTTTAGGCTTCTTGAAATATTTTGGTACTTCATTTTATGTGTATGTGTGGCCTAGCCTATATAATTTGTATGATGTGCAGAGTACCATGTAAGTGGTTACTACAAGAGACGCTCCTAACACGGGATCTGTAAATCAATTTACTATTTTAAGCTAAAAAAAGATTTCCTACTTTTTTCCAAGACCAATGTGGATTGCCTCACATACACACAAAGAGTTTGCACTACACTCACAGAAGTCAGGTATGCAGTGTTAAAAATTTATCTCTCATATTTACATTATATCTATTACAACAGTTTTTGGTATTTCAGTTGGTACTAACTAAATTAACTTTCATTTTTCATCATTCATAAGGAAGTGAAATGGCAAATCTACCTCAACCCTAGAGGCATGGATCTGTGAGTTGCAAGGAAAAACAACCTCAAAAGGGAGTTCTTCCATGAAAATTGCTGCTTATTGGACCAAAGGGCATGGCATTGCATCTCCTACCATGCCCCAGCCTCTTGGAAAATGGAATGATATAATGGACTGTTAAAGATCACACTGAGAGCAATGGATGTGGGGACATTCAAACATTGGGGAGCACATTTAGGAAAAGCCATCTGCTCAGTCAACGCTAGGGGATCTGCCAGTTGGGCTGGCCATGCCCAATCCAATTTATTACATACTAAAGAAAGGGATAAACATTAAAAAAAATAGTGCACACAAAAATATGCAGGGGAGGACAGGCTGGGTTATTCCTGTCAGGCAAACCCATCCATGGGATTGCTTTTGTTCAGGGACCTGGAGGCACATCATGGGTGATGTGGGATGAGGAGAAAATCTGATCTGTTCCTCCAGGGATTTGATTCTGGGTGAGAATAGCCAATGATTGGAATTGTATGATGCTACTTCTATATGATAGTGTATGTAATCCCCACTATGGTTGCTATATGCAATATCAACAGCATTACAGTAACAATTGCCCGCATTAATGAAGAATGAAATTTGAAGAAACTCTGGCAATAATAGAGTGGTGATGGAACCACAACTGGCTTCGGTGTGCAATGATCCAACACCACAGACCATTTCTGCTGCCCGTTGGACTGCAATGACAGATACATCCCAAAATCATTGACTAAATAAACTCCATGGAAATTTTAAAGGGATGACCCATAGACAAAGAGAATGATGCCTGTGTGTATATATCCAAAGACAGGAAAGGATGCATTGGAAAGTGTGGGGCCTGGGCATGGTATATAGGGATGTGTGCTTTGCTGGTTTCAGTTCAGAGAAGAGTTAATTTCTTTCCTAGTAGCTGCTATAGTGCTGTGTTTGGGATTTAGGAGGAGAATAATGTTGACGCACTGATGTTTTAGTTGTTGCTAAGCAGTGTTTACACTAAGTCAAACACTTTTCAGCTTCCACCACTCCAACAGCATAAGAAGCTGAGAGACGACACAGCCAGGGCAGCTGGCCCAAGTGGTCAAAGGGATATTCCATACCATAGAATGCACACCCAGTTAATAAACTGGGAGAAGTTGGCTGGGAGGAGCCAATCACTGCTTGGGAACTGGCTGGACAGCAGTCGGCAGGTGGTGAGCAACTGCACTGTGCATCACTTATCTCCTTCTCTTGGATTTCACTTTTTCCCCCCCAGTGCTCTCCCCCATCCCACTAGGGTTGGGGGGTGAGTGAATGAATAGAATTTGAGGGGGGCATGTCCAGAGTCCCACATAGCTGGTTGCTACAAGGGATGCTTCTAACACAGGATTTGTTAATCTGGTTTTGAGTTCAGCTGTGTTAAGCAACTGACTGTTTTAACCTACAAAACATTTGCTACTTTTTTAAAGAGCAATGTGGACTGCCTTTTGTACACGAACTGGATTTGCAATGCACTCAGAAGTCAAGTATGTGATTAAAAAAAAAAATCCTTTATATTTACATAATATTAACAGTTTTTGATGTTCAGATTGATACTATATTACCTTTCATTAACAAGTTGTTCACTGCAAGCAGTAAAGAACAGAAATACCAATTGCAGTGGGAAGTTACAGATGATTTGGGGAAAGTCCATAAAGTTTAAAACTGAAACTGAGCTGCAAAAATTAGGAAAATAAAATGAACTGAGCTTTGGTTCAACCAAAAGACTGAGGGGTCTTTGCAAGGGCAATTATGAGTTGAGGATTTCTGTGGACTGGTACACTTGTAAAGTTGGATTAGAACTTCAGTAAATTACTGACACACATAAATATACACACATACATATACATATTCTGTCTAAACAGTAACATCTCCAACCTGAACAAGCCTTTTGGCAGATCAAGACTGGGAGGGTTTTGTTTTTAGAAAGAGAGAATTAAAATAAGGACTGGCCAGGAATACTTTCTGCCCTGAAGCTCTGACTGAGTTTTTTTTCATGTTATGTAGTTTATCAGGATCTTATCCATGGAATAGTTTGCTAAATTAGCAGCTCAAACAGAATAGATTGCATTAAATGTTGTGGGTCGGGGAAAATTAATTCCGAAGTTTTAAACTCCCAAGCCCAAACCCTGCACTTACATTACTGTGGATTTACGCCAGTGTAAATGAGAGAAGAATTTGGCCCCTGACCTTCTCCAAGCAGGTCATTATAGTTGAAATAGTAACTGATCTTAGAAAAACATTTTTGCTGCGAGGTATTTATTTCTGTATAAAGGTTTATGGAACATCATATTCTTTGCCCTTTAAGACTGATACTCACATATGTAAACATCACTGGGCCATAGCTTAATCCAGCCTCTCTAAATCTGGCTAAAACAATGGAAATATCTTCTGAAACCATTGTGGGTTATATCCAATATAGTTAAAAACATCTGACTGCAACCGCAAATATGCTGGTATTTGGTTGTGCTATAAAAACATTTTTATGTCAAATACAACTGGGACTAATACAGTAAACTACAAGTATGGTTAACCCTTGGAATGAACCACATTTAGACACTTGAAAGTTAAGGTAGTCTGCACTGATTACTTTTTCCTATGAAGAGCATAAAATGAATGAAGAGTATAAAAACCTAATTACTAGTATTAATAGAGTAATTGGCACTTCCATAGCACCTCCTATGCTATACTATAAACATACCAGCAATGTGATCAACTCCGCAGCTACTTACTCTCCTGAGTGCTCAAGATAAAACTGAGCCCAAATGCTGCTTGTTAAGTGAATAAATCTGTGCCCCCTTTCCCCTCCACACCTACATGTGCTCAAGTGCACACACACAAGAAACCATTTATTTCAGTGCTCACCAAAACCAGAGGGCTCTAATCAGTGCTTAGAAAAGCACCAAGGAGGAGAGAAAGGGAAAGCTCAGTTAGATGGGGCTGCAAGGGGAGTGTTTAGCTGGCACAGAATGGTCTTACACAGAAAGGCAGGTTGGACACTTGGTTACTAAAAAAAAAACCCACCAGAACCCAAAAAGCATTTAAATAGAATTAATTGAGAATTTTTCTGAGAAAAACGTTTTCCAAGTAAGTGGTGTTCCAGAACAAGACAGAATAGCACTGAGTACAGTGTGAGGCCTGGGTTTGCTGCCTGGGCTCTTGTGACAGAGCTGTTCAGTCCACCAGCTGTTCAATACACAAATAATGGAAATATTTGTGGTGCATGGGTGCATGTGTAAAATGTATTTGTAAGATAATGTCTATCTTCAAATAAAAGAAGAGTTAAATTCATATAAATGTGTAATGTAAAATAACAAGAGATGCTCAGGAACCCACGTACCATTACCTAAAAGGACACAAGGACTGAAAATTCTACATCTCATGCAAATCCTTTTGGACAGAGACTGCTGACAAGTATTGCTAAGGTGATGAAGAAGATACTGCCCCTAACTGCTGCCTCTGGTGACATTGCTGGACTTGAGGAAAAATAGGCAGAAGGGAGCACTGTGCCACTCCATTTGCCTGTCAGTACAGGCACCATGGCTCAAAGTCCTGATATTTCTTCAGGGCAGATTCTCAAATACTTGATTAAGGACAGCTTCCATGCTTGCACCATGGCACTGCTTTGGAAATTCATATTTGTTCTCTATTATATTAATGAAATATTTATTATGTACAAGATATTTGTTTTGCTCTCTGTGCCATTCCTAATTCTTCTCTATACAGCATCTGAGGGATGAATGAAAGCTTTCATCCACAGGGACTCTTCCCTGGCTGGTAACAGCCTTGTGTAGGAGCAAGGTTTCTCTCTGTATGCATTGATTCTCATTTACTGACACTGAATTTCACCTGCCATTCAGTGTCATGCACACAACTAACTTTAAATGCCATTAGCTAAAATAATCTTGGATCACTGGCAAATGCTGTCATCCCCCTGTTGTGCAGATCACTTATGAACATGTTGAACAGCTCAAGCTGCAGGCCAGATCCCTGTGGGAGTACACCATTACCTTCCTAGCCATTTACTCATAGCCATTGCTTCCCATCTTTCAAATCCACGGAGGATCCATGAAACTGTTCTGAGAGGGTTTTAGAGTCCTTTAGCAGGGAACTAGTCAAACCCCTCTGGCAGTCCCTACCCAGCATTTCAAATAGGTCACTCTTGTCCCTGTGAGTGGTGGCTCCTTTATGTCTGATAATTACACTATTCCCTGACTGGGAAGTCATTAAAGTATTTTTTCCTACTATAATATAGATGTCAGTTTTACACTTCTAAAATAAATAAACAGGGCTGCTATGGATTTCAGCAGTAGTCATTTTACAGTTATGTGTAGAAACAGTGCAAATAAGATAACCTTCTCCAGCTGCTGGATAATCCAAACCTGCCTAGTTTCCTTGACCTTCACTAGGAAGTCATTGTCAACTTATTTCAATTAATTTACAAATATTAGTGCCATCTGTTTTTGTAGGAGGCAGCCAATGTTTCTTATTTGTACATTCACTGCAAATCTCTTTATCCTCACAGTCTAATTACTTGCATAATTTTAATAAGACCATATATATGTGGTGAATACACTAAATACTTACAGCAGGTCATCCAAGCAGGCACAAAAGCAGGTTCCTCACTTGATTGCTATCCCCGTCCAGCCACACACCAAGTCTCACTGACTTTCTCACATGTGTCTGCCTGTGAAGACTGTGGACAACATCCAAACTTGGGCCTGATCCTACTTTATTCAATTCAAGGGTAGTGTTTTCAGCAGTACTATAAAAGTATAAATGTAGGACTGCGAAAATTTTCATCTGTTCAGCCAGAACTCTTAGCACCTTCCAGAGCTTAGCCAACATCTTAACAGTCATGCAATGAACCTGTATGCTAATACTTCAAATTGCCATATCTGAAAAGATTAAAAGCAAACACAGTTAATTGCTACTTAGCTTAGCTCAACATTCAGCCTCTTCCTTCCACAACATTGTGACCACATGGTTAGCACTGAGCTCACCATGAGCTCTTAGATTGATGATCAGTATTCACCACAGCAAGATAACAAATAATATCCCTTAATGTACTTCATCATTAAGCCTCCTTTTAAATGAGCTGCCAGCATTGTTAATCTTTCCAACTCTTTGATACTAGATTGGTTGATCCTTATTTTCCAGTAGAATATTTCCAATGAAAATGTTCTGTTATCGGTTCACATTTTTGTTTATCAAGAACTTCAACTGCATTTTGTTAGTCAAGAATATGAACATCTGGTTTAATACACAATATTGAAGAGCTAAAGTTGTCCTCTACAAAATGAACAACAAAATTTTAGTAGCTTATTACAGTGATGCATTTGCTTGCTTCATGTTTTGATTTGAGTACTTAAATTTGTATTTATATATTCCAGTATAGAAAAGCTTTATGAATTAGATAAGAAAGCATAATGTGTATTTTACTTTTGGATATCAATGAAATAGAGAAGCAGCCTTAATCATGTAACTCCTCTGATCTTCATAATTGAGACCATCCCATTTGTACTGAATCTCATTTGTAACTGATGAAAGAAAATGTGTGGGAGGTGAATTTATTTGTTTTTCAGAGCTACAACAGCAGCTGGTCAGCAGGTTCAGTCCAGTTCTTTCTAGTCAAAGTAGCTCAGGACCAGTCAGATTGAGATCTTTTATTAGGAGAGGTCTGGGAGGAAATGCAAATTGTTATTCAAAAGCAGACAGCTGGAGGGCAGGAAAAGTGGGGAGCAGCCATGAACCATTAATATCTACTTGCTAGTCTGATTAATTTACCAATGAGAAAGAGTGGGACATGTTGTGTCTCTTACTCCTTACCCACATATATTTTAGTAGGGTACTGTACCTATATATGTTTTAAGAAAGGGACAAATTACACCAAAATAAAATTCCTGCTGAGTTCTGATGAGAAATTCTCCCCCTTCCTGCTCCTCTTCCTTCCCTCAAATGGCCACTGCCAGCATGTTAGTGCTGAGCAACAGCTGAGAGGCAGACAAAGAGAGCTCAAAAAGACCTCAGAGTAACAGCAGTCAGGCACTGAGACACAGGAGTGACACTACAATAAATTTCCTCCTTCCAGAGAAGAAATTAGGAGCATGAGCTAGCCCAGCTGAGCTCATGTACATGGAAGACAACACCACATATCTGCAGGAATGGAAGGAGCATAGCAAAAGCCCTTTCTGCACTCATCTGATTGCCAAATGCCCCAATTCTGCAGGGGCACCTTTGGGTTTTCCCCAGGCAGAGGGTAGGAAGCCCACAGCCTTCTGCTGCACCTGAAGAGACTTTAAAAAGCAGACTGTGATTTTCAAAGCTGAAGGTAATTTGTCCTGTATTATCCCTAGGCTGCCTTCTTGGAGAACATGCACAGAAAATAAGCTGCACAGTGGAGGAATACCTTTCATGCCTTCCATACTGCAGCACACAAAGGCTCCAAAGATTTTATTAATTCAATTCATCCGCACTCTCAAACCTTTAGGCAGTGGGGAGTAAGCTATTTATCTTTTGGTTTCTTGTAAGGAATTCACACTAGACTCACTGCTAAATCATTTTCCCTGTACTACTAGTACAGGAAATTAACTATAAATGAACTATGAAAACAAATAATTCTGCTGCAATTTTCCACCGATATTACTTTACAGTTTTAGTACATTTAGGAAAAGCAATAGATTTAAAAAAAGAGTTACAACTTATTTATATACTGATCCTTAAATTATGCCCTTTCCTCTTTTAACCGGCCCTACTTGTAAGATATTTCTTGCTTATTCTGCAGAGGAATACTGAAGCTGGCACCATCCTTATGACTACAGCATGACAGCATGGTTTCACAGTTGACACGGAAGAAAATTTCATTCTGAGACTACTATTTACTGAAATCTGTGAGGGAGGAGATAAAAGTCAGTTTCTTGTATTCTTTACTGTAAAGCAAACAGCTTCTGATGTTTATATAAATGGTGATATTGAGATATTCTGTGCTTTTTCAGTAGTTACTGATTTTTTTTTCATAATTTCCTCCCTGTGCAAACACTACTGCATTTCTTTAGAAAGATTAAGCACTAAAGATTTATGCCTTCATTAAGGTCCATGTTTTGAAGAAATAAGAGATGGTGTGCTTTAAAGACGGACTACACAGTTTGTTCTGAAAATGTTTTTTAAGCAACACACAGGGGTAATTGTGGAGAAGTTCTGCAGTTAGGGGGTGATCTACTCCATAGTTTTTGAAACCCCTTGATAAAGTCTTACACCAACAGATTGTCAAATTATTTGACATAGAAAATCTGCTGAGAGATATTTATTGAAATATAGTAACTAAAGGTATGTATTCTGCAAGTATTTTCAGGGCAAAGAAATCAGAAATTACACTGCTCTGAGCTAAAAACAAACAGCACTGCCCCACTGTAATGTGTTTATTTTAAGAAATATAAATTCTTTAGCAAATCAGTGATGTGCATTCACATCAGGGCTGGGTTTTGAAGCACTAAGTGAGAGCTGGAGTGGGCAGCAAACTGAGGGTCTGACTTGATGGCAAGGGCAAGTCTCCTGTGCTGCAAAAAGCCGGCAGTAAATATCTTGTACTTCACACTTTACAGCAAAAGAGCCATGTGGAAATGAGGTTTTCCACCACTGAAGATTGCAGGCTACAACTCATCAATTTTAATGCAGTTTACCATTTAAATAGCTAGGGCCAAAATCTACGCTAAGGATCTGGAGATGAAGTCTTTATAGGCTGAATGGGAGTAGAGTGTGCTCCTGGTTTTTTTTGTAGCAGTACAATGGTAGGTGTTAGAAGTGAAGAAACCAATTTTCTTTTGTCATGAAAAACATGTAAATCTACAAATTGAAATCTCAATTCAAAAAGAGTTTTCTGTGAGAAATCTCGAATCAGATATTTTTGTGTAAAGTCCCAGCTTCACTGAATTCAGAGGATAAAACATCAGCTCCTTTACTAGAGGCACCACTTCACTTTCTGTTCGAATTTCTTCCAAATTAACATTTCCCTACAGAAAATATTTAAAACAACTATTTCCCCCCCTCTTTAATTTTTTTTTTTTTTTTTCATTTCCCTCTCCCCAGTAGGAATCACTTTTTTTTTGCCAGAAGCACTTTGGTCAGAGCTACAAAGGAGCTGCAGACAGAAGCCATGAACAGATGTCCTCTTTGGGACCCTGCTGTGAGTTGGAAGGGGTTACTACTCTCAGCTGCTCAGCACCATTCCATGCTCTCCTCATTAAGGATCACCCCCACTGATGTGCTCATTGAACAGTTTGTATGAACACTTCCTACATGGCGCAGCTTCAGGCTGAGCCTGTTGTCTTGGGACAGACCAACGATGAGCAAAACAAATGGAGCTGATTTTTGCTTAAAACAAATGAGGGAGCTCCTGCACAAGTGGTGTGAGTGCATGGACAGGGCAGCAGCCTTTGGCAGGGGAAGCACAGCAAGCAGCTAAAGACAGGAACTTATTCTGGTGATGTGGCAGGATTTGGAGAAGTCTCTCCATGGCTCAAACTAGCAGTCCCTGCAGGATGTAATGGATGCAGGGTATCCAGACATCAGAAGTGGTATCCCAGACATTGATACTACCAAAGTGGCATCACAGACACTGAAGCTACTAGGAATTACAGAAAACAGCTTCAATAAGAATCACAAGTAAACTAATGAAAGTGTAACTCCCCTACAAAAAACACATTCCTGTAAATTCCTGAGCATCCTCTGACTACTTTACAACTCTTGGGTGTATTTTAGCCCATGAAATCTGCCTGATGTGCTGGAACCCAACTGCCCTCACCAGACAAGCAAACAAGCAAACTTCCTCGGCCACACAATTCTTTCAGGATTTAAGAAACATTTGTAGAGGTTCTCACATCTTCCTAACGACAACAAACAGTTAGTCAAGTTACCTTTGTTAAGCAAACCAATTTTCATTGCTTTCATTCAAACGGCCTTAAAATAGAATTCTTGCCTGCTTTATTTTGTCAGATGCAAAGAAAACTGAGAAACTGTATCCATTGTTCCTTAAAAGAGCTTGTTAGTGAAACAAAGACCTTTTTTTTCCAGTGAGTGCTGTTTGTGCAGTTGCTTCATGACATTTATTTGGATTCCGTCCCAGGGGAAAAAGGCCAAATTCAGTTTCAGCACTTGCCTACTACAGCATAAACAGTCATTAGTTAACAGATCTTTTTTGGCGGTCTTTATGTAGCCTCCAACATCAAAGCACGTGATAGCCATGAAATAATCAAAGCAACATATGTACACTGAAGCACTGTACGTACATTATTTTTCAGTAGCCTAGCAATCCTCAGAAATTTGAAGAGGTTCTCCTAGGCCTTGAGCCAAAGCCCTTGGAAGCTGATGCTTTTTTTTTCTTTCCTTTGACTTCAATAGATGCCGAGTCTGGTTGTCAGATAATCACTGCCATGTTAATGGCAAATTACTTTCCATTTTTGTATTAATTTCCTGCTCAAGGAAGATACAGGACTGAAAGCATTGGAGAATGAAATCATTTGCCGTGCTCCTATGCAGGGAAGAGAAAGCCTGGGTAACAGCAGCCAGATCCCCTCTTAGGTCTTCACTGATTCTTCCTAACCATGGCATGGAAGAGTGAGTGGATACTTCCTTTGCCACAGCTTTTCCCCTTATGAAGGGCAGTACAAAAACCTGCAAAAATCATGGTGGTTTTTGTGCTGTGTCCACTAGAACTGGGAACAAGGCCAATTTATTTGTTCCTCTAACACCAAGCTGCTGGCAGTCATTTCTCCCCTAGACGCAAGTTTTTAGGGAAATGCTGGCTGTCTCATACCTGGCTTTGCCTCCCATTTTTCTAAATGCTGCCACATTACTGGCACTGCCTGTATTTTCAGTCTTGTGTAACATCACAGTTTTTCTCCAAGTCCTTCAAAGCAGAAAAAAAAAAAAAAATCCAACCAAAACTAACAAAGTAATGCCTTTTGAAACCCCTCCTAACATGAACAAGTGACATTGTATGACGTGAGTCAGGGAGAAGGACCTTTTCCTGCTGTAAGCAGCAGAGAGGCCTTCTGCCCTTGCTCTGCATTTGGTCTTGGGCACTCTGAGATCTGGCTTTTGAACAACATAGAAATGAACCAATAAAGCAGCAGGTCAAGGGGAGTGATTCTGTCCCCCTGTTCCGCCCTGGTGAGACCCCACCTGGAGCCCTGCATCCAGGTCTGAGCTCCCAGCACGGGAAGGACATCAGCCTGTTGGAATGAGTCCACAGCAGGTCCACCAAGATGATCAGAGGGATGGAGCACTTCTCCTGTGAGGAAAGGTTGAGAGAGCTGGAATTGTTCAGTGAAATTGTTCAGCTTTGGGGTGACCTAATTGTGGCCTTGAAGGGAGCCTACAGGAAAGATGGAAAAGGACTATTTACAAGGACATGTAGTCACAGGACAAGGAGGAATGGCTTCAAAATGAAAGAAGGGTTTAGATCAGATATTAGGGACAAATTGTGAAGCACTGACAGAGGCTGCCTAGAGAAGTTGTGGATGCACCATCTCTGGCAGTGTTAAAGGTCAGGTTGGACAGGGCTCTGAGCAAGCTGGGATAGTGGGAGGTGTCCATGCCCATGCCAGGACAGTTGGAACTGGAGGATCTTTAAGGTCTCTCTCAACCCTGGCCATTCTATAATTCTGTGATTCTATGAAAAGTCCACTGTCAGAGATGGTTGTGAATATACAGCCTGATTTGATTAAATGAAATCTATTTTCATGAGAGAAATTTGCAATGTGTACTGGCAAAGAAGCATAGCAAAGACAAAATTTTGTTGGAGTTGAAAGAGGTGGTGGAGTTGGCTTGGGAGGAACATAGATCTGGAGAGTGAAACCTAAAACTAAATCCCCATAAGAAGAGACCTTAAGTAGTTTATTGTTATCTGAGTAAAAACAGAATTCTGAAAAAAGAGTGTGAGAGAGCAGGAGAGTTAGTGCATGGGTAAAGGAGTGCAAGAGGGTTTAGTTTTTACAAGAAGCAACTGATGAATAAAGACAATATTCAAAAATATATAAAATCCATGAAGGCCAAATAGCAAAACATAATTAGTTTTAAAATAAAATAAATTTGAGACATACTTGAAGGTTGAAAATAAACTTAATTTAGTGGAACTATTAAAGGCAAGATCCAAATCCCATTGAAGTTGGTGGAAAGACAATCACCAATTCCTACAGTGCTGGAGCAGGACCAAAGAGAACAACAAAGAAATTTCCAATGATTGAAAAAGTATCAAGAAAATCTCAGTGATTTCTTCACATCTGTGTTTGATAACAAAGAACACTGGTGACATTCATGAAGGATGCGTTTCTGGGTACTAATGAGGACAAAGTGAAGGAATCTGTGAAGTAACCAAGTACAGGAACAAAATAAAGACAGATAAGTAGTAATGGATTGTACCCATAGATGAAGCACAACACTTTTTGAGTTTATCTGTGCATTGTATAATTTTTCCTGCCATATTGAGGAAATTGGTACTCTAGAGCATTTCTGAGTACACTGGGCTCCAAATAATTTAATGTCAGTTGCTAAAAGTCAAATAGAAGGCTAATACTAAAAAATATTTTATCTTTTTAAAGGACTTTATATATTTTGGCCAAATATTAGTGAATGAAATGGTCATTTTTGTCAACACTCCTTTCACAAAAAAACAAGCCATTACATGATTTGCAATAAGACACAAAGTATTTGGACTGAAGGTCTGAACTCTCTCTTGTTTTTGCTTACTTTTATAAACAAACAAACAAAAAGCCATATGAACAATAAGCAAACTACAATATTTCTGAATACGAAATACTGTGTATTGGGCATAGAGCACACTCACTGGATTTAAATATGTCATTATCAGTATGAGCTTAGGCATGTCTGAACAGAATACTCAGTAACTTTGTGTACGAACCTGCCCACTGGCAATCCATGGCTCCTTGTCTCAACACATCCTCAGGAATTGCAATGAATTGGAGAAGTATAATTTTCTAGGCTATCACCTTAATCATTCTTGTATGCTGGACTATCTCTTTGTTCCCACAGGACACTGTCACAGCTGAATGCAGAAGTCTGGACTGGTGAATAACTGGGGGTTAACTGCAAGGTGCTACAGGTGTTCTGTACAATACTTCTCTGTTAATTGTTTTTTACCTGCATGCCTATTCCATCTGGAGAAGCTGGGAAAGACAGGACAGACATAAGAGAAGCTGCCTATGTACTGCAGTGGAAGAAATAAAGTAGCATTTGCAAAGTCAGATGCTAAGGCTATTTAGGAGAAACCCTTCAGTATGTTCTTCCTTCGGGTAAAGCAGATAAAACCAGACCATGCAGAGATATAAACATCCAGAGTAACTCCACGAGCCCAAACTGGCTTCAATTCTTCCATCAGTCAGTTTCTGAAATCTGCTATAATCTCATGACCCAGCTCTGAACTGTTCCCTTAAAAAGCAATTCCTCTGGGTATTGGGTTTCTGATTATCCAAGACAGACAGATGCAAACAGAATACCTGCAACACCTTTCAGGTGCTGTTGAAATGCAAATACATATAAGGTATATTCTTTCTACTTCACCTGGAGACACATATTTCAAGCCGTTTCATTTGCAATGCAAATTCCTTAGGGGAAAATATTGTTCTCTACAATTAGAAAGAGGTAACTTACTCTTAAAGGTCTACATACTTTATCCTGATTTCTGCCTGCTAAGAACCAGGAAGACTTTAAACCTCTCTGGTTGTACAGATAGGATTGAAAAAATGCCCTGCAGTACAAGCTCCTACACTTCAGTCTGAGCTGGTTTAAATGTCCAAAATGATGTAGCCTCTGGTTCTCCACCATTTCCTCTGGGAGACAAGGTCTATTATGTCAGAGCTTTTCGCCCTGTTTTGTAAAACACAGCCCCTACTGATATTTAATAATATAAACCACAACAGATGGCTGGCAGAGCATTGTGGTAAGTTAATAGCAACTCTTGTAGGCATTTAGAAGGTTGAAAACCCTTGGAAGAATCCTCTAGTGTGGATTGTAACTAAAAGTAAAGAGAACCACAGAGATAACATCAGAGATATTTTTGTCCTATGTGAAATGTAGGATCTGTCACTGGCACCCAAAAACTAAGATTTTATTATTAAACTGAGAGTTAAGGAAAACCTCTCCCTACACATAAACTTTTGGCTTGCTTTCACAAAAAACTCACAAAAACAAAGCCAACCTCCTTCCCTACAATATTTTGTATACGCTGCTCTTTCAAGGAATGACAGAGTAGCAGGTGATGGTATTTCATGTGTCACATGTCCTGTCTGCAAATTCCTGAGGGAACCTCCCAGTTTGAGATTCCTTCAGAGAGCACCAGCCCAGTGGCCATCAGCAACCAGCTGACTGTGCAGATTTGGCAGGTGCCAGGTACAGGTGTGGGACTGGATGCCTGACTGGAGAGGCACCTCACTCAACTTGACCTCCAGATAAAACTCATTATTATTCCAACTCATTTGCTCTATAGGGGTGAAGTTCAATGTCTCTGAAATCCTTCTCTTGAACTCTGACATTAACCTCTGAAAGATATTTAAGTGTTCCACTCCCACTGACACAACAGCATTTGAATACCTCTCAATACCTGCCTGACACAAACGACAGCTACTTGCTTGAATAATTTAAAACCCAATACCAAGCACCATTTACGCCTTTCCATCTTGCCAGCCATTCCAAAATCCTGGTATTTCACTTTCTTTAGACCTCAGCTAGCAAAAATCAAGCCCAGCTTCTGCAAATGCCTTCCCCTTTGCTGCTCACGTTTCTGGCTCTGAATGAGGACAGTGATGTACGACGTGCTTTAGCTGACCATCCTCCAGCTCTGCCACCACCCCAGCTCAGCCTGCTGCAGGGAATGCTGCGGGATTTTCTTCCATGGAAAACATACCATGCCCCTGAGCCATCCCCAGCAGCAAAGCTGGCAAGCCCCTAATGCCAAAGCGCAAGTGACAGGAACTCAAGGCTGAGTTTTTGTCTTGCATTGTATAATGGGGTCTGGAGAGCTGCTGGATTCTGAGCAAGAGGGTATTAAATGTAATTCTACAGCTTAAGAGCCAGGGGATGACGATTTCTGTGAGATTTTAATAAATAGACATTATGGCTCAGACTATAAATAAGTCACTTAGAGGACTGGTATGTACACACACTCATGTAGCATTCCTATTGATTTTATTTCCTGCAATTATGGCCTCTGGGTGAAATAACAGCCCCCAGTAACGGGGTGGGGACTGGGTTGGCCAAGCACTCTCTTCAAGGTGGCAGCTCTCCTCCACGCAGGCTTGGCATACAAAAAGGGATGGGCTGAATTTAAGCACATGGAAGTTTAACAAAAAAAGCACTTCAGTAGTTCGGTTCTTTCAAAATTTCATGGGGTTTATAAAAGGAAATATGAAATGCTTGTCTAAATTTAGGTCACTTACATGGGGCTGCATTTACATTGCAAACCTATCACTTCTCTTTTTTTTCCCCAGTCCTCTCCATTTAAGCCAGAGGCCTTTCATTTTTCCCTTCATAGATTTAAAAGCACTGTTTTGGTGTCTGGCATAATCTTCTGGCACTTCATCCTATCTTAAAGCTTTGCTACAGGAAGCTGGAAGGATTTCCAGGTAAAAAAGCAAGAAAATTCCCTTCTATAAAAATCAGCTTAAAAATCCAAAATTTCAGAAAAGTAGCACAACTTTTATATATGGGTTTAGATTCCAGGTCCACACCAATGGCTGGAGCACCACTGGGTCTGAGCCTTCTCCTTGGAGCCTTTTCTTTCCCAAGTTACCAGATGGGCTAGAAGGATGTTCCAGAGATGAGGGGTAAAGCTGGTGTACCTGTATATTTTGCTAGAGATTTCCTCCTTCTTTGTGTTTGCTGAACCCAAAAATCTAAGTCATGGAGGAATACCAAAATCAAATAGCAAACTGAGTTGACAAGGGAATCTAGAAATGACTATGCCAGGGAAAAAGAGATGTGACTTTAACATACCAGTTGGTTTTATGATTCTCTTGTTCCTGGGGACACCATGGTACACACAAAATACTTGTTTTGGGAGAGATTTGAAACATGGATGGATCAGTGAAAACATAGTACTTAATATAAAGTATGTTATAGTGCTTGTCCAAAATATGCCTGAATCTATATATGCTCAGCTTTGAGATCTATTTTAAGTAGTTGAATTAAACAGGAGTTTTGCCAGTGACATCTGTCTGACTAGGGCATGACCATAGCTTTGTCACACATTATTAAAGTCCAAGTTTCTCAAATATATAATTTCTTGTGCCTTTCAACATCCACGTAGCCTTAAGGAGTTCCCTTGTACTGTCACTGTATTTCTTTTTGCGCCTGTCTTCAAATGTTTTCCTGTTTTTCTAAAAAAATTTGGAGACTATGTACTGAGTATCTCTGCATCCTCCTAGAGCTCTGACTGACAAATCTACAGGGAAGTCTGAAACCAGCCAGAACTCCATGAGTCACACACCAGCTGGGAAGTTTCTATGTGTCTCGCTATTGCCAAATGTAGGTGCAGTGCTACCAAATATTTAGTCTCTTTCATTTTTATGTTCATCTAATAGATGCCAGCACCCATTTAGTCTTAATCTGGAAATAAAACTCATTCACACATGACAAAAGTATTCTTCACTATTACTGTAATGTAAAATGCCTTTGCCTTCAGAAACTCTGAGCTCCTGATGAATGTAGTGGTGTTGTTTTAAAACTAGATTAAAAAGAATGAAGAGCAGCAAGCATTTAGCTTTACTTTAGTTTTAGCAAGGAAAGTTTTGTTTTCTTGGTTGTACAGACAGGCAAAATGAAGAAAAAGAAGGTCATCCTCCTAGAGAGTGAAGACATGCTTGGCACACTGCACAGCAGGGCTCTTCTCTAAGAAGATATCAATGCTAAAGTACAGAATAATTTTCATTTTTTCAATTTTAAACAAGAAAGTTAACTGCATCAAGCTAGGATATTGGTGAAACAAAAAAAGATTTTTTTCAGTAACATGCAAAAATTACCCAAGTAAATGAAAAATCTTTCAGAACTGAGTATTACTCTGGCCAGAGAAACTGAGCTGAGGCAACCTCTCTGAAGCAACCTCAGCATTGCCACCTGAAGCTAGATTTAACAGAAACAAAACCTCTGCATGTGGTAGGTAGGGCCAGCCTTCGACTCCTGAGAGGTCTCTTTGATGTTACTAATTTTATGCTGTATTTTAGAATTCAGAATAAAATGGTGGCCAGTTGGCTCTTTGATGAGGTATTATTCATACCCAAGTGGGGAGGTTACTGTGAGGACGTGCTGTGTGTGGCTGAGGTTAAACACACCAAAACAACTTTCTGGTTTCTAATTTGAGCAACACAGCAATTACTTCTCTCTGACCTACCTGGAAACCAGACAGAAGGGTTCATTCCTTCCTTTTATTGACCAGACAAGTTTAGTCACACATTTTACTTATCCTATCATCACCACCTAATTGCTTACAAATCTTCAAAATTAGCCTGGAAATATTAACAAAAATACATCATAGAGTTGCTGTCTTCATCCAAACTAAACGAAACATAACCTCACTTTATGGTCTTCATATTCCCCTAATGTTAATGCTTTTCAAAACAAGACTTTATTCAATTGACTGCTATATTTTTAGAGTGCAGGATGAGCAGGAACAATCCAGGAGGCAGGTGATCCTGCACACTGGGAAGCTGATCCAGGGGCTGGTAACTATATGCTGCAAATAGGCAGGATGCCAAAGAAGCAACTAATTTGTAGTTATTGTATTGAATTGTACTTACACAATTCACTTATTCCAGAGCCCTCAAAAATCACATTTTCTAAAGAAAGGCAAGACTGTGAAAACTAGTGGCTAGTATGGAAGGCAGAGAGAGCAGAAATCAAAGAACCAAAGAATACTCTTGGGTGAGAAGATCACAACGAGCCCTACCTGTTCACTAGGGCTTGCTCATTCATTGGTGACATCTGGGTCAGTCAACCCTTGCTACCTCAGGTCTTTGCTCTTGCTGTTATGAAAAATCCTGAGCCCATTATTGTGAATGGTTTTGTGAATGACAGACACCCGTGGGCAATGCACTCACAAAAACCTGTATTTGTTTTTGAGAACACACTGCCCACAAGCCCATGTACATGTTTTGGCCCACTTTGCAGCACTTGCTGCTAAATGCAGAAATCATGCCAGCTTAATTTAGTGTTTAGCATGCACATTACTTGTCTATTCCTGAAGTAAACAACGCTGATGTCAAGGTATGCAGCTCTGATGTCCTAAGAACTTATCCCTGGAGCTTGAAAAGTGCCCAGAAATACTGAAGAATCTCTTCTTGAGGTACACTTCCCCTCTCACTACTCTCTTCAAGTTATAACTCTCCTACAAGCAGCATCACCCCAGAAAGCGAGCATCAGACAGATCTGATGTGCCACATGGGCTCCATGGTGTTGGCTCTGGAACAAATGTGACCTCTGCAAACTGCAGCTACCAGCTGCTGGGGCCAGGAAACAGAGTTCTCTCTACTGCAACCTGCCCAGGCTTGCCCGACGTGGAAGTGTGCCAGAGAGCCTCTGCTGAGTGCTGGGGAAGGGTGAATGGTGTGGAGGGCAGTGTTTCATTTTGAAATTAGAAGTGGCACTTCCAATGCAAAGCACAGATCTCCTCATAGCCCTTGAGGTGGTGCTCGGATCCATCTCTCATACACACTTGTGCTCTCAGAGGCCATCAACAAGCCAAGCTCTTTAGATTTCTTTGGAAATCCAGGCCATAATGCAGAGAATGACATTTATTGTTTATTTCTGACTGTATTTTCTGCCACTGTATGACTTGCTTACAGCCTAGCAGTACCTGTGTTAAAACGCTGTTCGCGAGGAATTCACACACTGTGGTAAACTCCCTATAGTGTGGATATTGTCCAAAGGTCTTTGCATAAAAGACACTCACTCCAATGTGTCTCACTGGTAAAAACAGTGACCTGTGTTACCATCTGACCAACTGCTGATGTGCATATCTGATTTTCCTGGCATTAAGAAATTTAAGTATTCTGGGCACAGCATCAACATTCTGGCAATTTTCTTATACTTTGGCTTTCTTAAGGACAAAAGCAGAAGTATATAGAAACTCTTTCATGGATAGAGTCACTTTGGATTCAGTTCTGCAGGTTCAGATGGTATTAACACAACTAATGAAACAGGAAACCTTTTCATTTCAGCATTTCAGTACATGCTTTTCTTTTTGTAGTGTTATTGTCATCTTGTGTCAGACAAAAATTTACTGAAATGCTGAAAATATTTTCAGAAGATGTGATTAAACAGAAAAAAACCCAAACCAAACAGAAAATAAAATCCACAGAAAGATAAATAAGATAGCATTCCTCATAGTAGACTTGGCTGAGCTGGGTTAATGATTGGACTTCATGATCTTAAAGGTCTTTTCCAACCCTAAATAATCCTGTGGTTCTATGAAGAAAAAGCGTGGTTTACCTAGATATGCAGAGCTGAAGCTTTACAAACTAAGGGAATGTCTGCATCTTTTAAAGCCTCTCTTATAAACATCCTCTTCTAGTACTGTCAAAACATACAACAGACTCTAATTTTTAAATTAACTTGTCAGCATTTGTGAGATGCTAAGCTAAAGAGAAAAATGCAGAAGCTGTATGTGGCCACATACACAGATTTTGTGTATTCATTATATTTTCTTTTGCTATGTTGACAACCTCAGTCCTTCACTCCTAGTAACCACAAGAGAGATACACCTGCAGCAACTCAGAGACTGGAAATCAAGCCTTTAAAAATCAACTTCAATTAACGTGCCTCCATGTCACCTGATGTACCTTGGAGGCGAAAAAAGTGGATATGAAAGTGTGTTTGTTTTCCTTTGCCATGCCTTGCAATAAGAAATTTCATTCAATATTTATCTAAGGATTTCAGTAGTAAGTAGAGAGTTTGTGGCAATCCAGTGAATGTTTTCACAGCGCTGTTGTTACTGCAGTTGTAAAGTTTCACTTATGATTGAATGTTTAGGGCTGGTAAAACCCTGTGTCTCTTTACTGCTCACAGATGTGTCAGAAAAAAATTCACTAAATGCCTGTTTTTTATTACTGCTCTGCTGATCCTTTTTCTGTGGACATTCCAAAATGCAAGTTAAAGCTGACGGTCAATGTATCTTCCAGATATTCACATTAAAGAGCGTAATTCATGTAACATAAAACATACTACCATAACAAAGCTGTAAGATTTAAAAACAGATTTTTTGGAAGCAAGATCTAATTTCATCCCTCGCAAATGTTGTCAATTCAATTACTGAAATAAATATATATGTGTGTGTATATATATATATATATGTTTTAAAATATATTTACTCTGTAAAAATATATGCAGGTAAATGCAGCTATCTGCAAAAGTTACTCCTAAGTTCTGCCAGCTGGATGCAGAGGTACCTGGAGTATGCTACAAATTTTACATAGACATTGAAGTCTGTTTTGGCATTTTGTTCTTTTAATTTAATCGGAATCTACGTAGTAACTCCTGGTATTTCTTGGTATCACAGCTCAGTCTCAGAATGCCTCGTACACCCAGCGTAAACAGTCCTCTGGTTGTACAGAGCTGCCAGGAATTCTCTGCAAGTCAAAAGGTCAAACACACACTGACTGTTCAAGGTCCCATTTTCATAAACATTGGTCACCAGTGAATACTGTGAATTTCTTTTCCTCTTTCAGGCTGATAACACACCTTTTTGGATAATAAGTTTTAGAAGGATATCAGAGGCTGCCATCCCGTCCTGAAGGATTCCAGAGTCTATTCCATCAGTGACACACACTGGGTCACATATGTTGGGGTTTTTAATCCCCTTACAACTTCTGTGGCCAGCTGCACAGAAGAGATACAACTGGATAATTTTTTTTTTCCTGCAAACAGATTAGGCAGGAAAGAAAGGCACTTTTCTGATAATCAGAGAGAAGAAATGATTAGCACCTTGCAAGACCAATTAATGTACCATACTCACCTATTATACATATACTGGCAGAAAAATGGTTTTCACAGTCAATACAAGTTCTTGGTTTTCTTAATTTTTTATATAATTGAGATGATGTAACTGCACAAAAAACTGCAATGTGTTTCATCTAATTAAGTACATGTAAGACAAAGTAAAAACTGCCAGTACCTCCATTCAGACTGGAAAACATGTTAGATGTACCATGGAGCAATGCTACAACCAACATCTTGATTTTATAACTCTGCTCTGCTTTTGTGAACATACCACCAGTTATTTACATTACCAAAATGGATTTTCCTGTGATGTATGACTAATAAACACTGACGCTCAAGCACCTGCAAAAGAAATGTCGCTGCTTTGTAGTCTCTGCCATGAACATTTCACCTTCTATCGTCTGAAATGATCTCAAATTCTTCTCATCAAAGTATATGTTACTGAGGCAAGGAGCCTACTTCAGTACTTTAAACACATGTTGTAACATCCACTCTATTTAATCTTCCTGCCTTTTCCCTCTGAAAAGGATGTTGTCATGCATGAATATACTGTTCCTCTACGTAACTCCTGCCACAAAGCCAGCCATGTCTTCCATGCAAACTTCTGCCTTTGTTGTGGTTCACTGTCTTTTAAAATCATCTTTTCATCTGCACTGGAATTAGCCGTCATTTATCATGCTGCAAACCAAAATAACAGACTTAACAAAAATAAAGTCTAATTTTATAGATTTTGCCTGGTGAAAACAAATCTGCTTTTTGCCGGTGCTGTTGCTAACCAGATGACAATGCAGATTCTCAACATCTACTGAGGTGCCAGAAGGGGAGAGAAGTATCATCTCCCTCCAACTCTCACAAAGACATTCTGTGTTGGGATTTTGGGAAGAAAGTAATGCTAACTACACTGAGGTAAACACCATTTTTATAGTGATAGCGTAAGACAGAGTATTCTTAGCATACTGAGCCTCTGTGATGGAGTACCTGCTTCTTTCAGAGTGCACTTACTGTCCTACAACAAAACCATTTGTGAAATCCATCAACTGCTACGAGATGAGATCCACCATATACAAAAAAAGTGCTGCAGCAGTTCAGTATTAACTGGTTTTGACACAAATTACATGTGGCGTGCACCATCTGGCTTCCAAAAAAAAAGAAAAAAGCAGACAAGGCAAGGAATAAAGGAATAAGCAGGGAGACCACTGCCTTTCGTGACTGAGTAGGATCAGAGAAAAGCAAGCTTGAGCAGCAGATATTTGCTGCAGGTAATGGTATCAGGGTATAAAAAATGGCAGCTGTCAGAGAGATCCTGAACTTATTTCAAAAGGCTCAGAAGCAGGAAGATCTTTGCTAATTAAATATTCTATAAAGCAAAGAAAATGTACAGGACAAACAATAAATCACACAGCTCCTTAGAAGTGATTGCACTTTGAAAAAAAACCAAACAAACCCGGTGATTTTTATGCAAAGAAAAAATATTTCAAAGTGAGTATTCTGTGCAAAGCCATATGTAGAAAGTGTTTCCGTCTCATGTAAACCTCATAGAGTTCTTCTGTTCTCTGCTCTGTGCCTCTGGGACCCTGTCTGGCACCGTTTGACCTCCAAGGAGCTTTAATGAAAAGCACATAAAGCCCAAGTGAGGGACTTTTTGATGTTAGCACTGCACATCACTAAAGAAACCAATACTTTTCAAGTGGTGTTGCACCTCCTCCAGTAAAAGCAGCTTGTCCTCAAGACAGCAGTGTATGGGTTGGAAAAGGCAGCATCTAACTCTTGCAGCTCTCACACTTGCTCAGAAATGGTCATGAGTCCACTCATGCCAATTCCTATGCGAAAAGAGATAGTCATTGCATTTATCTTGCAGGCAAAATAAGCACCAGTCCTGAGCACAAAGTACCATAATGTCATATCTGAACACAAACTCCTTTTTGAATGAGTAAAATAGACACTATCAGGATACTACTTCTAGGACTGGCAGGACATTACACAATGTGCACCTGGAGCAGTAGAGCTGTCCTTGGCAAAAGCAGTTCCAAGGGTCACCTCCCCCCATCATCTTAGACCAGGCTCTTCAGCTGAAACATATTCACCTTAACACACTGACCCACCTATAGCACAAAAATGCATAGGGTCAACCTGATGGGCTGGGAGAATCAAGATGTGCCTTCATAACTGCAATTAAATAAGGGAGCAGTGCACCTGCACACGCCAGGACAAACTTAGCTGACCTCTGGACACATTCTAAATGGCACTTAAGCATCAGGCAGAGTTACTGGTCAACAGAATTTTAGACTGACCCCCTCAAATGAAATTTAAGTGCTTTAACAAAAATGTACTTTTACAAGTATGAAATATGGGTTGCAAAATGGGATTTCACAATTATTTTTTTCTGATGGGAAAAGTACCATACTAAAACTTCCTGCCACAAAATTCTCAAATAGCTTTAGAAAAAAATGTAAAAATAGCTTAAAATCTGAAAGTGTACTGAGACATTTAAAATCAGTGACCAGTTCCCCTCAGAGCTGAATACAAGCACTGAAATTTACTGGCTTTGTAGGTGCTACTGTCCTGAAGTGTAACACTGCCTAACTTGCTACTTGTGATCCTACTTCTGATCTTAGAAGCAAGGTCACGATCCTACAACCTTAAAGTTAATTGCCAGTTTTCCTACACACTTTGATGTGAGCTGAAGTAGGGCTCAAAGCAATCATGGATATATTTAAGCCCCTTTAAATCAAAGGGACTACGGGAAGGGGAAGATGCAGAAGTGGTGCCCTTGGAAACACCCTGTAAAAATGGAAATTCTCCCTTCCTGAAGCAACTCCCATTCTCTGCATATCTGGAGACTTTGTCAGCAGTTAGTAAATTAGCTGTACTTTTTCTCCCATCTTTCTCTTTTGACTCTAAGACAGCTATAAAAGATCAGAGGTTGAGCTATGAAAATGTTCATGTAACACTATTCAGTGAAAAATACAGAACATCATAAGCTCCTACTCAGTATATATTTAACAAAACTATTTTTGATGGACAAGGAATTAATACATTTAGGGGAAAAAAAAAATCCAACTCGTTATCCAGAGAACAGATGGGAGAAATGCCAGATTAAGTACAAGATGAGTGCTTTCACTGGAAAACTATAGAAAGAGAAGTCATGGTTGACTTAGGAAGAAGTGACAGATATTGATATAATCACATTAAATGCAGAATTTCCCATTTCATAGCTGTAATTATTATTGTTTTCAGTTTTCAGTATTTCAAGTTAATTTCTTACTTTGGTAATGGATTTCTTTCTCAGCAGAACTTCATCATTATTTTCATCATGAGGGATCTGGTCCTAAGACTAAAATAGACAAAACTTTTTCATTACATAAAATCAGAGAAGAATTACACATGGATGTACCTCACAGACACCTCAAAAGCACTTCCAGCTTTAACCATACCCCATTCTCATCGACCTGTACCATGTAAGATTTATCAGTGGCTTCCTAAATCCTGTACAGCAGTGCTGATTTGTGAGTAAAGGACTGGAAGGAAATCTCATGAGTTCTGCATAATGAATGGGACACAGGAGACTGCTGCTTTTCACCAGTCAACACTGTAAGATGTGACTTATTGGCACATAAAGTGAAGTTGTTTAGTCCTGATTTAATTGCAGTGACCTGATCTTTGGGAATCTGAAGTTTTTGTCCTGGCAAATTGTCTGCTCCTTATCACCAGCGATAAGAAAGTTAAAAATTTCTAGACATACGTGGATTTTTGGGCATGTGGTAAGGGTCCTCTACTCTCACACACTAAGCAGGATTTATACATGTAGGGACAAAAGGCCATGGCTGTTGTGATTCCACTCTCCTTGTAAAAGCTGGAAGCTTTTTAGAAACAGTAAAGTCAGAGTTGTTTTTAAAGTTAGGAAAAAAAAAAGAAACCTAACTACAAATGAGGACCTTTGTTCAACAAGCTACTCAAGAAGAGCATAAATCTAAAGCAACAGTACTTCCAACTGAAGTGGACAGTAATCATTTATACTTACACATGGCACATACTGAAGTACCTTGATGAATTAAAGCCAAGTGTGCAACATTAAATGTGGGAGTAGTCTCTTTCAAACACAATTTAAAAAATTGAACAAATAACCTTGAAATGTACTACACCTTAAACTTAAATGTACTACACCTTAAACTTAAATGTACTACACCTGTTGGAGAAAGCAACCTGCTGCAGGGAAGGTCAGGGGAGTCTGATGGGTTAAAGCAGCCTAAATAAAGAGATGTGTAATTGTTCACTTGTGCTTCAGACAAACTTACAAGCAGAAGCTAAGCAATTCTCTTTTATGCTGATGCCCACGCTCTACCTTTGTTAAATTTTGCCATTCATGTGCATTTTCTATGTTTCAGGGAAATATGTAAAGAAGAGCATGTCTCCATTAGGTTAAGGGTTAAATACAGCTATTGCTGCTCACTTCTTGGTGCTTTTCAGAGCCAGCTCCAGAATTTTTCTTAAGCCTGCTTGTAATTGAGATTAATGAGGTTTACACATGAGAATTTGGAGTGCAAACAATCTTGAAAACAGTTGACTGATTCTCAAACACCACTGCATTGCATCATCCTTGATTACAGAGGGTTGGAATCAAAGTCACTAGAACCTCCAAGGTTCAACACTGGGTTCAGCCCTGTTTAACTTACTCATCAATGACCTGGATGAAGGGACAGGTGAAGAGGACCAGGACAGATTCAAGGGACTCACAGCTATATTTATTTACTTATTTATTCATTTTTCCTGCCCAAACCAAATTCGCACTTAGCTGGACATGCATATGCACATGCACACTCAGTAGAAAGCTGCTTTTTCATTTCACTAAAACTTATTAAATTTTGAGTTTTCTTCAAAATTCCTAATAGGAACTACAAGCAAACTTCTTGTTCACCGATAAACAATATCACCTCAACAACGGTGCATTTATAGAAGCAGAAATTATTACAGGACTTAAAAGACAGACAAAATTCATTTTCTATGCTCATAAAATGAAAGCCTTAAGAGGGCATTGCATTTCCTCATTCAGTTAGCACTTGACATGTGCTTAATTGTAATAGTTTTATAATAATCATCAAAATGTATATTTAAAATTGCAGAATGGATCAGATGTTCTCTCAGATAATAAGAAATGTTATAACAAATACATTAGGGGTTGTACAGTCTATCCCATGTTTCCTGTGAAATGATAACTCCTCAGTAGTTCTGCCAAAATAGAACCCTTAGCCTGATTTCCTTAATGCTGAATATCAAAGTTTTTTTGAAACCTCAGACAAATTAATTGCTTTTTCTAAGAGCAGTGTCAACAAAAAATGAATTTCTGTCCAAAAAAAGTGAAAAAAACCAGGGTTTTTAGAAAAAGCTCTAGCCCTCCATCTTCTGAAGCAGAAAACTTCACTCTGATAAGACAAGATCTGGGGCAAAAGATGTGATTTCTTACTAATTATGTGAAATCCACAGTATAACTGTCTGGAAAATGATAGGTTTTACCTTCCCAATACAGAAATGCCAACAGCAAATATCCCTTAGCAGTCATTCAGCCCGTGTTCCCAAGCAGCAAAACCCCAGGACGTTCACTTTGTGTGATATTCAGGCCTGGTGGGGGTGATGCCAAGACTGAGATCGACCCAAGTGAGTGCAGAAGTCTTTCCCAGCACTGCCAATTAATCCTGTCTGAGCCCAGACAACGCAGGAACAAACGTCCCATTCAAATGTAAACAAGAGAAAAACAAGAGAGAAAAGACGAGTGGGAAGCACCTGGAAAAAAAGAGTTATGGCTGAGGTGAGCTGGAGAACTGCATCACGGATCTCTCTAAGAATCTTACTGCATTCTCTTTACTGAAGCCTTTATGTTGCGTTTAATGCACTTTGTGACCAGGAATAGTTGCACAGTATGAAAGAACTCAGCGTTTTTCAAAATCCTACATGTCAAGCAAGTTATTCAAAATAAACCTTAGAAAGGCAGATTGATTATCAATCAAGGATTTTAACCAATGAAAGAATTTTATTAGTTACTTATATCCTGTAAGAATTTCTTTAGGAAAAAACAGAGAACCCTAAACCTAGGCATGCCTAGATATTAACTGCAATAAGCTTTGCAAAATTAAGAAGGAAATGCTTCTTCAGTGGGTGGTATTAAATTATTTCCTTGAGAAGTCTACTAAGATCCTGGACAAAATCATGGCAGGAAGTGACATAATGGAAGAAAAGGTCAGGCCTATGGTGCCTGCACATGATATGCTGTGGGACTGTCCCTAAAGGAAGAATTTGGAGCTAAAGATGGTATAGTCTGGATATTGCCTGGCTATTCCCACACATCTGTGTCAGCAGCAGGAATGCCCACCTGTACTTTCCATCCCTTGTGTTCATGTTCATCAGTCCCTCCTGTTGGTGTCATTTATCCTTAATCTGGTTACTCTGCACTGACTGCCTACGAGATGCAATAAAATACTAATACAATAATAAAGACGCTGTGTATGTGCTTTCACTTATTTTTATCTGTGCATTCACAAACTAGAAGAAAAACTTAAGAGCCTGAATTTGACTTACAGACTCCAACATGAATTGTCTGACTGTTCCAGATCTCGAGTGGACCTGTGCATAGTCTACAGGCTCCCATCTAGAAATTGGTGTTATACAGAGTGAAGCTCAATAGTGGCAAAACATTTCGTTATGTTACTGCCTCAGAACAGAAAAAAAACCTTGTTTTAGACAAATCAAAGACTGGGGAGCTTCCCAAAGCTAAAAAAAAACAACCTCAAAAACATTCAGATAAAGGTTGAAGATACAAATCTCATGAGTTCTACATTTGTGTAGCTTTTACAAATCTCATGAGTTCTACATTTGTGTAGTTTTTATCATGATTTTTGCCCAACAAGAGAACAGCAATAAGAAACAGATGGATATTGTCTTACATATAAGACAAAGCAGGGCAGAGCTTCTTTAATTCCTAGAGGACAGAGAGAAAGATAGAAAGAGGATATCAAGAATGATACTACAGGAAATCAACATTTTAATGCAAATTCTGCTAAATGCAGATCAAAGGCCTTTTATTTCTTCAGTTTGGAAAAGTCGTGTGTTTCAAACATAGCAGAAGCTGTTCTGATGACAAATAATAACTGTGTTATAGTTACTGCATAAATTAATTCAGAGGTGCTTCTCTAATCCCATTATGTGTGCTTTATTGAGACAAGTTGTATCATTGCAGAACCAGAATTCTCGCCTCTCTTGCCTCTTTCCCTCCCAGGGAACTCCTCCTAGCAAGGCATTTGCAACATAGGATCAATATAATTAATTTCATTCATTTCTCAGGGCTGTTCTGACTAGAACAGTTTTGATATTTGTATAGATACTAAATTTGCAACTAGAGACGTAGGTAGATATATTACTGCTGAATAAACATCACGCAAGTGCAAAGAAAAACAGGATGAATTCTAGAACTGGGCCAGAATTCCCTGCTATAAATACGTATATTAAGTGTGTGTATATCTAAGAAACTGCTGACACAGCACTGTGGAAAGCACTGCTAGAGGGCTTTCTGCTGCTGCCAACAATGTCATCATAAATCAGAGGGATTCTCAGGAGCAGCTCTGTGGTTAACCTGCATGAGGATACTGAACAACAGCTCATTGTTGCCAGAAAAGGACTCTGACACCGCTTGGCATCACCTCACACAATTACTGAACCAGACTTTATACCTATTTCTTGCTTAGCTTAAGCAGAGAACAAAAAAAAGTCATTAGTATTCCATAAAAATCACAACAAAACAGGCTCCAGTCAATATCAGGAAAACCCAGCGCTCTCTCCCCAATGTTGAGCACTTGTCCAGCAGCCCAGTTGTTTAAAGACAAATATTTGAACAGCTTTGTATCAGATGTACCTTTAGAAAACCAGAAACTGAGAGGGAAAAGAGCACAAGAAATGCTTACTTCTGAAAAAGTTTCATTGCAAGAATGACCATCTATGGAGATCCCTGCAAAAAAACCCCAGCTCACAATGGAGCCGCTTGTAACATGAGCAAAAGCGGAAAATTGCCAGGACCTCACAGAGACACCCGGAATTGCTGCTCCCCACTGCACACTGCAGCAGGATTGGGTTCACCCCACCTTCTCTGCAGAAGCTGCCTTGGGGACAAAGAGTTTCAGCTGCCTAGAAAGGGATGTTAGAGCTATGGTTAAATGTGCCTAATATTACGTGAAGTTAACTCAGCCTCATGGTTTCACCAACAGCAAGGTCCAACAAATACTCCAGAAATACTGTGGCTTTCCTAAGTTTTCTAAATAAACCATCATTGCTTTGATGATGTCTCTGCTCAGCTACAGTTTTCTAATGTTTTGTTCTAATGTTTCTCAACATGAAGTTTTCTAATGTTTTAAAGCCACATTCTGAAAGTGGCGAAGTTTAGACTGCTGTGCTAGGAGAGTTAACTTGCTGATATTCAACTTACACACATTGAGACAATTTGCAAACTTCCCTAAACCATGTAGAAAGATGGTCTAAATCATATGTCTAACATTTTCTTTTCCTCTTGATGGAATTTATTCTGTAAATTACTGCAAAACAAAAGAATCAAATAGCATGCTACAACACCAACAGATAAATGAGCAAAGCAAACAAGTGATGCATGTCCTCACTAATCTGATGAAATCAGGAAAGAGATTATAAAAACACAAAACTTCACTAGTGCATCTCTCATAATGCTGTCAAGTCTGCTGTTACTTGAACTCAGTATTTCTAAGAGTCTGTTTCTTTTCTTCCTGTCTTTTTTTTCTGCCTGAGAGCTCTAGAGTAATGTACGAACAGGATTTACTAATTGTATAGTGACACCTTCAGCATCAGGGAGAAGGGAGCAAGGTGAATCCCTGTTTGCAGGAATGGCTATTTAAGACCCCTAATCCTCAAAATTGAGGTGCATTGGTACATTTGCTCCCAGAACAACAGTGCACCAAGGTATTTTGCATGAGATACCATTCACCATGGGTATGCATGTGAACAGCCAAAGCACACAGGGCTCACTAGGAAGGAAATGAAGACATGAGTAACTCTCACCTCCTCTGATTTCCCAAGAGCCAGAGAACTTCATAAGGATTATCAGATTTGTAGGAATTTTTTGCTGTTCAGTATTTTCTGAAGTTTTGTTTTGTTTTCTCAAGGGTGGTTATTTTGGCCCTTTGAGGGTTTTATGAATTTTGCCTGCTCAACACTGCCTTGAGACAACTCACTGTTGGGATCTTAAAGACCCCAAACTGATTTCATTGTTGAAAGAGCCATTCACCCTGCAGCCTTCATGTACCTTGCCTGGTTACCTTCTAACTGAGTACAGATCTCTCTTTATACAGGAAACTTGAGACTCCATGGCCCCATTCCAGGGGCTAAACAAAAAGAGGTTGTAAACTTTAACCAATCTGCCTCCTACAACTAGCTAGATTTTCTGAAATCAAATCCTCTTGCCTGGAAACAAAACACACTTTTGGTACAGCTTTGGGTCTGTGGACTACCATGAACCAAAACCAAGCTATCCTCCTCTTCTTGCCTCTGGAAACCAATGATAACTTCAGAGAGCCTTTGACAGAAGCAGTCAAACCTGAATGCTTAGGGAAAGCATCAGCAACAGCAGTCACAGGAAACATACAAATCTAAGGTAAAAAGGAAGAAGAGAAAAAATGGGTGCAACATATCATGGTAACATTCCTCTGGTAGGAAAGAGCCCTTTCCTCAGAGATGAGAAATAAAGAATAACTGGAAAAATAGGGATACTTTTGATCACAGCAACTTTTCAATATTGTGTTTAAGAGTAGTTGGTTACTATGCATAGGAAATAGTTAGAGATGGCCAAAAAAAATCCAGGCACAAAAAGTTCTCATTTGTAATACTACTCTAGCTAGAGATCTAGTGGATCTTTAGCAAAAAAAACCAAAAACTAAACAAAAAAACCAAACCAAAACAAAAAGCCAATAGCAGCTCACTCATTGTCTTTTTTTACTTTGTATTCACAAATTGTTCTTCCTCAGCCTCATCCCCAATAGCATAGGTAGGTAGCATTTACCAATTTCATACAATGAACAGATAACAGGAACAGAAAGATCCCTCTTGGTTACTTAGCTGTTGAAGTTGGGTCTTCTGTTTGTACTTGAATGGAGCCCCATCCATGCTTATCCATTTCATGCTATTATCATAGGGTTAATGACACCATTATCCTAAATTACAGACTGTCTGAGAACCCTATTGAACTCTACTCTTCCTGTTTTCATAGAGATTAGCAAGGGTAAGTTTAGCTTTACAGGTGCTCAGAGCCCTCACTGTGAAAAGCAGCTGCCTCTTCAGCCCTGAACAGGCAACACAGCACCAAATTCCTTTCCAGAGCAGAGGCGGGGCTGACTTTTCAGTGATGCTGAGCCCCCACTGTGTCTGCCACCACCTTTAAAACCAGGCTGTTGGGACATGAAGTGGGGAGTAACAGAACTAGATCCTCCTGTCTTTTACTTCCTTGAACAGCACAAAAAAATGGAAATCAACATGGATTAAACTGTGACTATTAGACAATTCTCCTAGACTAAGTCAGCTCATCAGAGCACATGCATGGCTTTCCAGGTGTTTCATGAAAGACTATAATTTATTTCTCATTGTCCTGAGTAGCCCAGTCACTTCAGAATACTACCAGAGAACCAAAATCATGGTAGAAAAAAATCACTAAGAAAACACCTGGAGAGTCTGGCCAAAAAAGCCTCAAAGCATTTCCCACAATCACAAAGTTTCTTTTCCCTTTTTTTTTTCTTTCCCCAGTAAATTCCTTTGTTCTTAAACATCTATAGCCGTTGGAAGGAATATTATCAATCTAAAAACAAAGATTGTGTTTATTGTTGTGTTTGTCTTTTAAAAAAAAATTCTTATATATTCAGTGGAGCTTTTTGATTCCGTGCCCAGATACCGACATTACAAAACATAAGACAAAATTATAGGTACACAGCGTGCCAAGAAAATCAACTCAGCGTGGCTTGCCCAGGCTCTTTGAAAGAAGGCATGCACACTGTGTCACTATTATGATTTAAAATAGCTGGGCCTCCAGAGCCAGCACACTACTGTAGCACAGCTCAAGGTGCCTGCAGATGCCTGTAGCAGCAAGCCAAGTGATTAGCTTCAGCACTGCCATGAAAGCACCACTTTGATTCCAGTTCAATGTGTACCTCGAAGCTTCATTTGAGTACAAAACAAACCTCCAAAGAAATGAAAGAAAGCTTGGGAGGGGGGAGGAAATAAACGGAGTCTTTTACTGTAAAACCTCATTATTATTTACTACAGAGTGCAAGTTCCTTGGGTTCAATGGAGAGGGGGATTTTCTACAGCAAAGGAGAAGAAAATGGCGTTTCTCATTGTAACAGGACTTCTGCATCTTTTGGGTATAAAATGGGTCGCAAAAGCTTACAATTCCCTGAGCTAAAGGTTTGCTAGAGATAAGCAAAAGTCTGTATGTACATGCACATGCATCACCCTGCCAGAGAGAGCCCTCTGAAATGCTTTCCATGTTACCTTCTCCCTCCTGCATCACTAAGAAACAGGACAATGCCCAAGGAGGTTGTGGATGTGCTCTGACACTTCCCTCAACAAATATTTTTGAAACTGGAAAGGATTTCTTTTATATGTTGGCATCACTTGTTGGGTTTTTTCCCAATGCCCTCCAGTTGCCGCGGTATCCACGCTGGAATTAAGGCTCAAGCTGCTGCAAGTTCACGGATGTCACAGGGTTCAGTACACATGTCACAGCGAGGAGACACACTCTGGCTCCAACTCCCTCAGCCTCACGTGAGGCAGAAGGAGGGAAGATCCCCATTCCATAAGTCATTGCCTGATAATTGCCAGCTCAGCTCAGCTAATACAATTTCATCCTTAATTAAATCTCTAATTAAACCAGTCTCTGCCCTTGTCTTCCTACCACCTTCTATTTGTGTTAACTTTCATAGATAATTTCAAAGAGGTATCTAGCTGACCCTTAAACTAACGTATACCATATTCTTCCAGGAGCTTCCTTGATACTTTGCTGATGAAAATATTGGTCCTGTTCCTACACTTTTCCACCCATGTCCTAAAAAGAAAGCATTTCTGAATGTGACCAGTATGTACGTACTCCGCAGGCATCCCTTAAGTTATTCAAAGGATTCACTTTTACTGCAAATTAATAATATACTTAAAGAATTTTTGACTATAAGGAATCCCAATTTAAAGTTAACCTGCCTGTCTTTTCCAAGGTTAGCAATAGCTTCCTCCAGAAGAAACAGTGATCAAAACATCACACAAAATGTTTAAAACAGTACTGTACTTGTAGAGATTCTATTCTTCTGGACTTACATTAAGCCAAATTTACCTTTAATGACTCATCTTGGTAACTGGTTTCCTTCCCCCTGCCCCCCCATCATTCTACAAAAATTAATGAATCCACATTTTTCTACAACAGTTTTGGAAGTTCTTTACTTTTTTTTAGAGTTCCCCTATCTATCTACTACTAATTTATCTAGCCTAGAAAATACCTGGTTCATTATCACTGTATTGACATTGTTTTTATTTTATGTTTAAAAGCCTAGGAATCTGTAACACACAAATCTTCTGCTGTTCTGTTTCATTATTTGTGATTGATAGTATCCAAATCCCAGCAGCACTGGAAATCAGAAGAGTCCCACCCATCCACATAAAAAGGCTGGAGCTCTGAGAGCTCTCAGCCTAGATGAGCATCCCAGGTTTAATTCAGGAGCTGGAGCTGAGATGTTTGAAGATGTCTTTTTAAGGTTACAACACAGGTCAAAGCCTGGGGGGAAACACAGGGCATCTGGAGAGAAAAATTAACTTGAATTATTATCAAGTGAGAGCTGGATTAATTCCATTACATTATGATGATGATGCACTGCAGAGGCCATAGATCCTAATGACTTCAACTCCCTGAGTGCATCTCTGTGTCTGAAGGCAGAAGAATTCATTTTTTCTTAAGTTTTTCTGCTGCACTTGTGAATTTAACCCTTATTTGCTTCACAGTTATTAATCAGCACAAGCCTCTCTCAGGAAGGGTGTGTGGAGGGCACAGATGAGGAATTTTACTGCATCAAAATCTAGGTCAGTTGTTTTGGGCCTTTGTTTCACAGTATAATTTACACTCCTCTAACATGTAGCTCTTTGAATAATATAAATGTAGCAGTCACTGATGGATCTAATGAATTTGTTTGTGTCCCAATTTAAATATACCTGAAGATATGCCATAAATAAATACTGACTTTCTAAAGGCTGTGGCTTTCCTACTCTTATCTCACAGCCCTTCCACTGGCAGTAGAAAAAAAGGAGCCATCAAAATCACTGAAGCACTGCACTTGGTCAGTTTTTATTAAAGCAGCCATCTCAGGACTGAATAGGGACAAAAATTGGAGAAAAAAGGAAA
>VRYO01001269.1:32837600-32896518 GCA_009812075.1 Sialia sialis | reverse complement strand
CTCTCTTCATTTACCACAACTGCTCATGACCAAAAATAACCACTCCAAGCCATCAACAAAAGTAGTTCTCATTTTGTTTCAAGTCCGGTGTGATGTTCTTTAACTGATTTTTCACTGAAATTGTACAGCTAGTGCACAGAAAACAAAATGAAGATGACCTTGGAATCACTGTCCTTTCATTCTCAAGTGTAACACCACTGATAATCCTCCTCCTCCCCTTTCTCTATTCAAAGGAAATTACTTCCCACTGACCTTTTTTCTAGCTGCCATGAGATTCATAAATTCCTTTGCACAGAGATTCAGAAGGCTTGGATTCATAACCAGCTTTGCCAACTGCTATCTTGGAGCAGCTTTTGAATGACCCATTCATTGTAAGCGCTGTGTCAAGTCAGCTCTAGTCAAAACTGCTGCAAAGACAGCAGGATCAGTGCTGCTCATGCTAAGTCCAGAAACAGCTGGATGTTTGCAGAGCATCGTGCCCACACCAATAAGCCACGTGTGGATCCAGTGCCACCCAAATGCTGCTTGATGGATCTCTGGGCCCCAAGCCAATGTGCCTGCAGGGCACTGTGCTATCCAGAAGAGTATGAACCCTGGGCTATAGCAGAAACTACAGCTCTTTTGCGTGAGTGAAAAGGCACTGTGTTCCTCCCCACCCATTTTGGATACCAAAATTCTGCAGAGAGATTATGGCAAAACCTCTGTAGGACTGGATGGCTGACCTCAAAGCTTGGCCAAAATTCCTTGCTGCAACATGGAGCAAAGGCAGAGGAAGAGGATCTGTGATTATGGCTCAGACAGCCCCTTTGTGAGAAGAAGCAAAACTTCCCCTTGAACCATTCCCTTTCTAACGTGTTCTGCTGTAACAATCCTCTGGTTGAAGCTCTCTAGAAACTTGAGATAGAAGCAGAATAAAGGGTTTCTTCAGTACCTTGACAACCACAGCGTGCACTCACAGACACTTGGTGGCACAACTGGAAATTTTCCAGACAACTTCAGCTATGATGACGCAAGGACCCCATCTCCATTCAAGCTGACATTTTGAATATATTTTACTCTTGGGGTTTTTGTTTTGACTGCCTCATTTGGCAGGATTCTCCTACACGATGGTCAAGCCAAGTCAGATATCTCTGTTGCCAGCATTAACTGGAGTGGCAAAACTGGTGCTCACACATCCCTCTACCCCAGGACAGATAAGCTATGACAACCAGAGACAAAGAACTGTCAAAAGAATCTGCCCCAAGTGCAAGTGAACAGGAGGAAAATCATACACGAGTGGTGGCTGTATCATGAAATGATAAAGCAGAAGAGGACAGCCCAGGCAGGGCAAAGAGCCAAAGCACACTGGGATTGGCAGACATGTACAAACACAGACGGAGATGTAGATGTAACTCCTATTGTCAACATATATTTTTATGGGGATAATTTTAGAATACTTAACAAGGCTGTACACATTTTCCGTTTGGCATCACAATCTATTTGTTCACTTTTTCTATGACTGGACAAAGGGCAGTATTTATTAGGTGAAGTGTTTTACAAAGCCTTTAGTGCTGTTAATCACACCAGCTTCCTTGATATATTAAGGCTATTAGGGCTTAACTAGATAAAGATGCACATGTTACTAAGTGAATCACCTTCTATCTGTCTAATGGAAACCAAGTGTTGATTTAAGTGGAGTCATCTGTTTAAAAAAGAGAGAGAGAAATTGAAATAAACCCAAGATTAACAGATGTCAAGGAAGGGTCACTGGCGAGCAATGTTGGATCCAAGGCTTTTAAAATAGAAACTTACATGAATATTTGACCTCACTCAAATATTGCACTCTGCTTGACTGTGAAAATACAGCATTTAATATAATTTGTTTAGCTTTTAAAACTACATGTATGATTATCTATATGACAGTTTTTGTGTCATTTAAGCATATTTAGTCCTCTCCACCCCTAGGTTCCTGGGCTACAAAATGATGTTTCTAGATTAATTTCTTGATGATTTAAAATGCACTGTCTAAAATAGTCCCAGTACATTTATATTGGCTGGGTTGGTGTAGTTTATGTGTATATTTGCTGTTCTCAAGTACTGGATGATTTTAGTATTAATGGGATACGATTATGTTGAACCCTGAACTGACCAATATAACTATTCAGAACTAAAGGGGTGTTTAAACACAACAACAAAAAAGGAATGCTGATTTGTGGTTAAGTCCCAGAGACAGCTTAAGCTGAGTTCCTGGCTGTGCCACAGATGCCACTGTGATACCTCAGACAAGTGACTTCCTGCACCTTAGCTGTAAAAGAGGGTAACAATACTTTTCTTTCTCCCTTCTCTATTTTGTGTGCTTAACCTGTCAGAGCAGCTTTCATGATGGAAATAACAAAGCTGCCACAGAGGTACATCCAAAGGGAGGCAGCTGATCAGATTGTTACACCCATGGCATACAAGGTCAATCACACTGTGCCAGGTGGGGTTGCTGGATGGAACTACCAAGTGGAGCATCACTTAGTTTGGGACAGAAAGAGAGCCTCTGACATGGGTTCACAGCCCTGTGCTAACTGCTGAACAGTGGGATGCTTAAAAACATGTAAATTGTTGTTGTAATCATACTTGCTCTAGATTTTAATACATTTTTAAATCATGCAAATCTTAATTTTCTTGTTGAAAGGTGAACTGTAGTTTTGTGACAACTCCAGTGGATAGGACACAAGAACAGAGATGGATTTGAAGAAACTATATTTGCCCTCTTGGTTGCCCGAGCTCTGGGAGTAGTAGGTATATTTTGAACTATGTGCTCATATTCTACATTCAATGACTGCCTATTATTCTTATCTTCCCTCTGACTCCCCTAGCTGTTAGTAGGAGTCAGACAGCAAAAGCTCCTTCTATTTCTCTTCCTGGACCAGTTTGAGTTTGCAATTTTTAGTTGAGGGTGCGGAGGGGTGGGGGGAACAGGAGGAGCAGATAGGGTGTCAGGAGGTATGGACACTGTGTAAGAAAGGGAGTATACCTCCCTTTTCTCTGAATCTTTTCCAGGAGCTGAATAGATTCCAACACTGAAAAGACTGCAGCCTGAATAGAGTCCTTTCAGCTCCATCCACTTTCCCTCCCTGATACTCAGCTGCAAATGATAATAAAGTATTTTAATTCCAGCAAGATGACTCTAAAGACAGATCTTCGACAAGGAACAATTTCCACTTTATGCTTCTAATTTCAGCAAAGGCTCATTCTAGTGTATCAAACACAAAATTTGCCATTTATGTTGGACTGTGTTTTGGTCACTCATCCGCAACACATATGCCACCCCCACCCTCAAAAAAGCAGAGATGATCTTATGGTCATTTCTTTTCCTCTAACCTAAGAGAAAGACAAATAAAAGTTGTCTGTGTAGCATGCTGTGCACACGTGTTGTTCACTTAAATCCTTTTTCTCTGATCAGCTCTACAGGGTATTTAGTCCATACAACTGTTCCACGTTCTCTCTCAGCATATGTACCATGCATTTCCATTCCACATCAAATGTAAACACTCTCTGCACAAGAATGATGGAGGCTATGTTTCAAATCTTGCTTGGGTTTATCTGTGAATGCCAGACAAAACAGGCTTTATGTGGTTTGATAAAAGATTGAGTCATCCCCATTTGCAGACCTTACATCCACTTGCATACCTATTCAAATATAAACACTACCAGCAGATTCCCAAACCAGCAACTAATCTGAAGATTGTTTAAAAGATTATTAACTGGCAAGCCATTATTTAATTCCTCCAATTTCCACCCCTCCCCAAATTCCTAGATTTTATAGGATATACTGCATGTTAGCTAAAATTCCTCTGGGATTTCTGCTCTTAATAAGCAAGCAGACATCTGTGTAGATCACAAGCACACAGCCACTGCCAGTGTTAAGAATCATAGATATATGTATGTATATGTGTATATATGAATCTGTAACACTTTGCATTTGTAAAGGTTTACCCTCTGTCGTCAGCATTATGCTTCCTAACTGCTGTCTGCCTCCACAAGCACTAGAAATTTGCAGTAAAATCTATCAAAACTCACATAAGCAGGGATTATTCTCTTTAGGAATATTTTTTTTGCCTTTTTACTCTTCAGAAAATCTGTGGAGGAGTACCACAGATGACTCATGCAATTAGTCATTGCTTGAGTACCAGCAAAGCCTCTGTATGCTAGCTTGAGCTACCTTCAGCCAGACTTCTTGAGAATGAGGATCATATTTTGTATTGCTTACCTTCATTTTTCAGTGCTGAGGAAGTGTTCAGTACGTTTACAGCAAATAAGATGATAAGGTGCACTGCTCCCACTATCTGCAGCTATTTATGCTCAATACTAGATATAAATATATATATTTTTTTTATAGAGTCACATTTACTCTGATCCAAGAGCTGACACTTTAGAAACAGACCACAAAACACAAGTTCTTGTAACACTGCTCTGCAGGTCAGGTAACTATACCTAAGCTACTACACCTAGAAAGTCTCCTACAGGTTATGGATAGCACTTAACATAGCTTTTATTAATTAATATCAAAATTATGCAAAAAATAACTGGTTTTTATTTGTGCAGCAATAGGACCTAATGATCTTCAAAGAGATAGAAATGGTGCTAACAAATGGATGCAAGTGAAGGCCACTCCAAGGGCCAAGCCTCCCATGGATGTTCTCTAGACAGGAACAGGGTGCTGTTTACACAGTCTTTGTAAACAGATCAGATCACAGCAATGTTCCATGAGGCTGTGTGGGTGACCAAATCCAGCAGCAAGGAGCTGTATATAAAGCCTAGGATAAAAAGGGTATCTTGAACAAATTTATCTGCCCCAGTCTTATTTCTAGTGCAAGGCTTGTAGCAAAGTCTTAATAAGAAAGTACATATATACATATATACAAAATCATGGTTTACCTTTTTTTTTTTTACCAACTCATCCCTGACTACTGTTTAAAGTACTTGCTACACTGGAGTTTACATACAGACATCCTGTTTAATAATCCTCAAGTGAGTCTTTCTCCATGGCTTTGCCTAATCTCTCTCTCTGTTTGTTTCTATTCTAGCTACTGAAACTTCTGGCAGCAATGAATCCAACAAGCAATTATTTTTTGTTTTCATTTTTTACCATGTATGCCTGATAATTTTATTTTACTGTAGCTGGCAATATGAGAAGTATAGGACACTGGACACAGAAATCTGTAGCTTTTCATTGTTTATCTACTGAAACATTATCAGATTGGTAAGAGAAAAGCTATTAAAACTGTAAGGCTGCCTAATGAGCTGGACTGTTGAAGGATGTGCTTAGTTGTAGTCCAATTTATAGAAAATGGGCATCCTCCATCACAAAGTTCAGCACGGAAATTGCTTCCGTATGCATGTACTTCAGCATCTGGAAAAAGACTAAGGATTAAATTAATAGGGATACTTAATCTTCCATAAGCCTCAATATTCCTCCACATCCCCCAGGTTATTACTTCTGCATTACTGCAAGAACTACACACAAGATGAGTAACTGCTTGGCGGTGTTTGTTTTGATTTTTATTGATTTCACGTATCTTTTAAAATTTCCAGCCAAACCTACAGCTTTTAGTTCTGTTTCTGAGTATTGGGAAGGCAAATCCTCACAAACCTACTGCAAAAGCTGCCAGTATTTAATACCTGAAATGCCTAGTGCATGTGAATATTTCCATGCCAGGCACTTTCTGAAGCCATCTCTCCAAGTAATGGTATTAACCAGCACTGGCCAGAAAGTTGGGTTGTTTGTCAGATTTTACCATCAATATCTATTCAACTGAATTAAATTAATCCATTTCTATCCAATTTTTTTAAAAAGCCAAAATGTTCAACATCAGACAAGTGCTTTTTTGAGGTTTGCACTAATTGCTCTGCTACCCTTAGGAAGCACGGTAACTGTTCCCAGGCTACAGAAGAACATTAAAAATAGAGGAAAAACCCACCAAGGTTTGATCCTATGTTAGATAATGCAGCAGTTTCACATGAAATTGAAAAACTGGCCACACATGAAGAATTCTTTTAGGTGAACAAGTTGTCAACATGAAACTTGGTATTTCTGAACTCAGGAAGATGGAGATAACACTTTTCTGAGTAAAAGGTTAAACTATCTAATGTGCGCTCACTGGATTGTAAATATGGAGCATCAAATAACAGATCCATTGTCTCATTTATGACAGAAATACTGTGAGAAAAGCAATATATCCAGGGTGCTGAGCAAAACTGTGTCACACCAACCAAAAGAAGTCCTCTCAAAGGACTTTAATATAACTTCAATAAAGCATAATGCTTCTGCCTACTGTGATGAGGGAAAACTAAAATGTTGGCTCCCCAGCACAAAGAAAAGATCTTTAATGGTCTCTGCAGCATGACCTAAACTTTTCTGCGTTGAATGTGCTGAGAGTTCATTATTAGAAATGGCATGGTTACAATTTGCTCTATGATACACTAAAATAGCAGATTTATTCACATTACGGTAAGAGTCCTCTGCAATGCATAACCCAAGTTCACACATTTTTAAGCAAACCAACAAGATAAATAAATCAGATATGAAACCTTTTGCAATGGGGAACTGTTAGTTGATTGGAAAGCGAAAGTGGAAAAGAGCAAGAGTCAAGACAGAAACTGAACCTAGACTTGTCAATGGTCATTCTGCTCCTTGGAGCTGCCTTCAACATGGTCCCAGTCAAGGTGGTTTCTAGCACATATATGGATAAAATCAATATTCTGGTGAAACAATTACAGAAAACTATTTAGTTAGAATAAAATGTCATACCATGTACATAAATGTTGTAAGAATACTATCTTCATCACTTTCGGAAAGCCACCTAAAGCAAGCCTTTGCACTTACTTCTCTTTAAAAGTTACATAGTCGGCAGTCACTGCAAAAAATTTATCAAATATTTATAAAATCCTTACAATTTTACTGACCTCTGCATGTTTATCTATAGGGTAGATGGAAGACAGGAAACCAAACCAGCATAACTAGAATTCAAAAGGCCTGTGAGAAGTACACTGCCTCGCAGTCTTGGTTTCCAAGATCAGTTCAGCTTTCTGCTAGTCAACTCAACAAGCACAGCAGCACCTATTTTAGGTGTGATAGACCGGTTTTAAAAGATTTTAAAAGTGGTGCTATCTACTTTCCAAGTAAATCTGAAAAAATGCATTGATGTCTATGTGGATCTTTGGGTTAGTACTAATTAGAATGTAATGGTTCACTTTCTCAGCTAGAAGCATGCAACATGTGTATAAGCTTGGAATTAATACTGTCCTGCAGAAATCTTTGATTCACATTAAAAGCTGTCACATGTCTCTGTAGCACACATCTCCTGTACAAAGAGAAATCTCCATTTAAATCTCTACAATTCATAGTTTTGCAACAGACAACATAACTCCTAAAGTTTCACGTAAAAAGAAAAAGACTATTATCAGATTTTAATTATTTTAATTGATATTAATACTGTACTTAATGTCAGATCCAGGAATAATTCTGAATATATAAGAAGAGATGCCCAGAAAACTGCTTTGGATTGCTAGAAACATTCTTGAAAGGCAAACCTTAAAGTGCTCAAATCATTGCAGAAGATTAAGTTCTATTTTTAAAACAATTTAACAGAAAGCATAATGTCTACTGCTCAGAACGGTTTTAAACTTTTTTTTTGTAAATCTTGGTTGGGTTATTCTACTCTGGGAGGTCCACAGGCAGGACCTACAGACATCTGGGGCAGTCTGGTTTGTAGGGACAACAGGGAGAGTCCAGGGACTGGCCACTTTTAGCCTTCACTGCATATTCTGGATGATTTTGTGCAGTGCCCATATTTAAGACTGAATTTCCTTAGGGCAGCCAAAGCAGCAAGCCTGGCTGATTACCTGAGAAGTGCAAACTGCGCCTGTTACAGCTAAATTAATGGTTGGCAAAAGGCTGAAAAAGGACAGATTAATACGAAAATTTAAAAGCTAGCATTGCAGTCATTTATAGTCAAGCTAAAATTAGTGCAGTGAAAGGAAAATAGGAGCTGCAGGACACAGAATTCCCCAAGCATGCTGTGGGCTTGCTCCTGGCTGCAGCTGCTGGGCACACCCAGCATTAAGCCCCTGGCAGGCAGCGCTTGCGGTGTGAGGATGAGGAGTGCTGTGTGAGGAGGAAGGGCACTGTGCACACACAGCTGGGCCCATCTGGAAAAACTGTTTTTTTGATTCTGAGCTTGGGAGCAAGCCAGCTGTGGCCAGGTTCCTTGAGGGTAGGCTGAATGGCCACTCACAGATGTTTCAAGGATGAAAAGGGAAGGCGGTCACCGCAAATAAATTGATTTGCTGCAGTAATCCTGCTCAACAACATTCCCTGAGGTATCTACACGCACGCTCTTGGGCCACTGGCACTTGGCAGGGTGTGTGAGCCCTGCCTGGGTGCTGCACTCCTGCTCTTACATTCCCACTGGACCACAGCTGGTCAGGCTGTGGGCAGCACCCTGCAAAGCAAAACACCTGCAGGAGAGCACAGCATTTGCCACCCTCAGCTTTGTAAGCAACAGAGAACAACGGCAAAGTCAAAATATGCCATGATTACATGTTGGATCTCTTTTCACAAAGGACTACCAGCCTGTGCAGTCTCCAGTCGCAGTCACAAAACCACCTTTTCAGTGTCTTGCCAGAATTGCAATATTCAGTGGGAAGGGATCTGCAGGAAGCTTCTTGCAAGTGTGATTCATCCCTTTGGCTTTTGTACGTTAGGAAGCAATCCTTAGGTTCAGGATCATAAACTGCATACATCACAAGGTCAAAGTTTCTCTTGGTGCACAAGATGAACAGGCTACAGGACTCCCTCTCCCTCAAATGAGCACACTCCTAAATTTACAGAAGAAAACACAGCATTTTGCTGGCGTCAATACTTGAAAATTCAGGGGTTTGCCATAAAGGATCACAATTCCTGTCAATACACTGCTTTTTATTTTAGAATACCCCTTTTAGGTGCCATCCCTCTTTACTGCTGGCTGCACACAGCCCTCCTCTGCCTTACAGGAGATTTTTCAAATGTACAAGAGTTGTTCAGATGCTGACACTAGCCTGCAGCACTGAAACTATTCCCTCCTGAAGTCCAGGACTGAAAACCAATTCACAAACCAAATGGGATGAAACTGTTTAAAATATTTTGTCACCTTAAAAACCACCTGATACCCTAAATATAGTTCAGCTGAGGAAGGATTTAACTGTATGTTGAAAGCATAACAAGCACCATGTACTTTATGGGAAAGAGAGGGCCAGTCTTTGAGAGCAAAAACACCAAAAAAATTAGCTTTGGCCACCATCTACAGCTGCAGCAAAAATGTGATTCTAGCATTGCCAGTGTGTTTTTATGTTAACCACTGTTTGCTGAGTCCAACTGAAAATCTCTATTTTTAGCCTTTCAGCTACTTTCAGATAAAATTCCTACAGATAGGACTAGCTGTATAGGGCAGATAACAAACAACTCTGAAACCACAGATGACCTCATGCAACTGCAAAGAAAGAAGGGTCTGTTACTTAAAGCAAGGCTAAAATTTAACCCAGCTATACTAAAATTATACAGGGAGTGTTTTACAGTCCCATTACAAGACATAAAAACCCAGTCACTATAAATTCACGGTGTACTTATTTGTAAGGATGTAAAAAGAGAGTAATTAATAACCCCCAAACAGCTTATCTCTGGGCCAATACAACCTTTCCCAGGCTGGCTGGAGATTTTACAAATAGTACTGAGAAGCTCCATGAGCTGCCATTTGAGAATTATTTGTCCACACTGAAAAGTCATTGCTCTTTGTCACAAGTCACAAGACATTTCTTAGTGTTCCACACTTTTAGTTGACGTTATGGAGAGAAAATAAACAAATGTAATCCAAACTTTCTGGAAAGGGCTTCCATGTGTAAGAACACATTAACCACAGATGTGAGGGAGCACTGTGCAGTGATTCCTTTTTGTGCTAAATGCACTCTGCCTTCCTCTTTTCTACTTCTCTCTTCCTGTGTGTCCCCCCACGTACCAAAATAAACTTGTTTCCTTTAAAACACCATTATTTCCAGGAGAGTGAAGTGCAGTCCTGAGTATTATCATTCAAGTTTATTAAAGTAATTCAGGAGAAATGTGTAAGGAACAGGCATGTCACAAGTGAATCACTGCAGATCAGGGTGCTGGTTTGTAGTCCTTGGCACACCTCTTTTAGTTTGCAGAATATTTGCTTGATATTTCTTCAGAACAAAACCTTCATGAGGTTACCACATATTTCCAATAGTGGAAAAAAACTCTGAATGTTCTTTTTCCTCAGGAAAAAGTTTGTCTTAATAACTAATGAAGAGGTCAGATACATGAGTGAAATAACTCTGAAGAAATGCTTTCACTCCCTCACCAAATCACTCTAAGAGATCAGCAGAAGATTCAAAATATTCTTCTTAACTCTTCTTTCCTAAATACCAGCATTTTACCTATATTTTTTAAACAATGACACAACCTCTACCTGTAATCTATTTCCTCAAGCACAGCCAGCATTGAAATAAAAGCTTACAAAGCACTTAACTGTTAATTTGTGATTACAGAACAAGTCTGATTTTTTTTGGATTCATGTCACTTGGAAGGAGAAACTCTACTTATCATAAGGAATGAAAACCAGGACGGAACAAGGTTTGTTATTTCCCTCTCTAAGGAATTGTAGGTGGACTTATGTAAACAACAGAGCAAAGATCAAAGGCAAATCTTAGGGATCATAATATACTGAGTTATTAAAGGAACAGAGCCTTTTATCTATTGTGGAGGAAGGAAGTAAAGCATTGAGACATATGTAATATATGCAATTAAACATAAAAAATCCAAGCGAGTCCCAAAAGAGACTGAAATCAATTAAAATCTGGATTTTTTTCCTTATTCTTTCAGAACCACAAGAACCAAAAATGCAATCTGGGACAAAAATTAGACTCCATCACCTGGAAAAGCCAGGCATTCAACTCTATTTTAAGTTGAATTTTCCTTCACATCCTATGAAACAAGCACTGTTCGATCACAAACCATGTCCTCATTCACTGCCAGTTCAACTGAGGCTTACCTTGTCCTCCACTCTGTTCAGCCTGGCACCAATCGTGTTATTTCCTCGATCTTTGCTTTTCTCTGTGGAAAAAGAAACATTTTCAAATTAATGTACGGTGGTGTAACAAAATAGCAACAAACCACAACAGGGTGTGTTTAACTAGCCCACCAACACCGTGTAACTGAACACCTTTACCAGGCTGATAGATCCATTCCTTAAAAGCAGTTTTCTGTTTCTTTTTATAGCATTGGTCCACGCCAGGGCTTTTAATAGCCCTGAGTTTAAGGCATTTTTAATCTTAGTTTTATGCTTTAACCACAGAGAGTAAAAAAATGTTCCCAATTTAGTTAATTTTTAATTGCCATGTAAAAACAATCTGCCACTATGCAAAGGACTCTACAGCCAACTTGAATAACACATTCTGTAACATTTTATCTTTTTCCCCCACCATAAACTACATAGAAAGATGAGTTTTCAAATGACATAAACAGAGTTTTCATAAGCCAGACTTGTCACAAACAAACTTAGTCCTTATGCTCCTTTTCCAGTGCCTTTTCAAAACTATCAAAGATCTATGTGAATATTACAAATTTCACAGGAACCGTGTAATCTTAGCACAGCAATTTATTGAATATATAGTGAGTCTCAGAAAGACTAGAGCCAATATTTTGAAAACTTCAGTCAAAGTAGATGCTTTAAGAATCTAAATAAGAACAACCCTAATTTAAAAGTGTTGATGACTAAATATTATTGCCAATGCTTAATCTTCAGAGCACAACCAGTTGGCACAGTTGAAAAATTTGGCAATAAAATGAAAAGTATTTTAGCAAATATTTTCCATTAATTAGATGTTCATCAGATTAATTTTAGACACATCCTTTGTATTGACTTACCAGAGACAGAGATAAAAAGAGATGGCTTTCCTATGGACTGGTCCAACCTATAAAACAAAAAGAAACCTTTTTGTTTTTTATCAGTCTGAACTCTCTCTAGCTGGAGCAGGGAGGCCTCTTCACAAACAAGCAAAGTGAAGTTTAAATAATTCTGGTTTGTCCTGTGAGTGAAGCAATTGCTTTATGCTAAGAGTAACTTGGAATGAAAATACAGTAGCAAAATGGGATTTGACTTAGATTGCTCTACAGCTTCTTTAACCACTGTAAAGTTTTACCATGCCCATCACTTTTCCACCTGCTCAGCACTGATTTGTCTTTTCCTTGTTCTTCTGCAGCTTTCCTATTGCATCTGTCATCTTTTAGTTGGCTCTTATGTGCAATTCTACCAGAGCAGGTGACAGTATTGCACTCTCCAAGTGTAGAGCAGCTTCTATGATGTAGGGACTGCAGTTCATAGTCACAGCTAGCAGCGACTGAGATAACACATGCAAGTCCCAATCATCAGATTTTTAAGCCTTTTGCCTTTTCCTCCCTGTTTGTAAAGAAGACTTTACTCAAATACCATTTGCTATTCCCTAATTTTGCACAATATGACACCTTCAACCCCTGGGCAGTTTTTTACCCTGCTCACTTCTGCTGCTGTTGATGGATACCACAGCTGGGCTTCACTGACTTACCTCCTCTGGAGCTCCTTGATTCGCACCATCAGGTTGAGGTGGCCCTGAGAATACTGCTCAATAACATCTCGGACATCATACGGCTTTCTGGCTTGCTGCAAAACAGGAGACAAAAAACATGCCCTTAAGTCATAAGGATGGAGGAATGGTCTGTGGCAATGTAGATGTTTTTGAAGAGTAAACAGTAAGTTCTTTTAGCATTGTGTAAACACATGAGTTATTTTGATTGTTGCCATGATCACGCATTGTTAGTGGAATAATTCTGACAGTTCTCATTCCATCCACCTTTTGTTGCTGCAGGTCTGCATGCCTTTCAAGAGATAATCCACCAATCTGGAGCTCAAAAGAGCTTGGACCCAAAAAAAGTTTATCTGGCACTTTGTTCATAAGACTGTGCATACTCTGGTTTCTCCTGGAAATAAGGTTCATACTCCTTGTCCACTGAAAAATAAAGAGGTCTTGCACATGCACAAAGCCCTGTTCTCAGTCAGCAGCTGGGGCTCACAGTTCAGGTCTTACTGTAGGAAATTAAAACACAGTGCTAGAGGAACCCAGTGCTAGAGGAAGGTGTATGATGGATTTCCAGAAAGATTGGCTGAGCTTGCCAAACTGCTGGGAAACACTGCAAAAAATCCCGTGTCTGTAATTTGCACTGCATACATGGGAAAGACTTCATCTGACCTATCTATTTTGTGTAGTATGGACGCAATAATATCAAGAAAAAGGCAGTAGTATCAACCTATAAAACACCAAGCCAGAAAGCAAGTGAACAAACATGTTGAAGGGTGGCAACAAATTAAAGGTATCTTAATCCTACATCTAGAGTCTAGAGTCCCAACAATGCCAGAACTGGTGCTCCCAGCACAGGAAAGACATGGACCTGCTAGAACAAGTCCAAAGGAGGCCACAAAGATACTCAGAGGGCTGGAGCACCCCTGCTATACACAGGGAGAGAGAGTTGTGTTGTTCAGCCTACAGATGAGAAGGCTCCAGGGACACCTCACTGGAGCCTTTCAGTGTTTGAAGGGGCTTTTAAAAGAGATGGGGACAGATTTTTACAAGGGCTGAAGTGACAGGACGAGGGAGAAATGGCTTCAAGCCAAGGGGGCAGTTTTAGATCAGATACTAGGAAGAAATTCTTTAGTGTGAGGGTGGTGAGACACTTAAATGGGTTGCCCAGAGAAACTGCGATGCCCTGTCCCTGGAAGCATTCGAGGTCAGGTTGGGAGGGACCCTGAGCAACCTCCCTGGGTGAAGATGTCCTTGCTGAGGCTGGGGGTTTGCAAAAAATGTCCTTTAAAGGTCCCTCCCAACCCAAACTATTCTATGATTTCTGGCTCATTCGTTATGCTGTTTATAGAAACTCCACAGATAATTTTCAAGGTTTTGGAAAAACCTTGATAACTCTTGAGTTACAGCTTCTCCTTTCTTGCATCTTTTGAGAACAAGGAAAAGGGTTTTCAGTGGTAGCTTCTAAGATACCAGAATTTGGATCCCTTTTGAAGTCTTAGAAGTATTTAATCACCTGTACTCCAAAAGCAGATGTCTCTGAAGTGCTTTATCTTATTTTCTGAACTTCAGGATTTCCCCAATTCCATTCCATAAACACATTTTTATTTTCTAAGCCAAAGGAAAGTGCAATGCCATACAAAAAACAGGCTGTGGAGACTGTGGCACCTTCATGCAGTCTCCTGCACCTGCCTGGGAAGTAGGTCCCACATTTCAGGAATGATTCCTTTAATAACATCACATTTCAGTCTCCCATATTCCCCAAGTCAACTGCAAGCCTTAGGTGAATGTGAGATGTGGATAAGGTTAAGCAGGACTGGGAATTGCCTCAATCTAACCAAGGAGCACAGAAGAATTCCCGTGCATCCCAACTGCTTACACACACATAAATCATAACTAACATCCACAAAGAAAGAAATACGATTCTGTGATGGCATAAGCCTATAAATCTTTCCATGGGCTAGTACTGTAAACATGACAATATGTAAAAAAAAAATCTCTGATTCCTTTTGTACTATAAATAAGCAAAAAGAAAAATCTGCAAGTTTGAAAACTGCAGGTTCAGAAGAGGTGTTCAGTAAGAATAAAGATGCAGAGCTTTCTGCTGCCACCCTCATACTCTGAAACAGGAGTCTGACAGTAGTGTAGCTATTTCCCTGCCTGTTTTACATTTACAGGGCTGTTTCTCTTTAAAACAAGAATTGAAAACCTGGAGTAAATATGTTTTATGAATGAGGCTAAGCTTCTGAGTACAACTGGGTATTTAAGTCAGTACTTATTTTTCTGTAACTGCTTCATATTGAAAGCTGATCCATGAGAAAATACTCCTGAGTTGACCATATAAAAAACCTGCAGCAGGCAATGAAGTAGTATGGAATAGAGAAAAGTAGAAGCCAGTCCCACAGCTTTCCTTAACTGTTTCTCTTCCTTACTTTTGGTTCTCTGCTAATTAAGCAAACTCATGGCAAAACTCTTCCTAAATATGTTAGAATTTTCTCCATCATAAATGAAGGTTTTTAAAAGGCACAAAAGCCAATGCCAAGTATTTAATGTGCACCACAGGCTGTTGTTGTTCCCTAGTAACTGCATGGACAGGGAGGCAGACCTGGGAAATGAGAATACAGGAAAGGGGAATTTCTGGGAAATGCAAACAGGTAACATCAAATAAAATGGCCAAAACACCCTGTGAAGCACAGGATGTTGAAATGCATAGTTTAGTACAGCCCAGTATGGAGATTAGAAAAGATTACACACACAATTCATATGAATCACATAATATGATGCACTACAAGGCTATAAATGTAAGATTTTCCAGGGAAATTGTAACAAATCAGGCAACAGTTACATCATCGGTAGAACTGCAACCTGTATTTTTAATTTAAGCTATGTATAGAATATTTGCCATGGTAAAAATCATAGCACAAGTTTAAAAGCTATTTTAGAAGGAAATTAATTTATTCAATTGGAAGAATTTACATGGAAAGAAAATTTTCAAAGTTTTCTAAATGAAAAGGGGAAATCAGAACAAATTCCTGGTCTCTCTGTCTGTGATGGATATCACAGCTGTACTCGTATACTTTAGTTTTAAAACTTCTACAAATTTTCATAATTGGAAAACAAAGGTTATTTACACATAAATCAAGCTAATGGGATACCTGAGTATGGCAATAGTTTTTCTGAAATTCAGTTGTAATATTAGATTGTCCCAAAAACATCTGCTTTACAACTAATATAAAAAATTTTTGCTAGGTGGGGTAACCAAAGCCTAGAAAACCATTCATTTCTAAGTCTGCTTTCCCTATAATCTACAAAATCCTTCTTTAACCATAAGTCATTCACCTTCACTGATGCACAGGACTTGTGTTGATTGGGATCATTTGTATAGAATTTGAAACAGTCCTACAGATTTTACGAGAACGTAAACACATCCATAAAAAAGGTATTAATTCTTTATAATATTATGCTGGGTTCATGGCTTATACATGGGCATCCTTATAAGGACTATATTTAAACCTGGACTTTAAAATACAGCCTAAATTTCTCTCCTTTTTAAAGAGGAAATGATACTTCACAAAGACTTGCTTTTCATGTCCTTTGAAAATTTTTGTATTCCTGTTTAGTTTTCTTTATTTGTTTTATTTATTTGTTTAGTTTTAAACAGGAAGGCTTTGCTTTCTAGCTGGCTTTTGTCCTTCTGATGCCATCACCCCCTGTTATTAACGGAGCCCTTTAGAAAATATATCTAGTCAAATTTAGGCCTACAGGTGTGTCCTGCAAGCAGCTGGTATAGTTTAAGAACCATGCTGGGTTCATGCTGGGACCTATTTTGCAAAATTTTCCTCTTCCTCTCCTTCTTCCTATGCTGCCTCAAAAAGGTTGAGAGGCATCTCTAAAAAATACTCCTTTTAAGTGCTGGCCTTACTTAGTGTTCCAGCTAATTTTAAGCATGAATAGCCCAATGGACTTCAGATGAAATTGGGTTGTGGATTTGTTGTAGGTTTTTTCAACAGTTTCAGGAAGAAAATAGGGGAATTTTCTTTTTTTTGGACCATATATTTTACATAAATGTAAATCTAAGAAAGAAAACACCTACTAAAAAGCAGCCGTACAGACCTTTTAAATGCTGAAAGATACATTTTTAAAATGCATCTTCTGCTTTACCTTATTTTTAGACATTACGTTAGTCTGCTTATTAGGAACAGTACAGTCATTACTTGGCACATATTAAAACAATTAGATTTCTTTATGTGCATAGAACAGATTTACAACATACTTTTGATGAAAGAATAATGACAGTGGTTATCACTTAATTGTAAGAGAGATTTTCAAAAGCATCTTGTAGCTTGAGTTTTAGGTGACTTTATGCATTAAGTTACTTGGGTGCTTTGGAAAACTGTACCTTTGGTGCTCTCCAAATTTTTAAGCTTGATCCTAACCTTGTATTCCAAAATTATGGAGAAGTATCAGATATTCCCCTGCTTTCCTACTGGAGATTCTGCTCCTGAAGAAACAGCAGCATATCACTTTTACAGAGGAGTAGAGACCTAAGATCCACTTCATCCAAATGGCATTTTTAGTTCTTTAGTAGCAGCTAATATTGATCATTCAGGAAGAAGGAAGCCTGCAAAAGAGAGATGAGAGAAAATCCTGCCGAGGGGTTTTGTAGATGGCCAGGACTGGGCCTTTTGCAGATGCAAAAGTGAGAGTACAACTGAGAAGCCAGATTAGCAACCGAGATAGTGAGCACAAACAAGTTTGGAGTAGGACCTGAATAGCCCCATTCTCTTCTGTCAAATGCTTTTTCAGCTTCTATCAAATCATCTGCCGCAGGGGAGTTCCGTTTATTTGCCAGGTGGATAATGTTGCACACTGTGTTCAGGCATTTTCAAAATCTGTTTCTGACAAATACCACTTGGGAGGTAGATCTACAACGTGTGGATTTCTTGTTACTAAGCAGTTTACTTAATACCATGGCAAATATTTTATGATCTAAATTTATGAGACCAATGATTCAGTAATTACCACAGAGCAACGGATCACAATCAAGTTTTAGAATGAAAATAAATTAGATTTTAATGGAACTGGCCACATTTAGGCAATTATTCACACAACAGCAGCAGACATATCACCAGAATGGGCCACATCCCTTGCCAAGCTTCAAGTGCTGACCAGCAAATGCTAAGAAACTTCTCTACAAAATAACTAGAAATATTATCTTCAAGTAGTTGAGACACTGTGCCTTTCTTAATTTTAGTCTAATAATGATAATAAAAGGTGAAATGTGCTAGCAGAAACTTTTTGTAAACATTCTCTTCAAGAAAACTCTGGACATGGGACATTTCAGCCTGAACGGTGACAGTCTGAATACATTATACGTAACTAAAGCAATTTTCTGACAAGTTCAGGTAACCTTAGCCATAAATTAGCTCAAGAATTTTAGTAAAAATGAAAATAGTCAAAGTAGAAATTTGCGAAAGAATTCAGGCAGTGCATCTGAATTTTACAAGGAAATCCGAATTGTGGGTTTGTAGTAGCAGCAAACTTTGCCTTACAGATATATTGGGCTGTTAATCATCATCATCAGCAGCAGCATCATCATCTTCATCTTTTTGATCTTAAATTTTGTAGCCTTCAAATTTGAAGAAAGAAATAAACCTTCCCTTTTTGGAGGGTTTAGATTAAAGGTGGGATCATCCTTTGCATTTTCAGTTGTGAAGCCTCTTCTCTGGAGATTACCCCTTATTAATTAATTTAAAGTAAGGTAATATATTTTTTACCTATCTATACATTTAACTGATTTAAATAAAGCTGAATGCTGTTGACATGGATTAATTAAATTGATTTTCAGGAAGTTTGCAGTCAGAATTTTTTATTCAGACCAGGAAACAAGGTTAATTAGCTACTGTTAAATGCTTATGGCATCACAAGGCACAGCAAGTGGACTGGCACATGGGAAATATATCAGTGAGGGACAGAGAAGGAATGAGAATCAGAATCTCACTAACTGGGAAGGTCTACTATGCAGAGGGGAGAAAAGAGAAGAAATGAGAAACCTTCCAATACACTGACAAATTTCCACCTTGGTTTCTTATCAGGACTTCATTATCATTGAATAAGGGACAGAAACAAGGCTGAGGTAGGATTTTAATCTCTAATCCTACTGACTGGGCATGAAAGCAGCACACAGCTCAGAATTAATGGAGACATCCGAGAATGTTTGCACTGCCAGAAAGAGACAGCGATAACAGAGGGCTAAGGGTCAAGTCCATTAGCAGAAAATAACATTTTAATTCAGACTGCATTTCAGGAGTTTAGCCTGTTTCCAGTGCATCCATAGTTGTCTAACCTGCTGCAAAACAACCACCCTATTGAAGGAGGGAGAGAATAGTGGGTGTAGATCACCATGACTGAAATGAATTGTGTTAGTCTCTCTTAAGTTTCCAAAAGAGACAATGAATCAGGAGAATAAAGGGGTTTATTTAGAAAAGGAGCCTTCTATTCACAACTCACCTGGAACTTTTTTTTGGCCACAAAATACTGCATCCTGCGAATCACCTTGATGGCAGCACGGTGGTGTTCCCGCAGCCTGTGGGAAAAACGAGGAGGGTGAGGGGGGAAAGAGCATCTCCATCCAGGCAGCAAACACAGCAGGCTGCAGGAAATCCCCCACTGGCACATCAGTGTGCAGTGCAAGCGGTCGTGATCCAGCCTGGCAGCACAAGACACTATCCTGCTGACCCTCCTCACTTTTCAAGAAGGTTCTGAAAATCCAGGGTTTTTTCTGACCCATGCTGGGTTTGCACCCATTTCACAGATAAAAGGTTTCCACGTAACCTCCTTCTGTGTCTAAGCAAACCTCCTCGCAACCCTCCCAGTTTCATTTCCACAAAAAATCCCCAAACTCTCAAGCTCCTGCATATCCAGCCATGAACAGCTTTTATAGTCGCTCCAATTGTTGGGATTTTTGGGGGTTTTTTGAGGTGTACACCTCAAAATTTTGGTACAACATATTTGTTCACTAACATGAATTTTTTTCCCCCAAAGAATTATTTAAATAACAAATTCTTGAAAGATTTTTGATTTCTTGACTGCTAAACAATCCAAATAATCTTGTGGTCGCTGGATGTAACATCTACATACATATTTATCCCCAAACTGAACTGTAACTTAATACGATGACAAAATAATCTGACAGGTCTTCAAAAAATATGTGCCCCTCTTTGTGCATATGCATATGATCTGACAACAGAATAAAAATAAAATAATTTGCTCATTGTGCTTTTAAATGACAGATTTTCATAGAATCTGACATTATTTTTCAAACAGTGCCTTAAAACCAACAGTTATTTCCAAATTTTCAAGGCTTGCAAAAATGATGCATTTTCCTTCTCAACATTAAAATAAAGTATCAAACATTAAATCAATCATTCAGTTTGCTTGTTCTATTACTCTTACCAAGATGCACATGACAGCATTCACACTGAACTAATTAGGGATGGAGAAGTTTTACTTAAGTTCTATAAAACTTTGTGCAAGTTTGGGTCTTTATTATGTTATAGCATGTTACCACCCTCTTCAGCTAAATATAACCTGGGATTTTAGTGAGTATTCAGATTTTTCCTCAGGATAGATCTCCCTCAGCAAATAAGTTCTGCATGTGCAAATGGTGGATGTCTGTCCTCTGAAGAGGTGTAGCTGGGGTGTTCCCCTTCTGAAAATTCACATTTTTAGTAGGAAAACAGCATTTTGCAAAGCCAAAAGCAGAACCAAAAAAAGGCCATAATTTCCTACTTCTAGCTATTGCCTCCCAAGTGGGTTCTTTCTGTTATAGAAATTGTTCAGATTTAGCTATGACAGAAAAGAATACTTTCTCCAGATACAGCATAAAATGCATTGCTTCTCAGGCTAATAACAGCTTTTCACTGCAGGTCTACAGATGGCTACCCCTTAGTGTATTTATAGAATCATCTGTACCTCAATAATTATGGACGAAACTGCAGTTGGATCTGCATAGGAAGCCTTTTCCCTCTTAACACCTTCCTGAGGTGTCTCAGAGACACTGTCTCCAGGCCCCTGCTCCCACAGGTCTGACTGCAACATCACGGTTTGAGTTACAAAAATGGAAATTTGCTGCTCCTGGCTGTAGTGGTTGTGTATTTGGATCAGTTCCCAGTGGACAGAGTTAGCCTTATGCTAGTTCAGGGTACCCCTGTTCTGGGAGCCTGCGCTGCATCATTCTGCTGCTAAGCACTTGGATGACTTCCCTCAAACCCAAAGGAAATAAAGTGTTTGGGCTTTCAAGTTCTGCTTCACGGAGATGAGAGCCAAAAAGGTAAACACTGCTTAATTTTATAGTAAATATCAAAGGTATGATATCATGCAGCTATACATCCTATACATAAAAGCACACAAAAAACATCTTTTGACAAATAGAAATATATTTGAATTGCCATAAAACTGCTTGTAGTGTTTTGGTTTATGCCTCATTTCCTCTGGGGTGTTCTTCACAGTCCATTATTTCTGAGTAAAACATTTTTCTTTGGGACAGCCAGTCACCAGTAGAGCACACCAAATCCCTCATTCTCTATCTAGAGGACAAGTCCCATCTACAAGCAAAGCAGGCAGATAATAAAAATGACATTTGCCATTCAGTGAAATAACAAAGCTACACGACCAAAATGATTTTCCAATGCAGCTATCCACCATCAATCATTTTTCAGTGCTAACATGAACTACTATGCCAGGAGGGAAAGTTAATATTCTCATTTTAATCCTCCCAGCTCCAGTAGGAAGCCTTACAGTAAGCTTGTTTCTGCTTAGGCTGTAAAATGTAATTCTGCACAACAGGCTGTCCTGATTCCCCAAGATTAAATGCTTCTGCGATGAGAGAAGGGAATACAGGATTTAATTAGTAGCCAAGGTTATGATTCACGGTTGTTTGATCTCCTTGGCAAACTGGTAACAAATGCTTTAGCAAATTGAGAGCTTAACCATTAACTGGTGATATTTGTTTGTTCAGCCACTTGTGACATCTCTGAATTTTGGTTATAGAGGGGCTGTCTGCAGCCTCTGGGCACATGGAGCACGCTCAGACATCAGACAGGTACTCTGCATTCCCGCCCTCTCTTCTGTGAATGCTTTATTTTTGTTGGTATGTGGCTAGAAATGAGCTCACCTGAATGTGCTGTCAGAGCACAGCCCCTCACCTTCCCGGTATGTCCATCCCCAGAGCTGGCAGGAGACACTCTGGAGAGGCACTGCTCTGCACAGTGACTCTATGGCAGCGTAGAAGAGGTTTTTGGGGACTGCTGGGGAGCTCAGAGAGCCTTTCTGCTGCAGGGTGCCTGTGGGAGCTAAGCTCTCCTGCAACTGCAATCCCTCATCTTCAGATGTTTAGTTTTGCCTGACTTTGGGGGAAGGCTTGTTGTGTAAGTGCACTAGCAATGGGGTTAGCAGGCCTTTTGGCCTTTTGGCAACAAAGCTATTTTCCTCCCCTGAGCATTCATCAGGCTTTGAGCCCCATCATCACCATACCCATTAATATCCTAACTGACATCTGAAGGAACTTGACAAGCACCATTTGACTGACTCTAACAACCAGCAGCTTGTTACCTTAAAAAGCAATACACATAGAATGCCTTTAAAATCAAGCTAAGGGTTATTATTTCTGATACTGGACAATTCCACAGCCAGCACCCTTCTGAAGAAAAACTGACAATAGCTTTCACTGGCTACCAGTCATTTTCTTTCTCAATATGAACAGGACATCAAGATCACCTTGAATACAGCACATGCTATGCTATGTGACATTTCTCTTAAACTCACAGAATTAGGTCCTGAAGACACCAAGAAATCTACGATGTTGTTATAACCCTTAGGAATCCAGAAGGATGAAGAAGGATGTAACAACTGAAAAAAAGACCATCCTTGCCAATAAATTCATAAAAACCTACATTATTTGCAGGTATAAACTAGGACTGCTTTATGCATGCACTGAAGAAAAACCTGTTGTCAATTCAGACACTATTCAAAGCATAAGAAATGGGCATGAAAAAAACCTGGCAACAAAATACAATTGATTGAGCACCACATTAAAAAAAAAAGCCTGGCAGAATTAAAAGACTAGAAATCCTTAGTTTTTCCTGCTCCTGTAGCTGTTAAGATACTTAACCTACGACCAGTTACTTGAAGGAAACCTGATCTCTTCATCAGTCCATCAGAAATCTGAACTGGAATTTCACTTAAATTGGAAAACAAGCATGATGAAGTACTTTATGTAATTCAACAGATATTCCCATTTGGTCGGAAAGTTTTTATAAATTAATTAATGCTCTGAACTGTTGCAATTAAGGCTTTTGTACATTTGACTGTATATTGTTCACTTTCCCCAGCGCAATCAGCCAAAACCTCGGCAGGTTTCCAAAGCTGTGGCTCAATCCCCAGTCCCACACTCAGTGAATGTCACTGTTCAGCCAGCACCCACCTGCCTTCTTCCTGCCAGAGGACATGCAGGGCCACCCCAGAAGAATGCTCTGGGACAAAGTTAAAACTTTTTGGCTGCCAAAACTGTGTGGCTTTATGAAAAAGGAACTAAGCTGGTGCATGGTTGAGTTGCTCTATGATTCAAGAAAATCCAACCTTTTTTAAAACTAAGCTTTACAAGATTAATCCCCGTTCTGAAATAGAGTTATTTTCATAAAGAATCAGAAAGAAAAAGCAATATTTCTTAATCAGAAATATTTATTGTCCTTTCAAAGCTGCTAAATTTTCTATCAAGCCCTTAGTAATTCTATTAGAGGTTTGTTCCCCTTTTCATGTCAGGAAGGTGTTCTACATATTGGTTTAGTGTTAACAGAAATATTAAAGCAACAGGGCAGAGGAAAGGTGGTGCTAATTTCCTATTTCTAACACTTGCTTTTTTGTTCATGTGCAGAACATTTCATTATCAGGACTGCAATGTCTGGCACAGACCTCCCAACACACACGGACTCTGATATTAACAGAGCTGAAAGGTCAACGCTGGTGATTCAGAATGGCTTTAACAAGAATGATAACACAGTTGGAGACAGCCACAGATTTATAATATCTTTCACAAAATGCCCATTTCTCAGTAAGCCTAGCATTGATTTGAAGTTTTTAAAACCTATTTAAATTCTCTGCAGTCATCTTAAATTTCTGACTTGGGACAGGGTAAAGTATTAAGAAAGAAGACTGAAGTTGGTTGGCCTGAAGCTTTTGGCAGTAATCATTATTTAGATTTGAGCTTTATCTTCAATGCATCAGTTTTTAATCATATGTTGTGCATGTGAAGTACTTTTTTCCATTCAGACACTGAAAAACACTCCTTGTCACAGAATCTGGTGGATGAGATTCAGAGTAACTACATTAAGCCATTTCATTAGTGCATTTAAGTCTAATGAAATCTTCCATCCTTATTCCTCCAGGCACTTTAGGTACAAAATTTGCTGTGGCTCAAGCTTATTTTGTCATTCCCTGCCTACTCCCAGTTGATGGGAATCTCTCTGCACTGAGCTACATTTTAGATGCTGAAAATTGGAAGAGATTAGCTTGTATTGCTATGTGTACTGAAACAGGAAATACTTGATCACCATACACAGGGATAAAATCAGAATCACTGATTATTTCCAATATTTTCGACTACCCAATGTCTCCTTTCGTTTGTTGCTAGTTGTTTGCCATCATTATGGTCAGTTTGGTGGAGGTTCTCTACACACAGCCTGGCCCATAAATGATTTGCAAAAACTATCTTAAGGATAAATCAGCAAAACCTGCCCAGAAGTGTTAGAAAAGTATGATGACATTTAAAGAGCAAAACACTTACAAATCTGAAGTTTAATTAAATGGGCTTAGCTTACACAGAATCACAAAATGGTTAGGGTTGTAAGGGACCTTAAAGATCATCTTGTTACAACCCCCTGCTTTGGACAGGGACACCTTCCTCTCAACCACATTGCTCAGAGCTCCATCCAGCCTGGCCTTGACCACTTCCAGGGATGGGACATCCACAGTTTCTCTGGGCACCTTGTGCCAGTGCCTCACCACCCTCACAGAAAAGAATTTCTTCCTGATACCTCATCCAAACCCACTCTCTTAGTTTGAAGCCCTTTGCCCTTGTTCTGTCATTACTTGCCCTTGTAAACAGTCTGTCTGCATCTTTCCTGTAGGCTCCCTTCAGGTACAGGAATTTACTAAATGCTCCCATGACATTTTCAGTGTAAGCAAAGTTAGAAACTAGTGACAAGACAAATCAAATTTGGATGAATAATATATTCCCCCATGGTTCTCATCACTGCTGTCTTCCCAAGTTTAAATGTTACATATTGCACTTCACAGTGCAATAGAACCACAGAAAGAGTAGATACACATAGAACAAGAAGAATCACAAATAGAAGGTAAGCTAGATTTTAAAAAATTCTTTGATCTCAGCATTCAAAGGCCTTTTAGTAATTACTGGCAAACAATCTGTTTATGAAAGAACTGCATCTGTTGAACTCCTGTTCATGCTTGTAAATTAGTTATGAATGAGATTTCATCAAATGAATTTGTTCATCTAAGCACTGAATAATGCAATATCAATAGCTAATTAATTTTATGAAGACATTTGAGTAATAATTTCTATAGAACAGTATGTTTCAAGGGTTTACTTTCAAAAATAAAAATTTATTTGATTTACATGCATGTCTTATAATATAATTTCTGTTCCCAACCTAGGGGAATGCAGGGGCTGACTTTGATGGGAGTATCAGTGATTCTGTATTAAAAAGTTGCTCTGCAGGAGTAATGTCAAATTCAGGCTCTTGGTGAACCCTTCAGCCAGTAAACAATTTTATTATTTACCAACTGTGAACATTAGCCCATGGGGAAGTAGCTTAAGTTGAATTAACGTTTGTACTCTTCTTCCCCCATTATGTAATTTCCCATCTATATGTGGCTGGTCTTTTTTAATGTAAAATATGTAATTTAAAAAACACAGTCATCTTTTAATGGATTTGTATTTTATTCTACAAACAGCTTTAATGTCACCCTTCTCAAAAGTCACGGGTTTAACTAAGAAATTCTTTCATGTAGTTATAACAATCCTCTTTTCTCTACAAATAGTCTGGCTTTCTTTGATTTGGCTTGCAGATTTTTAACAGACATACAAAGAAGAACAAGTTTAAGAAATAACATCTCCTTTGGGGAAATTTTGATGTTTTAAACAAAAAAACAAAAAATGCTTTCCAACTAAACCTAAGAGGACCCAGAATAGGATTATGGAGTGTCACACTTAAATTTGTTCAACTTTCCTTTGGGTAAATAGTCCAACAACCATGATGCCTAGAACCAAGACAAATTGCTGTAGCTAAAATGAAGATCAGGTGTAGGTTTTCAGAACTATTGGCATGCTGGGGCAAACAGATGTAGCATCAGAGACTTTCTTTGTGGTCTGCCCACAGTGATGGTAGCTAAGAACACAAATCTTACAAGAATAGTTCTTCTTGAAATCAGGCAAGAGCAAGATATTTCTTGTGTGTCCTAAATCGCCTTTGATTTATATTTTCAGAATTGCATTTTCACTTATGCCTGTTACTAGGACATGAAGAGCTGCACAAAGAACATGGGGGGAAAAATAGGAAAACAAAATTATCTTTGGAAAGGACTGAAAAGCCATATAAAGAAAGCAGGAAAAATATACAAGCCACTTCCCATTTTGTCAGAACCAATTACTGTTTCACAGCTTTGGTGATGTCATTATCAAATACCAAATGATATTGACGTCCATATTAAATCACAGAGTACCCTTATCCAGCTCTTCACTCTCTGCATCTTACTGAGTTAGAAAACTGCTGCTTTTTCACATGGTTTCAAGGCCAAGCAGCTTGAAAGTAGCGAGACACAAATGAGATCACAGATAAGTAAGTAATAATGCGCAGCACTCTTACAGATGCAGTCTGACACATTAAACTCCTTTTCTAAAGAAGCTGAATTCAGAACACAACAGAGCTTTTTGTTCAGTGCACACAGGAAGCCATGGGCATTATTATTTTGCTTCCTCAGGTTAAAAGCCATCTTTTCAGATAAAAAATAATATTTTTTTTCTGCAGAGCTTTTAATTTATAGCTCTAAATTATACAAGGAAATGCAGGGCTACACTCAGAGGCACTAGGAAGAAATAACCATTTTTCCTCTGGCTACTTGCCTCTCTATTGTTAGCCTATTAAACTTACAATAACCTTCGAATGTTTAACTGGCTGATACTACACTACTTCATTATGCTCGAGAAGTTGCTCACATACACAGTAGCTTTTTGCTGTGCTCACTGTAGGGAGCTACAAGGCCCCTGCATACTCAAGGCTGAGTTTGACTTTTCTATTTGGCTTAAATTGCAGTGCTCAGAATGCACCTCATACACAATCTGTATACAAAAATAGCTAATGTTGAATATGAAATGTTGAAGCATCAAAATAATGTAACCCACTGAGATTTCTTAACTATGTGTTTTTATTCTCAATTATTTGCTTCTACTCTACATAACACATGCTAATTCAACATGTGCTGTATCTCACATCTTAATTAGGACTCATCTTGTGGAACTACTGCTGCCATCCCATTTAACCTTTTGTTTTGAGACAAAAGAAATAAGCTTTCATTGGGTCAGCTACTGACGCAGTTCATAGGGGATCCATGAAAGGTCAAAGCTGTATTGCGTTATTTAAACCTCACACAATGACTCCAGCCAGAACCTCCTTCAGTTTTTTCCCACATCTCAGTGATATATGTATTTTCAATAATGGTGAATAGATGTAAAAAACATTGTCCCTTATTTGTAAAACCAATCACAGGCAAGAGGTTAGAGTCACTTATACATCTTCACAAATTCAATTACTCTACCAAGGCAAAGCTGAGAGAGTATTTCAGCTGTTCAACACACACGGAAGTCATTGCATGGTTGTGACTGAAAAAGTGAAGCAGGTCTCCTGTTGCAGAGACAGGAATTACAGCAGGAAAAATACCTGAAAGGAAAAGGCCATTGATGTGAACAGCAATATTTAAATAATTACCAAAATCAGTGATGATAGTATTTCAGAAGTCCTAACACTTTTTTTATTACAGAGGTGATTGGGAAATTCTCCTGCTCCTCTGTAATGAAAAGGAGAAGGTGGAAGTTGCTGCTGTGTAGCTCTAAGCACTGAATTCTGAAATCAAGCTGTATCCAAGCCCCCACCATTGCCACAGAAATCCACTGAAAAACATGAAGCCAAACTCTGCCTTCATTTTCACCATGGGACCACAGAAGGGACTGGGAGCTGATGGATGTTATGTCACCTTGGCTCCTGGCCTGCCATCTCTGTAGGGGCTCTGGATGTTACTGATGCACAGTGATAAAAGTGTGCTCTCACAGCTGCACTTTTACTGGGTGTAGTCTCCAAAAATAAACTGATAGAAGACTGCAAAGGCGAGGGTGTTGCTGTGGTTTGTGCAAGCTGCAATGAAAAGCACGGCAAAGGGTGAAAGATGCTATTAGGACAAGGGGACTTCACTTCTCTTGTCAAACCTATCACTTCAGGGAAAAAAGGCAGTTACAAATGTAGTTCAAAACTGCAGTTTTTGCAACTGGAAGCATTCTCCAGGATTTGTTATTTTACAATGGTGGGGAAACACATGGGACTTCAACTTGTGGAGAACAGCTTTTCCCTATAAATCACAGAGTGTAATCTGAAACCTAGAAACAGCACAGGGGCTCACATTTATGGATTTAAAACAGATGAAGAGCAAGCATGCTCTTAACCCTTTCCCCATAATTCCTTCCCAGTACAAAATAAAAATGAATATACAAATGCTGAACAGAAATTAACTTGGCAAAAATCAAGATTAATACAATTCTGTAAAAATGAATAGTTTAGACTTCCCTAAGGACACAAGCACAGAATTGTGCTAAAGCAAAGCACTGTAAAACTGTTAGAGCATAATCCAGTCTTTGGACTGTTCTTTCATCAACTTTTATTTAAGCAGTTTATCTTACTGAGATTAGGATCTCTCCTATAGAGCAAGACCTGGCAAACACAGGCCTCTGGTTTTGAATATCAGGCTATATTTCACTGGGAATGAAGTAACCAGCAGCCTGTCATCTCACCATAATGTTATAAACTCCTTAATCAGGCAATAGGAGCACTAATACTAACACATTAGTAATAATTTCTCTTCAAAAATATGTAAGAGCATTAAGATGACATATTGTTTATTTATCGTTCCTTAAGAACCCCTATCATTTCTGAATCAGTTGAGCCTCTCCTATTGCTCACTGGACAAAAAAAAACCCCAAAACACAGCAAAGCCTGTTCCTACTTGAATCCTAAGACACAGCCTTCTTCTTGATTTGCAATTTTTTAAAATTTAAATTTAAAAACGCACAGTGTAAAAAAATGGACTAGAATATCAGCATTGCCAAGATGCATTAGTCTATACCTTGTCAGAGTCCCAGTACTTGCAGAAATTCACTCACATAACACAATGGTGTGATTAAAACCAGAAATGGGCCCAGATTGAAATAAAGTATGATGGTATGTCATGTCAAATCTCTACCCAGTGTAATATTTTAGAGAAAACTCTAAACCAACCATCCCAGGACAGTCAACAGGAGAAGAGGAAAAATAATTTTAAGCTGACTGCGAGATCACTCATCTGCAGACACAGTATTTGCCTGTGGTAATTCAAGCTCTGTCCCTTTATTGGCTGCAGTTCAGTGAAGTGGTACTTTTGTCCACGTCTCCTGATGAAAACCTGGGGTGTCTATGGACTTCACTGAAATGTTGCAGTTGATGGAAAAAATATCTCTAAAGTGGCAATGATGGGCACCTGAATCTTTTTCAAGTGAAGAAACAGCTGCCTGAAAACAGCAGAAAAATGCATCATGGAAAAGAATTCAGTATCAGCCACTGGGCATGTTGTGGAGCATAAAAAATAGTAATGGCTAGAATTTTCTGCTACAATAATCAGAGGGGCAATATGAAAAAAAATCTGAGCTCTTTTGAAAAATCTTGCTGAAGCTCCTTTATGTAATATTAGTTGCAAAGAAAGATTTGGGGAGAGTGTAAGAGAAAAAATTATGCTACTAGCCTGATTCTGTCTTATGACCTACATTTGGTATGTCAAATGGTGTGTTAGCAGATCACCATAACCACAAAAGTCATGTCTTCTATTTTTAAACCATTTCAAACCAAAGACTGATTTTTCACAAATACATGCTTTGTGGAAATCTGAAGATTAGACCCATCAATGGCTTCACCTTCATCCTTTAATCACTAAAGCATTTTCAAGCTGCAGTCCAAGCTGAAGTAGACCACCCAATGCTTCGCTTTATTCCTGCAGATGCTCAGATCTAGACACCACCTTTACCTCCTGTGAACCCATGATGACAATGGTATATGAACACCACTGGGATTTCCAAACATGTGCATCAGACAATCTAACTAGCTTGGGATGGATACACAGTTCTGAAACATCTCATGAGACTATCTAAATTACTGTGATAACTTGACCTATTCCATATGCACAAATTCTGTTAGGAAGAAGGAAGATGCACTTTGCATCTTGAAAGCCACTAAAAAGAGGGGCTGCATCACATTTACTGAATCATGTATTCCAAAGAGATGGACAAACCCTTCTCTAAAGCACATCCAGAGCAAAAGTTCCTGCCTGAATGTACCAAGTTGCTTTGAGTCCCCATCTTGCCACAGTGGGTGCAAGACATGCATGAAGCCAAGAGGCGAACAGAGGCTTGAACCTACACACTGGCTTGGCATGCCAGGGAATCAGTAGAAACCTGGAAAATCTGTACGTACAAGAAGACATTTAAGACAGCAAATGTAGATTATATATTGTAGAGGACTCTAGATACACTCTTATTAATTTGGTTCATGTCTTTTTTGTGGAAAAATCTGATCTGAAACATCCCATTTCTCTTGTTCAATCTAATAGTTAAAGAATATACTGTGTTATTACTGTTGCAAAAAGGCTAGGAATTTTATGAGCTGATATGCTGGAGACAGAAACTGGCTGGGACTGACTGCCCTGGTATGTGAACTCCATTTCTTTCTGTGGCTTCAAAGCACAAGCACAACTCAACAATGTATTTTTTTTTTTAACTAGAATTATCCTCTGGTAAGTTAGCTATGTAAAGCAGAATGTGTTTTAATTACTTTTCCCCCTCTTAATTAAGAAACTGTTAACAAGGCCAGCTTTGTATTTCCCTTTAATTTGTTACATAGAAAAAAATATTTGTCTTAATATTCCTATTTCATTGTGTAAATATGTGATGATGTGTACAGAAAGATTAACAGTTGAATACTTCGTTAGAAATATCAGATTACTTTGTAACTTTACAGCCTTGAAACACACATTTTTGCAAAGCAATAATTCCTCAGTAAGGGCTGAGCATCAGCTCAGTTACACTCCGTGTAGGGAACAGAAATGCCTTGATCCTGGCAAGTTTTAGGTGGGCACACAAGAAAGAAAAATTCTAGTATTTCTAGAATTAAGAAAGCCCAAGCTCTCACTCTCAAGTATCTTAGCTACACTTGATTTTTCTACTTTACTTTTTCTGGATCTGTCTTGGATTATTTGTTCCCATTTTCACAGTCCTTCATAGCTTACTGTGACTTCAGCCATCAAATCTGTCTTCACTCTGTGTGCTACCACTCAATAATCATGCAAACATCTTTCCACACTTCCTGTCTTGTTGTCTTTTACCAACCAGTTCTGCAGCAGAACGTTCTCCTATTTCTCCTAACTCACAGGTTTCATATCTTTTTCTTGACAATTGAACACAGTTCAGAGAATATAATCTTCATATCTTGAGGAGACAAATGCTAAAGAGGAACATTGTAAAATTAGCTTTTCATTGTGGCTATTGGTTTTGCAACCATGCTTTCTGTGCTAAACAAATTATACAGATGTCTTAAAACCAAGCAAAAACTTCTTTCAAACTTTTGCAAGACCAGTTGTTTTGAAAGTAAAAGGACTTACTAAACCTAATTAGCTCTTCCTAGTAAGCACTTTGCAGATACACTGCAGTAGAAGGCCATAAATTATTCAATTTCTGACTGATTATTTAATTTTAAAAATCTATTTATATAAGCTAACATGCATAGTAATTGACATACAGTGGTCTATGAAAGGAAATTGCAAACAAGAACTGGAGAAAAAAGGAGTAAAATTAGATTTTGCAAACAACAAAATGGAGAAGGTATTTTAAAGAGGTAAGGAAGGTGAGGAGACTTTCAATAGATACCTCAGTGATGCCCGACTGAAAATCTGAGAAAGTGGGAAGTGTGAAATGAGAAAAGTGCAGTGAAAATCAGTAGTACTTTTCCACCAGCTGCTTTTACACCTTGCCTTTATAACCATGAGTTCTTCACAGTCCAAGAGCAGACAAGAGAGCAGGCTAAGCAGGAACACTAAAACAAAAGTAGGTTCATTTGTGATCTAGAACTTCACACAGCGCTTATCAGCACTGAAGGAACTAATGCATGATGCCACCCTCAAACCAACAGCAAAGAGTTGACTTCACAGTTCCCATTGTTCAGTTCCTTAATTTTAGTCTCTATTATTAAGCCCTGCTCACTTTGGGGACTGAAAAACAGTTCCAAGTTTTGAAACAATATCAAGAAGAGCAGGAATAGGCTTATCACACCCCTGGAAGAGCTTTTTGTTTGGGTTTAATGCTGCTTTCCTCCCTGCCTAGGATGGTATGAGAAAACCAGCCAAGGGTATTCCATCTGTGGAAGGTGTGGTTTCAGCTAAACCAGGCTCCAAGGCTGTATTTTATTTTCCCCTTCACATGCCCTTTTTATTCATATTTTCCTCTCCTTCCAGTTTATGAAAGCGTGCTCTCACAAGGTCAATCTACTGAGACCTTAATGAGAGCATGAACAACATCTCAGGTGCAAACAGGTAATTATCTATCCATTCAAAAGTACAAGTGATATTCCCCCTTTATTTTCCCCCACATAATTTTATTATTCAATTTTTGCATGGATTTTGGAATACAGAATAAAAAACACCCATTAGAAGAAAATTGAAGTCGCCTTGTCAGCCAACACGTTTAAGCTAGTATTGATTTTCCTGGAATTTGCTGATGAACAAATCATGTATCCTGAATTCCACTTAAAAATCCTATTAAATATCCTGCAGTAAGCAAATGCCAGTTTATAAGAGTAAATGTCTATATTACAAGTAGTGGCAACCCAATATTTATTGGCCTGCAGGTCCGCAAGGCCCTTTTTGGCCTTAAGTTGTCTGATCCTGTGAAAAGTTGTGGCTTAAAGGGAAAAATCAAATAATTAATAAAGTTGTATATTTTCTCTTTCTTTGCAGGTTCTTAGAGTAGCTTGGCTTATAAAGACAGAGCCTTTTTTGGAGGATTTTGTGTGTAAGATATTTGGATCAGGAAAAAGCTTGGAAGTTTGGTGGTATTTATAGCCTGATTTTGAATTGTAATGTCAGCAATCAGTTTACAGATGTTTTGCTTTGTGGAGGACCTGGACAGATTTATAGCTTTTCCACAGGGAAGTACAAAATTCATTAATTACTCATTGCTTGTTATTATTTTCTTATCATCAATAGGACATTTCCTTACCATTGATGGTGGACTTGCAGTGTTGCGTTAATGATTGAACTTTATGAATTTAATGGTCTTTTCCAGCCTAAATGATTCACTGATCATGTTTTAAATGAAATAACTCCAGTCAGAATACAAGGAAAACCAAGCTGATAAACTGCTTAAAATTCAACCAAACCCAGACAAACTACAAACAAGTTGGAGCGACTACAGCCAGAGAGACTCCATCCTGGAGTGCTGTAATAGGAAGCTCTTAAAAATCTGTGTTTGCTGTTTATGCAGAAATGCTGAGCCAGGCACAGCCAGCTCCGTGTGGGCAGAGAGTGCCTGATGGCCATGCACGACACGGAGACTCTGTTGTGCATTTCAGGGGTCAGGGACCCCGTGATGACTTTTTTCAAGCCAGGGCTGATGACTGCTGGGGAGCAGCTCTGGAGCTGTGACTGCAGCTCATCCCATGGGCTATTTACCCCTGCAGCAATGCCAGTGAGAGACCTATGAAAAGCTACGACCTATGAAAAGTTACAACCTATGAAAAGTTACGTCTCTTAAGAACAGCAGAGCTTAACGCATGAGGCAAATGTGCTTTTTGTGCACATTTTTTCAGAGATTTTCAGCCTCTAGCACTTCGTGGTAGCACTGTTGGTTTTTTTTAAACACACTAAATAAATTTCTAAAGATGCAAACAGACAACTAAAAACACTCAGGCAAACCCTATCAAATACTCATCTGGTCTTTAATTGAAACAAAAATAATCTTGCTTAATCTCAGACCAAACCAGAAACAAATGGTTTGGTCTTTGGAAAACTCTTGGAATTTTACATTCAAAAAGGCTTAAACATATTTTCTTCTCACTAATTACAGTATTTTCACAACTATAAGGTGCACCAGATTATAAGGTGCACTTCTGAGTTGTTGGCAAATTTCCGAACTTTGTCCATATAAAAGGCGCACTGGACTATAAGGCGCACTCTTTTTTTTCTTTTAGGGAGGAGCAGTGCGCAACAAAGTAACGAATTACTAACGGAAGCGGGTGATAGCGGGGTTTACTGGCAGGTGCTCAATTTGTAAACATTTTTCATGGATGGGCGTAGCCTTTAAATGCAGCCTCCGGTGCCAGCTGGCGCGGCTCTCATGGCTCGCACTTCCAGGTTGGCAAATCTCTGAACTTTGTCCACATATAAGGTGCACCTGATTATAAGGCGCACTTCTGGGTTTCAATCAAAATTTTAGACTTTAAGGTGCACCTTATAGTCGTGAAATTACTGTACTTTTGTTCGCAAGTCAAGACATAAAGCAGCAGTGATAAAATGCCACAATAAGGAATGTATGTAGAATTTCCAGTCTGATTTGGAAGCAGGAAGAAACAAACAACCAAACAAAAAGCTTAAAATCTTTTCCCTCAAGACTTTCATGACACAGTTTGAAAACCCAAGAGATTTGGATGAGTCTGAGGGGCTCCACATGAGGCAATTTTTGCTAAATTCTCTGAATGTTTATCCACTGCTATTTTATTGAGAAAATGACATTGCTCTCTAGAACATATTATCAATTTTGTCTTACTTGTGCTGTAACCAGATGGCCTTTGCCTACATTTAAATGCAAGTCTAAGAATACACCTAAGAATACTTTGTAAGTTTAAATATGATCCTCTTTTGAACAGTGTTTACATGTGTTGTCTGTGTGTGTATATACATACACCAGACAAAACAAAGCAACAACAGATAAAAATTATTTTTACTAGTACAATTAGGTGATTAAATTGAATTTATGGGGGCTTTTTTTCCACTCAGTTCCCTTTTTTCCTCAGAAGTATGGAAGGCCCTGAAATGTTTTATCCTAGACAGCAGCCTGTACTGATACCTGTAGCTGACACCTGTATCCATTTTCCAGGGATACATCGATACCAAGCTATTAGGACAATTATTTGTTTGCAGTCAAGTCTAAAATGAAGTCCAAATAAAATCCTAAATGATTTTTCACATCAGAGTATTTTCCTGAATCTGGGCTGAAGTGAATGCAGTTACAATGCATTTTGATGAAGAGTATCTCAGAATTTCTGAACAACTCTTGCAGCTTAGGATTCCCTTCCAATAAAATTAAAGTGCTAACTGGCTACAGACAGTATTTTCTGGTACAAAGTGCTGTCCTACAGCTTGTTTTTATTCTGATACTCAAATTTATTAAGGTAAAGCACTATAACATTCATCTTCAAATGCAGCAATAAGTTTTTCTTATATAATTAGGCCTACATCACAAATTAAGCTATGTGCAAACTAAATCTGGACATTTCTTTACCTTACTGACTCCTTACAAGTTAAATCTACATAATAAATCTATATAAAACCTCCATCTGGTTTCCAAAAGGAAGGTTTTAAATTATTTTGAATTTCATAGATATGAACTTCTAGATAAAAAATGTAATCTTACTTTACTACACATTAATCAGCGTAACACAAAATATTTTATCAGTTCCAATAGCACAATCCTCACTGTTTTAATAGAAAAAAATAGGTTTAATTTCTGCCTGTGTGTATATATGAATAAATATATATTTGCTTGCTTGATATTAATTGCTTAATTTTAATTAATTAAATTCACTTGCTTAATTAATTGTTTCATATTAATGTGTCTACTGAACCACAGAGTTAGTTCTCTTCTTTATCTGATAAGAAGAATATTTAGAGTAGTTGGTTGGAAGAAAAAAGAAATGGAATACAAAATGGATGAAATGTTGTATCCTCTAAATGACATCAGGCCCTTCCAAGTTTGTTGGTTTTTGCAAGGATTTTATATACAACATATAAGCTTTAAGATGCTTTTCCACTTCAAAACATTTAGATCTGCATATAACTTGAAGGCTCAAAGGACAGAAATCCAACAATCCTCTTCAAGTCAGTGGCAATTCAGAGAATTTTCATGAGAGAACTAAAATAACTGGTATGAGTCCACCGGAATAAAAAATCTGCCCTATTGTGTGTTACTCATGTCTGTTACTCAGTTACTAAGACAGCCTTAAATAAAAACATGTGGATTATATAATGACATATAATTGTTTAGTTTTTGCAATGTACTCTCACCTAAGTAGATAATTGGCAACAAGGACTGAACATGAGAACTTTTGACCTGAAATTAATCTTTTCTTTTTTTTTTTTTTCTGAATTTAACAGGAACATGCACTCTGTTCTCTCAACACTTAAAACAATTTACACCAATTCTTGAAGACAACATAAAAGGCAGACGACATAATACAAGAGGATGTGCCCTAAAATTATTTCTCATCTTAATCCAGAGCTGTCCCTTCACAAGGGTTATCTGACAGGGTAGAACCTTGGCCTGCTGAAGTAAATAAAAGTTTTGCTATTGATGTCACTGGGTTGGAATTTCTTCTATTGTCTTCAGACACCTGGACAGCTGTCTGAACATCTGCTGAGGTTGTCTTTAAAAAGTCAAAGTGCAGTTTCTTGCCAATACTCTGATCTGCTGGTGAAGACAACTTCATCCCATTAAAAAGTACTTACAAATTAGCGTTCATTAGAAGTTGCTGTGCCTGACTTGTTTGGTAGATTTATTATGGAGCCCTCTCACTTGAGAAAACAATCAAATACTTTCTTGCTTCCCAGAACCACATTTTTCCCGACCCCCATGAAATCATGGTGCAGTAAACCATTTTTCCAAGGGTACACAGGAAGTCTGTGGTGAAGCCAAAAATTCCAAGTCCCGTGAAATTATTTGAACATATTCTTTTAATTTTTTTAAATTTATTTTTATATATTTTTTTTTTTTGTTAGAAGTATCAATAAAGAATGAGAAAATGAGGAAAAGAAATGAGGGAGGTTTATCCTGGTGAACTAACATTTTTCAAGCCCAACATTTTGTAGAAGCACAATGATTTAGTGTGCAAGGCAAACACTGAACATGCACAAACACAAGCCAGGTTATTTCCCAATGTATGATCATAGATGCATACATCAAAATATTTGTGTATCTCTGCTTCTAAAGGCACAAGGAACAAGCAAGGGTCTGCCTATAAATGGCAACATTTATGTGACCATTTATAGAACAGTGACAAGAAGAATACAAAATCTATATTAAAACTGAAAAGTTTAGAGAGATCTCACTACAGCTGCTAAGTATAAACAACTCTTTTCGCATTTCATTTGTCTCTCACTTTTTGTATTTAATGTAGGCTTCCTAACTAAGCTTTCCAATGATACAGATTTCCATTTAAATTTGCTATTCTGTGCAAAAAACAAATGCATTTTCTAGAAATGACTGGTTTTACAAAAATGGGGTCATTGGCAGGAACTCAGCCTCACCAGGCTCACTAATGTTAGAAAAAATTAATGATACAGTCTAAGTTCATTAGTCCAAAGCACAATTGCCTGATATTTAGGCAGCATTAAACACTGGTTACATGTTCTTGGTGTGTTGATGTTTGGGGAGACTTAACAGTAGTGCCTGTCTCAAAGGTACATGCCCTGATAAAAGTGTTCACTCTTTTAATATTTCACTTTATCTCCAACAACTTACATTGAGCTAATATGAGGAATTTCTCCGAATATTTTCAGAAATCCAGCCTTGCTGCAAGACCAATGCTTCAGCCAGACACAAAGCCCTTCCACACCCCTGAAATATCCTTTTCCCCAGACTGTGCAATGCACTTGCCTGAGTATGCACACGACATCACAACTGCAACAAAATATACAGTAGTGTTTATAACTCTGACTTTAAGGTTAACCAAGTACATTCAAGGCTTCAAGAAAGATCCTGCCTGAGAGTAGGGGAAAAAATTCTAGGAAGGCTGAGGAACAGAACATTAAAACCTTTTGTAGATGTCATACTGTCAGTATGTTGGAATCAGATATATATAAAAAAAGGCACATCCAAGTGACTTCCCTACTCTCAGCATTTAACCATGGCTCCCAGTATGCAGGGTAAGATGTTAGTATTCATTTCATATAATATTGTACATATACATTGAATTTTTACTTCAACTTACTTGGACTCCTTTGTTACCTAAACATGAACAGTCATTCAAATTTCCCACACGTGAAAGCTTGATGTTTATACAACAATGAGTTTTTCCAGGAGTCAGAAACAGAAAGTATTCTAATTTAACTAAAAAAAAGGTTGCAGTAACAATTCCATGCTGCTGTAAATATATGGACACTTCCACTGAGTGCAGTGGGCAATGCCTCACAGGGGTAAAACACCCTTGAAAGATTTGCAAGGATGAGGCCAGAGGTTTTTTCCTTCTATAAACCAGAAACAAATCACCAAAAGACTGTTTCAGGAAAAAAAAAAAATTAAACAGAGGACCAATACATTAATTTTGAAGAATCTGATGTTAACCAAAAGGCTGTGGCCTGGGCTGAGGTACAAACTTCCAGCCTGATAATATTTACAGAGTGAAGTTAATACTTACAAATACAGTGATAAAATACAAATCACACAAAGCCCATGCAAGGAGACCCTCCAGATAAAGAGGCAGCCCAAGATGCCCTATTTTTACTTAAGGCACTTTTCAAATTTAGTATTCCTCCAGCATACTTCCTACCCTAAGTACTGAGGTCTTGCAATGTCCAAAGCACTTCAAGACAAAATTTTCAGCTTCTTGGGAACTGCTGGTGTGAGAAGCAATAGCACAGTGCAAGCATTAATACAGAGAAGTGAAATAGCCCTGACCATTGCAAATTCAGATCAAACCTTTGCTGCAAGCTCACTTTTAAAGGGCAACATAGCCATGTGCTATTGCAATGCCACACTATTAAAGTTGTTAACCAGATTTAGAGAAACCTAATGTAGTTGAAAAATACAAATAAAATCCCACTATTCCTGCAATGAGTAATTAACCATATTTTCAGCTTTGCCTTCAGCATATGGCTGCCACTGGTAGGAAGGTAGAATTCAAGCAAGAGAAAACAAGACCTTACTTTTGTCCCATTTAATTTGCCAAGCAATTCCGTTTCTTGTGAATTTAGTAACATATTAGAGCCTTTAGTGAACAGTAATCATTGGAAGTATTAGGAAACAGAAGCTAAGGATTAACCTTGCATTAAAACTACTGTTGACCTTATAAGAGTGATTATTTATTAGTCTATGAAAATCATGACATAACCTCACAGCTCATATAACTATTCAGGTGTATTATAAAAATAAATAAATACCATCCTTCTCTCACCACCAACAGCACTACACTTGAAATCACTTGCACTTGAAGTTTTAATACTGATGTATAACAGATCAACACAAAAACAGCATTCAGATTACTGCTAAGGTTGAAAGGTTTATCAGTAAATTTAATAATTGCTGCGTGAATGAAAAAGTTCACCAAAATAAAAAGAAAGATTCAAGTCTGCTTTGTATTTACTTTGAGTATATAATTTTGTTTAGAATACAGAGAGTTAAAAAGCAACTTCTTGGTCATACTCAGTTGTTTGTGCAGCACCAAATTTAAATCCAAGAGAGATTATGAGAAAATTTGCTGCAGGCTGTCAGACCTCATTAAGTTAATGGAACTGGTAAATTGGCACATTTCCAGCACATTGTAGAAAGAAAAGCACTTTCAGCTCAAGAGTGAAGGAGATCTAGTTTCGGTTTGGCAGCTAAAGGAGATTATTAGCTATAAATAATGGCTGCACTGAGATGACTTATATGGGATTGCTTGACCAAAATGAAGTTGAAGAGACAAAAAACATTAACATTTTGAAATGAATGATACAGTCTCTTTGTTGGATGGAATCTAGAACAGCTTTGTGACATTTTCCTTTTAAAGCCTTACTATTTACAAAATCATCTAAAAGTCTTCGTAACGAGCTTAGCTACCACTGAACTCATTAACAGAGAGAAAATTCTTCTCTTTGTTGAGCCTTCGAATCTCTTTAAAAGATGCTACGAACCAGTGCTTTAGCATGAGTGGTAATGTGCTGTGATGCACTAATATATTAGTATAAGCGAATTATATTATTTTGGTCTGAGTTTGTGGCATGTTTCCAGAGCTGGGACAGCAGCAGGGTATCAGTACCCACAAAGGGCATGGAGCAGAAATCAGCAGACCTGGGAGATGCTTGTTTGCTGAGCCATCAGAAAAAACAAAATGCAGAAGAATGTGTGTGTGTGTGTGTGTGTGTGTGTGTGAGAGAGAGAGAGAGAAACAGAGGAATTTCTCTTGGGAAAATGAGATCTACACTTTCTTACTTTTACGTTTCTTAGAAACTTGAGGTAAGAAATACCAAAGTGGTAAATCATCCTAAATGGTGAACTACTGAAGATCAAATTTTATACCGATAAACCCACATTCTAGGGCTTAGGTATTGATATTAAATACCCGTATGGCCAGGAACTGTTTCTATCAATTTACGTATCTGATTTGAAGTTGACTGGGTATTTTCCATTCTTCTATGGCAAAATTTTTGGAAACAGGTGCTGATTTACAGCACTTATTAAAAAAAAGTGCAAAGCCCGATTCCTTCTGCATAAAATGAGAACAAGAATTCTACTGTTAACTTAATTCATTCTTTCTTTGTCCTCTTATTGTTTCTCTGGAACACATTTTAAAGGAACATGAGGCCAGTTTCTGCGCGTATTTTGGCCTTTGCTTCTTTGTCAAGCGGTCGCTGCAGGGTGTGCATGTGCCCTGAGTGAGTTTGGTAAGAACACCTGTTACCTTGCAGCCTGGATTAGCCTCACGTGGGTCCTTTTTCTATACTGCACTGGAGGGACATTCACCACTGAGCAGCTCATCCAGACCGAATCCAGCCACCTTTGCTCGTGCTACAGCCAATTTCCCCAGGCACAGTGGGAACAGAAGCACTTCAATATCTGCGCGTGTCTGCTTTTACTTTAGATTTGCTGCTGAGTGACTACTGAATTCTGCCAAAGAAAGTAAACATCAGGTTGCCTCCTTATGAATGAAAGCTTTATTAGGCTCTAAAAAAATCTGCACAGAAAAAGCTGCCTCCAATAACCAGCTGAGCTAAATGTGAAAAAGCAAGAAACGCCCCCTCCAAAAACATTGATGTGGTAACACACAGAGCTTTCACCAGGGATCTCAAGGAGGAATGTATCAGAACGTAGGAACACCAGTCGTGTTCTGATGGTGCAGGGCCAGTTTGAAGAGTTAAGCATCCTAAAACAACCTTAATTCACTGCATCTCTCATACAGCGGGTAGACATTCAGCATCTAACACTCACACTCTCCCCCACTCCAAAATACTCAACCTGAAATCACTTCTTATTTTTAATACTATTCAAGAGTAGTTCATCTCCTCTAGACAGTAAAATTCAGCATGTGAATGTTTCTGCAGGACTACTCACTAGGAAAATTTAAGTTACTAAGCTACTCTGTAACAAAATACCAGCATTCCTGCATGAAGTCCTCTCCATCCTTTATGAAAGGATAAATGAAAATCAGAGCTAAATAGTTTATCCAAGTGTTCTGTTTGAATAGAAAACTAAATTGACTGTTCCTTTTCTAAGCACCTTTCCTTCCTAAACTCAGAGGCCAAAGAAAAGGCATATGGAAATAACAGCTACTACCACGAAGACCAAAATTCACCTATCCAGAAAATCTACTTTGGAACAGTTTTAACTATTTTTTTACCCACACAAAGAAGTGAAGAATGACTGATCACAGTTTCAATTAAGTATTAAATGTCAATATAATACTTAAACAACTAAGTAATAAAACTGCAAGCAAACACAAACAGGCAGTTTCTCCTACTATCTCTTTTAATAATGCAGAAAAAACCCCATTTTTTCACTTGCAAATTTCAAAGTATGTAAGTAGACTTAATTTTCTCCCATTACAAGATTATATGTTTTATGTACCACAGATTTATAACTAAATATCTCATCAATATACCCAAGTAGTGCAGACAGGATCCTGGTCTGCAAATTCACCCCAAGAGACCTGAAGCACTAAGTACCTTCTGATATTCTTCTCTAGACACCTAAGGTAAATGAAATAAAACATAAATGAGAGGGCTCTCCAAACCTAGGAACATCAGAGATTTTGCAGTCCAGTCAATCACATCTTTTAAATGAACTATTTTGAACCCTAACAGATTAAACATAAGTAAAATTGCCTAACCAGCTGAATGTTATAAATCTTGACAGAGTAAGGACTACTCATACTTCTCATGATAAAGTTACATTACAGTTTTATATGGGTACTCCAAGCCAGAAAGTGTAAACTGATGCCTGAAGGCAGGAGTGTCCCCATGAAGGTAAAAACAGGACAAGAAAGGAAGGAGCAGAGAAAGACAATTCTTCACTATGAGGGTGGTGAGGCAGAGAAGCTGTGGATGCCCCATTCTTGGAAGTGTTCAAGGCTGGGGGATGCCCAGCCCCAAGGATGGGGCTCTGAGCAGCTGGCTGAATAGAAGGGCAGGGGGGTTGGACTAGATGGCCTTTAAAGGTCCCTTCCAACCCAAATTAGTTTATGATTCAATGACAACTGATTGCTACTCGAGTCAAGGCAAAACAATTATTCTATGATTCTAAGATATTTGAGCACATGAATAGACTTACCAGATAGAGACTTCATTATGTAGTTAATTTCTTGAAGGAAACAAGTTTAAAACAGCCTGAATAAAGTGTCCTAATTAGAGTGCAAGATATTCCAGGAACAGCAACATTCAAAGAAGGAATAGTGCTGTCTCAATGGCTACTGGCTTTTTGTTAAGCTGAAAGTGACAGTATACTGAATTTTATTGATCTAACTATTACCTTACACACACCAGCACTACACACTGCATTGTATTCTGTGCCTTCCTGCTTGGACGTATTAACAGAGTGTGTTTTGACCACTTGTCTACTGTAATTACATTGATGTCCATAGAGGTTTCACCCGCTTCCAGCTGCTAACCATGAACTTTTTGTTCCTAATGCATGCCAAACCAAACAGAAGCCAAAATTACTTGCTTGCTATCAGTCTTTTGGGCACTGACACCCCAAATAAAGTCCTCATCCTTGTTCATTATGACCATGACAAAGAAACAAATAAGATTCTCTAGTAAAATTAGTTTTAAAAAATGTCTTGTTCTGTCACAAATTGCTAATCAATTCTTTTCTATCTGACCCTGAGGATAAATGATACATTGCTTCAAACACATCTGGCTGTATATCTGTAATATTCTCTGCATTCTAGAATAGCATATACAGGCTTTAGTTTTCCACCAGTGCCAGATAAATACTTTTTTTAAAGAAAAGTGGCCATAAGAATACACATTTAGTGTGCTTTTCTAGTTTCATTTCAAGCACCTCTAAGTACATACACCTAATAATTAGGTAATTTCCTAATTTTTATTTTCTGTAAAAGCTCCCCTCCACCTCTCCTGACTTCTGCAAGGCAGTATATTCATCACTTTGAAAACACTGTGTTTGTCTGCAATTTATTGTTATATATATATGTATTCTTTTTTGCCAGTAGTTACAATCTATAACTCTCAGGCTGTTATATGTACATATTATTTATAAAATATTTTTTTCACTCTGTATTACCTATGAGTAACTATCTCCTGCACAAAACTTATTTTTTGCCTTTGAAATTAATTTTTTGAACTATTCAGGATTAAAGAAAGGTCAATAAACCAATTACTTTGGGCAACGGTGCAAAATCAGTACTAGTAAAGTAATTAATGCCCTTTTCATTGTTTCCACATCATGGAGTGTTAATAAATTGGGCTTTTGTCACTATCCAGTAATTTCTTTACAACAAATTTCTTCATACCAATCCATCTTATTTTATGGCTCCCTGTTAATACTTTAAAATACCAGACTAATTAGGTTTGCATTTACACTGTTAAGTCACAAGCTCCATTTTCATCTCTGTTCAGACTCTCTATTTTCAGATATTCCTAATGAGGCAATACTTTTATTTAAAGGGTGTGATCCTTTAAAGAATTTCTAGTGCCTTATTAGTTATGTGAAGAGGATCTTTCAGGAGTTCCCACGTATATCGCTTAAGCACACACAGCAGCACACACACTACCCATGAACACCAGCACACCATTAAATCCAGGACCTCCTATAACCAGGAGTTCATCTTTTTACAGGACCAGCCTGTTTGCAACTGCAGCACTTTAATTACTCCCTTCCCTCATATGATATTTTAACTAATTTTGTGCATTTGTAATGCGCTCGACTTGTGGCACAAGTGAAACATCTTCCTCACCTCCAGCAGAGGTGGAGAGAAAAAGCTGGAATGGTCAATGTCATCACTCAGGATGACATTCCCCATATTTTAGCTGCTGTATCTTCCAAGGGTACCATCAGGAAATACACAACTCAATAAGGAGGCCACATCACAGAGAGCAATTCACTTGAGTCTCCCATGTGAAAAAGGCACCTTCTCCACAGAACACAACTTAAACTCTTTCTAGGAAAATGAGAAAAGACAGTAATTTGTCTTCTGCAATGTAAACTGATGTGAATTTCCACTCTGAAAAGGACAGAAATTAATAACTTGAGCATCTTACTTTAAAAAGGAAATTGCAACAGTAGGAGGAGCCCTCTTGCTGAAAACAACTGCATAAAACCAAAAATATTTTAAGGACATTTTGTTCGTGGGGGTGGGGGGTAAAAAAAATAATAATAAAAAAATTCTAAATTCTCTCACCTAGCTGCTACTTCTGAGATTTAGAGATAACAAAACAAGGTTGCATTATGCCAATCTTGGCTGGTGTAAAGTTAATTTTCCTCATAGTAGCCAATATGGGCACAGTTTCAGATTTGTGCTGGAAACAGTGCTGGTAACACAGGGATGTTTTCACTATTGCAGAGCAGGGCTTGCACAGAGCCAAGGCCTTCTCTGCTTCTCAAGCCCTCCATCAGTGTGGAGGCTGAGAGAGCACAAGAAGTTGGGAGGGGACACAGTCAGGACAGTTGACCCCAGGTGCCCAGGGGGACATTCCTCATGAGCCTAGCATCAGGCTCAGTTACAAAGCTGGGCAAGAAGAAGGAATGGGGGAGAAGTTGGGAGTGATGGTGTTTGCCTTCCCCAGTCATAGTTATGTGTGATGGAGCCTGGCTGAGCACTTGCCTGCCCTTGGGAAGGGGGAATCAATCCCTTGCTTTGCTTGCACCTGTGGCTTTTGCTTTACATATGAAACTGACTTTACCTCAACCAACAAGCTTTCCCACTTTTACCCTTCTGATTCTTTCCCCCATCCTACCATGGAGGGAATGAGGGAGCAGCTGTGTGAGATTGGGTACATCCTGGAGGAATGAGAAACCTCGTTTCTAGCAGGTCAGCTAACCCAGCTGGAGAAAACTGAGCTTTCTCCAGTTCCTGAAGAAAATGTGAAGATCTCTGCAATCCAGGTCTTATGTGAGGAAAAATACTCTGCATGGCAGCATCATGAGTGGAATCAAGGGCCAGTATCACTGTACCTCAAATGCTTCTTGTGCCTTGGAAATGTGTTTGGAATGAGTCCTCCCTCCTCAGATACTGAGGTCCTACACACTGACATAAATGCTGTGGTGAGTTAATATACAGGTAATGCTGAGATATGAGCACGTGCTTCAAGCCATTCTGAAGCCAACAAGAATTATGCCTATACCTTAAATGTGCTTTTCTGGTCCTTCTCTGGTTTCTGAGCTGCTTGTGGTAAAGAGAAGGAAGGGAAAACAGCCAAGCATGCCAAACACAGCCTACATCACCACCTCTGCTTCACTCTGAGGTGAATGAAGTCATTAACTTGAAAATCTGGACTTGGAAGAAGTTTGCAACCACTTACAACCTTCAAAATTCCACCTGGGAGATAATTTGCCAAAGTGTTAAGTGGAGACAGAGCCAAAGTTCCCTGTTCAGCCAACCCAGCTGTATGGCAGGAGCCTCCTGCCAAGAGCGTGAAGGTACAGAATTGCAAAGTCAGATATAAGACTGAGCAATTTTCACAATCATACACCCAATTTAAATCCCTACACTGATGTTTGTAAAAGGCCTTAAAGATGAAAAGTACTATGCACAACAAGCCCTGAGTAAAATTATTAAAACCAACGCTTCATGAAAAGAGATTAATTATGTTATTACTGTTTGCACATGTGAATTTTCCATAAAAAACAGAAATCTGGGCCCCAGTTCAACCAAGCATTTTAACATGTGTCTGACTTATAAGCACATGAGTAGTCCCATTTCAGTTAATGAGACCATTCCTGCTTAAAATTTAGGCATGTGCTCCACCACCCATGGCCATGGGATTAGAGACAGACACAAAAAGACACGTACAACCTCTTGAGGCATCTTGACCTCAGACTGTGATGTGCTTTCTTAGCTCATAACTACCTAGGTGAAAGTCTCTGCCCATAAATGTGACCTACACACCTAAAGGTCTGCCACATGGAAATGCCAGCAAGTCCTGGTATCGTCCCACAGGTAGGAATCTACAGATCTCTCCAAAGGTGCCTGATGCTACAGAAATTTGATGAAACCTTGTCCATACCTTGGCTTTGCTGAGTACTTAAAGACAAATTTCCCTCTTCCTTTTCCCAACTTTGCCTAGCACAAACAAAACTATGGAGATGATTCCAGTTCTACAACTGCCCTCTAAAGCTTTTACCACTCTACTGAGTTCAAAAGGCACAGAGCTACCTTTGAAGAATAGGGTTAAATGCCAGTAAAATTCAGAGAAAAAATAAAAACAATGGTGAAAAATTATTCTCAAGTTTTACAAATAAAAGATATCAGCATATCCAATTCTGAGTGAATACTGCTCTTTCAGGAATCCGAAGGGAAAAAAAAATTCTCTAAACATTATTTCAGAAATTTCCATGGCAAATACTGTTCTTGTAGTTCCTTTATTGTATATACTTTTAACTGACTGGAGAGCACAGCTACTACTTTTTCCACTTACCTCACTTCTTTAGATGGAGGATGAAACATAACAGTGATGACAGCTTTATGCCCTAACCTTATAGTTTATGTTTCTGAATATTTATTAATTTTGTGCTCTTCATTCTTCGATTGTTTCCTTAGGCTCCTCTTGAACCGTTGTCTTTAAAAGTTAATTCCAGGTGGAAAACAAAGCACTAAGTAAAAAGAGCTCAATACTTGACTTTCTTTTTAAACTCTGAACAATGCACAATAAACTGCCCTTTCCTGTGGTCACAGAGATTGTAGAGAGACCAGAATGAGGTTCTTCTAATTGATTTCTATGCAATTCCTGTCTTGAGAAAGAAACCCTACAACTGAATTTTCCTTCCTGGAATGGCTTATGGATTATGTACTAAACATGGACTCATTAAAAGAGAATCAAAGGAAATTTCTCAGAAAAAGACACCTCTTTCTTCCCTGTTTTAGTGGTAGATGTATTATTTTTTGATACACAAAATCTGTCAGACACCTATTAGTCCATCTAGTGAAGCACATATTCTGCTCCCAGAGATTCAATACTTCCTATATTTTCAGATCAATGTAGCAGGAATTTTTTCAGTGTAAATAAAACCTATACAGATGTTGATATTTGGAAGTCTAATCTCTTTACTGCTTGTAGAGTATCAGTTTTGCTTTGCATGCACTCATCAAGTGGCGCAAGTGAGAGCACATAAAAATCCTCAAGAAATAATACTAGAGGAAAGAAGGCAATTCCGGCAGACAGAGAATGTCTTTTTAGGTTAAGAAATTTTGCATCTGGTGCCCTCTTTGTAAAAAAGGTAATTTATTTGGAAACAAACACCACTTTGAAAGAAAAAAATGGATAAAGTCAATACTAGAGAGAAAGCAAATCACTTATCTGTTTGGAATAAGAACAATAGGGCTCTTTAATTACAGATATTTTATATGGAATTAATTAAAATGCTGCATAATGTAAAAGCACAGAAACTAGCAGGAAACTTGTGAGTGCTGCATGTAACAGTGAAATACCTTTATTACTTGATGTCCTCTCGCATAAAAACCACTGGTAAGTTTTTCTTCCTACACTTCATAATATCCACTTGCTAATTTACTCGGTTTCAACATTCTCTTACACAAACACACACACACACACACACACGTGTAGATCCACTCCTTACAGCCAGTGCTGTGAGAACTCTCCATCTGGTCTGCAAACTGTAGAATTTCCTTTCCCATCTATCTCAGAAATATAGTCTCATGACCCACGGGTCACCATCTGCTCAGTTACACTGGCACAATGCCTAGTATGCTTGAGGTAATGCCACCATCCTTTCCTCCAATTGTAAACTCCCAACAAGGCAGACATCTACCAGAGTGTTTGCACACAATGAGGCAGCTCCCAGTGAGATTATAGTTAAGACACCACAGAAATTCCCTTCATCTACAGTAGCCTAGGATGTGGGAATGACCAAAGACACATGCAGTCTCTCTTGATCAAAGGTCATTCTAAGGAACAAAGCAGTCAGTGCTGATGTGTCCAAGATAGCATAATATAACACACACACATAATTGTGTCCAGCATGTGTGGTTCCCCCCCAGTTCCTCTCTTAATGATCTTTGCTTCACTCAGTATTCATTTGCGTACAATCTCCTATTCTCAGGATGCCCTAGAGCAGAACAAATTATACTAAACATAAGTGAAATCAAACAAAGTTTTCATTGAGTACCATTCATAACATTTACAAACAAGTCTCTTGTGTTAAGTTTCTCAGAAATAATTGGCAGGTTCAGTTTTACAGCACTAGATTTTCTTCCTTTTTTTATTAAGGTGTACCTATAATACAGTAACAAAAAAATCTCACATGACTTATTTATTAAAAATAAAGGCAGCAGAAATTTGAGAAGATTTTTGTATCATAAAAATCACTAGATAGGAACAAACACAAAATTTAACCAAATGAGAAAATGTGTGCGCAAAGATATTTTTCACTTTTTTTCAAGTGCTATTAAATATTAAAAAGCCCCTTAGGAATGGATGTTCTCTGGCTTATGCAGCAGACATTACAGGTAGAAGTTGTCTCTTGCAGTGCTCCAGTAGTGTAAGTCCAAGCTAACATAAGAGTACATTTGAAATTTACCTCTATATTGTACTACAATACACTACAAGGAAACACTCCATCAATTTTTGTTACACACTTTTCTGTGCCTCACAAGCTAGCAAGTATTCTGAAACAACAAGCCAAAAGCCCACTGGCAGAAGAAAACCAAAACAGGCCTTTTCCTACAAATTGGTGCCATTTGTAGCATGTGCTTCTCCCCAAGCCATCATTTCAGCTTCATTACTCAAGTGCCTAACACTTTATTCAGGTAACATTACACTGGCAGAGTAATTTCAGCAACATTATGCTTATTAATCTTCAAGAATGCCAAAGCTAAAAATAAAATCCAAACAGTGTGAGAATCCAGGCGGGGCTGTGACAGCATTTCTCAAGAGATCAAAATGTCGTTACGTTCTCTCCTTAGAGGGAATTTTCTCCTCCACGCTTCAATATTGCAAGAGGAGAGGTCAGATCTCTGGCAGGCTGTGAGTGTGTGTGCTCATGGGCCAACATAGGTGTTTTCCTCAGTACAGCTACACACACTGATGGGAATGAGGCAAAGCTCCGTGGGTTTGTGCCTGAATTCAGCCCACATCACTCAAGAGGGTTTGGGTGAAAAGAAATGCACATTGAGGAGATTGCTTGCAACTCTCTTCCTTTTTGACTGAAGGGAAATCAACTTGTCATCAGAACAACACAGAAACTCGGGTCCTTCTTGGAGCATTCCTGGACAGCACTAAAAAGTACCATCCCTGCTTTAACCCACACTCACCTACATTTCACAGGCTAAAACTCCTTTTTCTTTCTAACTGGAACTCAGAGCAAGCAACATAAAGCTGTGGAATCAGATAAATTGTTGGAATTCACAGCATGTGCATCTCCAGAAGGCAGATTCCAGCTTGTGGCACAATGCACAAAGCTGCCTACAATAACCTGTTTCTAAGCAAGCTGAAAACCTAATTAGATTGACTATTTTTGATAATCCAACTAAATTTGCACTTATATTGGTGTCTTAATGCCTTTGATATGATCTAAATTCAGAAGAACAGATTATTAGGGAGAGCTGGAGCTGGTAAGAATGTCATTTCTACATACACATATATGAGAATCATCAAACATCAAGGAATGGGGAAGAATTTTCTTAGCTGGAAAATAGCTGTAATGAAACCACTTGACTTCTAGAACCTTTTTCTTCTTCTATATTTGAAGGTAACTTGATTTTGCTATTTTAAGTCCATATTATTTCTCAGCTCTGCTAGTGCTTCAGCATGTGACCAGACTAAATGTTCTTTTCTTTGTGCTAATTTGCAAAATCTCCTTACTAAATTTTAAGCTAAGGGACAGTTATAGCAACAGCTGGCTGCAATCTTCCTGATTGTTTCCTGTGCTGATACTTAATATTCAACATCCAGCTGTCAGAAAACATAATAGGAAAACAGTCTGAGTAGACACAATCAAGGACTTCATATAGGATATAAAATACCTCGGATATACTCCTGTGTGTCTCGGATAAAAGCATGCTGTAACTGTATGAACATTAAGCAGGTATTTGCAGCAATTACTGTAGGAAATTACAGTAATTTCATACTTATAAGGCACACTGGGTTGTAAGGCGCACTTCCGGGTGGCTGGGACACCCATGGAATTTGTCCATATATAAGGCGCACCAGCCTATAAGGCGCACCTTATTTTTTTTTTTTTTTTTTAAGTGAGAATCCGTGTGCAACAAAGTAATGAATCAGTAACAGATTACTGTCAGGTGCTCAATTTGCAAACAGTTTTTACAGAGCGGCGTAGCCTTTAAACGCAGCCCCAGGTACCCTCCCCGTGCCGTGGGCCCCGGCACTCCCTCCTGCCCCTGGCCCCCTTTCCTGGCGGCACGGGCTGAGCCAGCCCCGCCCAGCCCCACCCAGGGCTGCTGTGGGGTTCGGCCCTGGCCCCGCTCAGGGCCGTACGGGCTCGGCTCGGCTCAGGGTTGCTGCGGGCTTGCACTTCTGGGTTGGTAAATTTCCGAACTTCGTCCACGCCTGGGTTTGGATCGAAACTTCAGTCAAAAAATTGCAACTTATAGGCATGAAATTACTGTAACTTGGAAAAACTGAAATTGCATGGTAAGGTTATGACAAACCCTCTGAGAAGCACTGGGAAGGAACCAGAATGTTTACTTCAGAGTGTGACATGGATCTGCATTCTCACAAATGTGCTGGTTCCACACCACGCTCCCTGCCCCAGGGGACATCATGACTTGACCTTGCTGCACATTTCTCTAAAGCAAGTTTCATACAGAACTGACTGATTAAAAGGAAAGTGATCATACAGACCAGAAATAGGACTGAAAGATGAATTTTATTTTTTCCTGGCTCAGTGTGTTTATTTTTTTGCCTTGGTTAGGCCATTCCAGTAATGTCGTTGGAATATAAATGTAATCCACAAGTATGAGACTAGACTGAGTGCTGATTAATTTAAGTGTCTTAAATCCACAGCTTCGTGTATGAGCTAAGCTTGGGTCAGAAATGCCAAATTAAATAGTGGCACAACTCTTAAGAAATAACTTGTGACTTGGACAATCCATAAGGAATCAATAACAAATTAAAACCAGTCAGTAGCAGTGAACTGAATAAATGAGTCATTCTTCCCAAAACAAACCTAATAGTAAAGTTCATTTGTCTATCAGGAAATTAATGCTGTATTTTTGAAAGGTGCTAAATTACTTTTTAGAGATACCACAAAGCTGATATTGAAAACCAGAACAGGTAAAAGGCAGCTTTCCAAAATGCTTCTCCTACTTAATAGGTAAAAGTACCATGTTTGTGCTTAGCATTTCATTCTTCACAAATGGGTAGAAAATTCTTTTGTTTCACTTTTGAAATGTTTACACAGCACAGCTTTCCCAAAAACCCTTCTGGAAAAGTTTCCAAAGGATTTGGAAAGATTATAAAATAATGTTATTCAGGATTAGTTCAGAAGCAGTAACTAAGTCCAGAACAGCACTGGAAAATGGGGAAAAAAGTAAGATATTTGTTATGCAGTGTTAGTTAAAAATGTAGTTTGATAAGAATCAGAGCTAACAATTTTGAAATTTTCCAAGAATTATAGCAATAAGGACTAAGTGTGAAACTGTTGTTCAGACTCAGAGGGCTTCAGTATTGGCTTATCCCACATCAAAATAACATTTATCTTATTTGAAATTCATACATATTCAGAAGGCTGGTAGAAAGAAAAAAATATCAAAGACCTAATTATTTAAATTATTATTGAAGGATTTTAATAGCAAGTCTGTGCTAACAAACTGTGCCTCAAGATTAACTGTATTATTTTGCAAAAAAATCTGATTGATGCATCAAAAAACACCTTTAAAAATTAAAAATCTCTTGGTTTTGCTAACAGCAAGGTTACCAGGAATCACTCAACAAGCTTTGAATCAGTTCCTAACTCCTGATTATATTTCAAGTATGGTAATGGATTGAGGAAAACCTTTTCTTATCAAAAGACCTGTTCATGTAAAACTGACCAAGAACTTCTATTCTATTGTATGTTTAAGTATCCTCATATTCTTCCACGATATTACACCTAGAGAATAACCTATTAGCTCTATCACAACTGGGCAGAGATGGGCAGGAGGGTACAACCAAAGACCCAGCACAAAAATGCTGAGCCATTCAAAAATCGCCATCCTGAAATACACAGCAAAGTGTCCCACTATGCAACCACTGGCTTTTCCCTCCAATACCCCAGTCTATCTCTTCTTACTATAGCCTGAGAAAATTCCAAATATGTTTACACTAAAGAATTTGCTCAGTAGAAAACACTGGCTTTCCAATGCCATTTTTTTTTCACCCAATACTCCATTGAAACTTTCTATAATTTTTTCCTCCAATTAACATGTGTTATAAGACCAGCAGAAAGATCATAAATTATTGTTACTGTAGGCTTTTCAGTGTAATTTATTACTGAAAAGTCATGAGCACCGCTTTGGAAAGGCCAGCCTGTGAATCTGTAAACCGAGGAAATTAAGAACTAAGCTGGTCTCTTTACCCTGAGGTCAATTAGAAATGACACCAGCAGACTTCTCGGTGACCTGGGGAGATTTATAGCCTACCATGCTAGGCCTGTGGCTCAGCTAGAAGATTAAGATCAGAACAGCACCTGGAAGATTGTCATCAGTTAAGACAGGCTGGACCAATGGCTCCAGGCTAAAATGTGCACAGGAAAAGAGGTCATGTCAAGTAGCCTTTGTTTTCACCAGGGCTGAGGCACATGTGGAAAGTACCTTCCAGAGAGAGCTGGGCTAACAAAGGTCTGACATAGGGGCATTGGACTGTCTTGCAACAGCAACAGAGCAGCAAGTTGTCAAGGCACTCTGACTTCTCTCATTACTAAAAGTCACCTCGGAAGATATTTGCTACTTGACGAGGCTTCATGTGATTTGAAGATCTTGTTCTTTACTGCTTTTCCTTTTTTATTTTTACAAGTGCAACCATTAGCTGCAGAATGCCTCACATCGTAAACCCTCATGATTTAGGAAAAAAATTTGATCGCTCTGTTGTGAGAATCTTATAAGAAAACAAAAAAGGCTGTGCCTTTTAGCCACTCATAAATATTTTATAATTTGGTTAGAACAATAGCCTACAAGGTGAAAGGTCAGGTCTGTAGTAGTCAACGAGATCCTTGCAAGACAATAAAGGGGAAAGCTACCCTTTGTTTTACAACAACTTTGGAAACAACTTCACCCAGGCGGTGGAAGCTTACAGACTTTCCATTGTATTCAAGTCATTTGTGCAAGTTGCCCCTATTACAGCTTTGATAAATGATGTTTGCAGTGGAAAAGCTGTTTGGGGTTTCTGAGCATCTAGAGCATTTAGATCTATGTCAGGTACTCAACGGGAATGCACGGAAGAGCGCACAGCTTAGGAAGCAATTGTCATTTTCTCAAATAACCACTGTTCAGGGTCAAAGAGAAGTATTTCCTAATTTCTTCTACTATATATAGGTCCAGGTTGGAGAAGAATTAGGTAAGAGGAGAGCAAAACAATCTTTAGGATCTCAGTGTCACATGGTCTTTCAAACTGGAATAAAAGAGATATCTATCTCATAAAGTTGTGAGGCTTAATTAATGCTCAGAATGCTAATTGTGAGGTGGATAACTGAAACTCCTGGATGAGTCACTACTGCTATTTGTTACTTCTGAGAACTCTGTACAGCAGGAAAGTTGTCCCCATTTTTCTTCTATCTTCCCAAGTATCAAATTAATCCCTCAAAAAACCTCTCCAAAACTGAAAGTGGCATAGCTGGGGATTCACTAACTTAGCCATGGTGTTTTCGATTTTCTCTTTTGGTTTATAGAGTTACAGGCAATAACTCTAGACGTTAATCTGCACACTAAGACATATTACTTATCCACTACAATAAAGCACATCTTACAAGATATTATGTGCTCAGAAAATACAAACTCCAAACTTCTGTTTCCAGCTTCAGCTTTGAAGATGTCAATTCATAGCCTGCGTTGTTTTTATTTTTTTTTCACAAAATTTCTCATTTCTGCTTCAAAACTTGAGGTACTTCTGGGTTTCTTTGATGTCCTTAGAATCAAAGTTAAAAAAACTTGCTCAGTTATAAAAACTTGAAAAGATTTCCTACCCTTCCCTTCTCACCTGGAAAGGGAGCCACTGCATGTCATGAAATACTGAATATCAACATGCTGAGCACAGGTGTTTTGAAATGAGTGTCTGACAAGACTCTCTAAGGTTCTACACATGCAAACAAATGTGCTATTTATAGCAATAATACTAAATAACCACCTGTTTGATGGAAGTGAGAGAAAAAACCCACATTGGCAAAGCACGAGAAATGCAGGTGTCACAGTGTAAGCTGGCTCCAGAATTTAGGTGCAGTAGCTACTCCAGCTGTTTAATTATGCAAAAGTCTGATAACAATCCTTGAATACCAGACACAAGCACTGAGTGTAGTACTCTTCTTGTTGTTTATTTGCACCAATTGAGACTATCACAAGCCTCTACTTCCCATCTTTGCAATGATCTATTCAATATGGACTTAAACTGCACATAGAATATGACTTTTTCCACAAAACTTGATGTTTCTCACAGCATATTAAATCTCCCCTCAGTAACCACAGTCAGTATAAAATTTAAATGTTTATAAATGTTTCAAGCTGTCCCATCTTTGTCCTTCATGAGATTGGAGAAGGAATAAAATCAAACAGCTCTTCTCCTCAGGCAACTTTTCCCAAGTGATGCAGTCCAGAGACCAGCTTGCTGGCATTTGTTATTATAATCAACTTTCCATAGCTTTTACCAAGGCATAATCCTTAGTATATGTTTAACCAATGCAGATAGATTTTCAAGTCATACAACATAAAACAAGTGCACAGGGTGTTATGCATCATCAAGAACACAGTGGATCATGTTCAGTTATCCACTTCTTTTCTACTCCAATTCCATCCCCTTGGATGCTCTCAGTTCTTATTTGAATGATCCTAGTGTTTCAGTCTTAATAACCTTCACAGCAGTCCATTCCAAACATTTATTACTCCTGGGTTAAAAAGTATTGCTCAGCTACATCTGTTCTTAATTTGATTTTGCAAAAGTTTTTTTTTTTCTTATTTTTCTTTTTTTTTTTTTTTTTCAAATGCACTATTTCCAATGGAAGAAATATATCTAAAAGCTTTACTTATGGAAAAAATTACAGAGTACATAGGAGGGTGTGGCAATCATGCCTTTTGTCAGAAACTGAATTAATGGGCACTGGCTGATATTTAGAGCTTGTGGGCTTTCTTGCCACAGAAAAATCTGTCCTATTTGGGGACATCCTTCACTCAAAATTTGAAATATATATACACACACACACAAAGGAAAAGGCTGCTCTGGGAATCCCACCATTGCTGTTATTCAAGTATGTGATGAACAAGATATCTTGGATACATCCAGCTCATTTTCTTTCCACACATATCACAGACAGCATGTGGCAGACAGGCCCAGTACTGCTCAGATACCAGGATAGGTAAAGATCCTGCAGCTGCAACCACTGTGGCCTTTGGGCAGCTACACAGGACATTAGCAATGCTTGGAAATCTCAGGAAAATTAATTTCTCTGAAGCTGCATCAATAAAACTATGCTGTGCTGTGATATCCCAGTATGTGATTTACTAGCCTAGTCTGATCAGCTCAAGAGGCTGTGAATTCTAGAATGGCCTGAGTTGGAAGAGACCTTAAAGAATATCTTGTTTCAACCCTTCTGCTATGCCAAGATCACCTTACACCAAACTCAGATCCCCATCCAACTTGGCCTTGAACACTTCCAGGGATGGGGCATCCACAAATTCCCTGGGCAACCATGTCAGTGTCTCACAGTACACATTTTCTCCCTAATATCTGATCTAAAACTTTGTTTCAGTCTGAATCCATCCCCCCTTGTCCTGTCACTACATGCTCTTGTAAATAATCCCTCTCCATCTTTCCTGCAGGCTCCTTTCATGCTGCAATTAGGTCACCCTGAAGCCTTCTCTTCTCCAAGCAGAGCAATGACAACTCTCTCAGCCTTTCCTTACAGGAGAGGTGCTCCATCCCTCTCAGCAGCTTGGTGGACCTGCTCTGGACCTGCTCAAACAGGTCCATGTCCTTCCTGTGCTGGGGCCCCAGAGCTGGATGCAGTGCTCCAGAACAGAGGGGCAGAACCCACTCCCTCTCCTGCTACTCACGGTGCTTTGGATGCAGTCAGGATGCCATTGGATTTGTGGGAGGCAAATGCACATTGCTGGGTGATGTCCAATGCTCCTTTGCCCATGGGTCATCTACAATTATATGGGGGGTTTTTTTGGTGTGGGCAGGGCTATCTCAAAGACAACCATTGGGCATTTTCACACAGTGAGAGATATAAGTTAAGAAAATTGTTCCTGGCATGTTCCCCCAATAACATGGGTTGAAGTGCAAAAAAAACCCCAAATACAAAGCTCCTGCAAAGCTCTCAGGCAAAACCAGAAAGAGTCAGACAGGCACATTTTCTATTCCATTTCACATATCATGATTAGTAACAGCTTCTGCTTTCCTCTGAGTCACTCTTGGAGAGACCACTTCTTAATGCTTCACAGAGCTAAAAAGACTCTGCCCCACCGAGAGGGAGCTTTATGAAAGTTCACATCAATCGACAGCAGCAGCAGCAAAGCAAACCATCTTGCTTCAGTGCCCTTCTGGCACTGCTCTGCCTGCAGCTCAGACAGTAAACAGTAGTGTGTTTGTGTGCAAATAGCATTCTCCTGAATGATGTCTGCACCTGTGTAAACTGACATCACTATCTTTTTTCTAAATTCAGTTTATTTAAGGAGTTCACAAGAGACACCTGTTCCATGCACAGGCACAAATGACATTCAATGAGCTGAAAGAAAGTGTGTCTGTGTGTGGGGAGGTGCTGGGGGGTGAAGAGCAAAAGCAACTTGCAGGGCTGTATCCACAAACGTGTTTATATCTCCTGGTCCTACAACAGACAGCTGCTGCTGCTTTCATTTCTGGCCTTCCTGGTCTAAGCTGGTATTTGCAAAATAAAATACAACTACAGTGAGTTTTCAGTACTGGGTTACTAAACAGAGAACCTAAGTAAATACTGGGGAGGAATGAAAGAGAAGGGCTGGAGCAGGTAGAAAACAGCCTGGCCCTGCCTCATCTCTGAGAACAGCACCCAAACATGCTAAAATCAAGGTGACAAAAGACAGCCTAAAACTTTATACAGGAGCTTCTGTGGCATTTTGCTGCTTTGCTCTCAGCTTTTGAGGCTGGCACAATGCCTATCCTTGGGGTGTTTTGGTATGGTTCTTCCTTTTTTTTTTGCATTTCAGTTTTGGTTTTTGCTTTGAGAAAGGGCACAGCCGGCTTTGAAGGTTTGGTCTCCAAAGCAATCGCACTGCTCTGTGAGGATACCACTCACTGGGGGACAAGTTTGGGACATCTGCCCCAGATATAACAAAACACAGAAACACTATTTCCACTTTAGAATGAACAGTGAGACACAAGGTGCTCACATCCCATCTGACCGAAAGCATTTTAAAGATTCTCTCTTACTGAAGTAACAGTTCTAAAAGTATTAAAAATGCATTTCTCAAACTCACTGTTGGGATTTAATGTAAAGAAAGCTATTTTGAGGAAAGTTGGATGGCAAGGACAAAGACTTCCAAACAGCTATTACCACCTTCTCTTATCTCAGTGGGATAAGAGCCGGGCACCAATGCTGCAAGAGTGCAGTGAACATCCCATGGAGACACTTTAGAGAGAAAACCAGAAGGACTATGGCAGGAAAATTAGTTACAACTGAAACTCAGCAAGCTGGAACAAGACAACAGAATGTGGAAATCAATTATTTTGAAACACACTATGCTTTTGAAAATTAATGTAAGACCACAAAGTAGCAGAGATTGATTTTCTGTGTGCAGCCATTTTAACACACCTGTCATGACAGTCAAATTTTGGGGGAAAAAAATGGATCCATGGCTTTAGACAAAAGAAGCCCCCCTGCCTAAAAAACAGCCTTGTTCATTTCAGTGAAATTGGAAGCCAGATTTTTCACCATATCAGGAATACGCATCCTTAAAACAACAAAACCTTTTGTCTCTTTCCTCTATCAACAAATTGCACCTCTCACACCAACACTTTAAAACTTTTCAAGAATTAATTTAGAGCACATCATCACCTTAAGTGATGCAAATGCAAAAAAACCCAAACC
>VRYO01001269.1:32807805-32836600 GCA_009812075.1 Sialia sialis | reverse complement strand
AAAATGCGGCTTATCAATGGGTGCGGCTTATTTATGGACAATTTCCATGATCTTCTCGGCTATGCGGATGTGGCTTATCATCAGGTGCGGCTTATAATTGTGAAATTACTGTATTTTAAAGGCTATCAAATGTACCCATTTTAATCAGAAAGTATCTTACAACAAGACCTTAAATCTCATTCACTCTCAATTACATCCCTTTGCTGATAAAAAGTGTTTCCCTGAGTAAAACTTCACTGATGTTTAAACACTGGATTTTACTTCAATGGAACTTGAATCTTTTAATTTTACAAGCAATTTTCACCCAAGCACTGGATTAGCAACTCATATCCTCTTGATGGTTCAGTATCATTCCAGCGTTACTCCCTAGACCTTTCCAGAGACTGCTAAACCCCAGTGGCATTCCCAATCCCAATCCACCAGGTGAATGATGATGGGAGGCAGACACACAGCTCCTTCTCAATCCCTAGGAAGACTATATGATAAAAACAGTGACACAGAAAATGCAGAGGTTTAAAAGTGAAGACACTCAAATTATACACACTTCATAGTATTATAGAAGCACTAGAAGAAAAAGCATAAAAAATTAAGTGTGAAGCATGCTTTTTCACAGAATCACAGAATAGCTAAGGCTGGAAGAGGTCTTTGGAGAATTTTCTAGTCCAACCTTGCTGTTCAAAGCAGGGTCAGCTGGAGAACATTTTTCAGGGTTTTGAATAGCTCTAAGGAGGAAGGCTCCCCAACCAGCCTGGGTAATCACTCTGTGTTTGAGCAAGTAAAAGTGTTTTCTCTTATGTTTCAATAATATTTCCTGTCTTTCTTGACAATATTTATGGCCATAAAAATAGAACAAAAATATAGCAGAGCAGGGAAATTGTTCCATGTGAAAAAAATAACCCCTTGTAATTTGTCTGTAGATCTGTGCCCTGACAGCATTTAATGCAATGCCAACATGTCACTTAAGTGAGAGCCCTGGAACCAACAGTTCACTCACAACTTCTATGTTAGTGAGCAGTTTATAGCACAGAAAAAGCCCAAGCAGCTAAGCTGCTTCTTATTCTAGGCCTCCATTCTCAATGACACATCTCTTTCCCCATGTTATATTCAGCAGGCTGTAGATGTTCATGGAAATTGAAGACACAGTTCCTTTCCTTTGTGCCAAAGTCAAGAGTTGATGCTTTTGCGGTGATTTGATTTTATTTAGATTTTTTTTTTTTTTTTAAGATGTATAATTGCCAAAATCAAGTCCAGTTCTACAGAAACTGCCCATCTCCCTCCCGAGGATATTCAATTCTCTGAGATGACAGTTTGGAAACACCATGATTCTTAATGCTCTTGTTTTTGTATTTCACATAGAAATCCTTTTGTGCCCTGTCAATTTTAACACAGTTTATTGGGAAATTCGATCTAAGGCAGATGTGTGCTGACAGAAATTTTACAGGTGATGACAAGACTCCATTAACTCAATGTGCACCATGCTAGTTTTTGTGAGTCTCTCAAAAATCTCATTGTATGCTCCCTGTATCCTCATCTACTGCTGTGCAAAGCCCTTTTGCTGAAGCAAAACACAAAAACAATGTTTGTATTAGTTACAGGGATTTACTTACCCATATATTTCTTCTTAAAGTGTGAAAGAGACATGTGATGGCATGGTTTGTGAAATAAACTGCTATTCTGACAGCCAGATTAAACATAAGAGCACTTGCATGCTTATAGACGAGAACTAGACAGCTGGAGAGGATTTACAAAACCACTTAAGCAAGCCTGGTTCCTAAGTTTCCTCTGGTATTTCCCAGATACAATCAGCTTTAAGTGACTCTGTATGACAGTTTGGTCTTACCTTGTATTTTGTGACTGTAACACTCAGGCTAAAGAAGACAACAAATTGTTAGTACAGGAGTTCAGATCTGGGGCTGGACCAGCTTCCCAGTACCTGCTCTGCCCAAAGATTTGGGCAGTGAGGGGCATGCAGCTCTTTGGAAAACAAACGCCTCCTTTCTTAATGATCTCAATTCTGCTTGATAAATTAAAAATATTTATTGCTAAACTGTCTGAAGTATTATAGGCCATTTCTGTCCAATGTGAGGAAGACATGCTGGATTCCAAACCCTATGCAGTTACTTCTCTTCCATGGTACATGCTCTCTATCACAGAATGATCCTATTCCTCCTCCTCCTTCCTCTCCCTCTGAAATTTCCTTATCACTGCCACGAAATACGGCAACTTTCATATTACAATCAAGTAATGACACTTTGATTGCTCATGGCACAAGGCCAGACAGCTCCTAAGGCAAGTCATTATTACTCTGCAATACACACTAAGTCAGGTTTCACTGATGAAATGGATGATGGAAAGCAACACAGGGAAATGAAAGCAGAGCCACTCATTTAAAGCTGTAATGTGAGGCAGGAATCCTGCAGGCACAAGAGAACACGCTCCTTACCATGTCATGCTGTCTCTCAGTTTAAACACAGGGATGGCAAGGCACAAGAGATATTGAGAAATCTCCCTTACCCTCTTAAAATGAAAGTTCTATCATATACCTCAGTCTCATGGAAGTAGAGTTCAATAAATGCATCTTCTTGAAGCGTGTTAATTTCCCCACAAAAGTGCACGAAATTCACATTCTGATGAACATAAATCTTATGTTTAAATGAGTCACTATAGCATGCATAACTAATGGTTTAAGGTTTAACCTTCACTGAAAATTTCCTTCAATTTAACATTATTTCATTTATTTCAAATTTCATCATAGTATCTCAAGAGTGCAACATTATAAATATATTTCTTGACCATTGTCCTCTCACGTGAAGATAGAAGTTCTTCAATATACAGTCATAGAGAAACAGATTATCTCATAACTCTGTCTTTCACAATTTCAAAAACTACATGGCAGTCATGAAAAAAATTGCTTCACATGCCTGGAGAAGGTCAAACAAATAATTTGCTCTCACACCAAGCTCTTTAGCCTGCAGTCACCACAAATTCCATAAATCAAAGTTGATGGAAAACTCTCAGAAGAAGAAATCCTAGTTTTTATTCTTTACGTAAGTGTGATGACACTTGCAGGATTTTGTAAACCTTTTTAGCCATGTGATGAGAAACCTGGCAACTCACACTCATTTTCTGACCTTCCTCCAGGCTTGTTGTAGTGAAAAGTTTTTCATGACTAATTCCCCACTAAAATATCTCAATATCTCTATGATCCCCATTTCAGAATTAGGTCTTTAGGGCGGGGTGAAACAAAAGGTGAAAATTATCAATAAAATAACAAGAACTGAAGTTCAGTTTCTAAACATGTTCAGATCACTTTTTGGATCCAACTGCTGAGAATGCACACATGCAACATAAGAGAATTTACTTGCAAGGAAGACTCCATGTATGAATTAACAATTTTGCACCTCTTAAGAGGTAAACATAGTGGTCATTTCACAATTCCTAAGTCACTATGACTGCCCCATTTAAATTAAATATATCCCCAAATCCTGCCTCAGGAAATAAGTTGTGAGTTCAGTTAGTTTCTGAACAACTTAAACACATTAGTATGAAAATGATCCCTTTTTATGAGGTGCTGTTATTTCATAGGATATACTTAATGTTTAGGAATGTGTATATCATATACTGAAATTATGTACAACCTATAATGAAGCACATATAAAATTGCAGTAGCACCAGGAGCACCACTGCAGTTAATATTCTGACAGACTCTGCTTTATAAAATTATATTTTAATCATACAGAATTCCAAGTTGAAATCTGAAAAAAACTACCATACCAAACCCCAAACATTTGGAGGACACAGGCTAAGATTTGTTTTTTTCATACAGAAGAAAACCAATGGGAACAAAACTTTGGCCCTTATTCTGAGATACATTTTCTTTGCAGATTAGATTTCCAGTTGCTGGATTTGAGGGGGAAAAAAGAATTATTTGGTTCCCTCCTCTCACTGCCAGCAGTGAAACTCAGAAAATTTACCATCTGCCATAAACAGAAGTCTGGCTGTTGCTGTGCTTCCTTGAGAAAAGACCTTGTAGGTAACTCTGACTATAATTCCCTATAATTCAAAAACCAAATGTTTAATGTTTCTGCACTTCACTAGACCAGCTGAGATAAGCAATTCAATCAACTATAAGAATGCTGATGAATATACTTAAATTGATGGGGGACAGGGTGTGTGTTCGAGTATAAAGTAAAACCACAATACACATCCACCTTAAAATCGAAGAATCTGAATAACTATTAGATTAATTATACTAATTTCTAAATGCATATTTCTATGAGGAAAAGAAGGATGCTAGGAACTTAATCTAAGGTGGGGAAGGACAAGGAATGTTTAGAAGGTGCCTGCATGCCTTAGGTGTAGATGTTTCTCCTTTCATGGGACCATCACACACTCATCTGCCCTGTTACTATTTTCAAAGCGACTTCAACAAAATCATATAGAGGTTGATCCTCTAGTGCTAGCACTAAAGTTAAGTCAGAAAATAACCAACTACTTTGGAAAAATGATAAGACCATCTGTTGGGAGACGGTTAGTGAAGAATACCTCCAAAGCAGGGTTTTGGGCATTGACTTCAATAAATGCATTTTCCCCAGAAACATGTAACATGAAAAAAAACACTCTTGCTTGTCTGATGTCAAAACCAAAACTATTTATGCCTCATACATTGGAGAAATTGTTCATGCCTACGTAAAGAGTGCCCCCATACTGTTTCCAAGGTCAGTAATTTGCATGGAATTTGCATCAGAACTCAACAGTGCTTGTGGCAAAAAGAGGCTACTTTTTCCCTCTTTTATGATGAAGTTCTAATATTTAAAATACTTTTTCCAAGTTGAGCCAAAGAGATTTTACACCATCCTGTTGCAGATAAGGCTTCAGTTGATTTTATAGGAAACTGCCCATGTACCATGCAGCAAGCAACTGTCTCACCAGTTCCACTTCAGCATTTGGTAAGAAGTCAGGCTGCAGAATCACATTCCATCTATTCATATCCTTCTCAAGAACCAGATTTTCTGTCTTTTACTCAACCACAAATCAGTCGTCAGGGACAAAGGCCCTCAATTAAGAACCCTCTTTAAATCCTACCGTGTATACAAAAGCAAGTGTGTGCTTAAACCTTTTGCTGAACCAGTCTTGTGGAGACAAGCAGGAGACACTGCATTTACACAGCAAGAACTTTTCTAAGAGCAAGACCTATATTGCTCATTTATTCAAGAAGTTCACTAAAATATATTTACCCATATGACCTATGAAGTGAAATACTTAATGCACTTTCTAATTAAAAACAGGAGCGATCTACAAGTCTTAATATCTGGGGAGAGGAGCAGTCTAGCCCCGTATGTTGTAAGCAATTGGATTATTTTCAGAAAAAAAGAGTACCTTTCAAAATTAGACCTCGGTTATCACCCTTCCTAACAATCCTGACTTTAATCATTTGTTCTTACAAAATGTTCTGTAATAGAAATCCCTATTTCCAAATATAAATCCCTGCTTGTCTTGTCCATTTATATGCTGATTTTCAGGGACTTGAAATGAAGAATACTAAGTAATTACACACCACATAAAAACATATTTGAAGTGTTACATTAAACCACATCACACTCTAATGTAAAGTTGCTTACAAGACTCAGAAGATTTCCAGAATCTGGAAGTTAGTTTTTTTTTCCCAACTGCTTCTCTTTTGATTATAATACTTACACAGCACTCACCAGTAAGCAAAAATAAACAAACTGTGTGTTTACTGCTCTCCACAGCTTCTGAAGCAGAGAAAAGCCTGTTTCTCATGTTGTAAAAGGATAAAGAGGGGCTACATCAAACCAGTTCTATCTGACAGGGACATCCGGGGAAAGGTTAGTGCTGAGCAATGCTCCCCTTGATGGCACTACCTCCAGGCAGGCCAGCTGGGCTCCCTCTATCACTTATAGGTGAGGAAAATAATATTGAATGACAAATTCTGCCAGGTTTCAGTGTAAGAAACTGGAGAGGCTCTTTCTAGAGCTCTTAATTCCACAGATGTTCTTGCAAGTTCCATCACTAGTGTCTTTCATCCCTTAAATGCATGCCCAGGCTGTATTTCACAAGGAGGAGACCAAACCTGTGCCAGAATATGAAGCAAAGGATTCTAAAAAGGAACTGTGGATAATCTCAAAACATAGCCAAAAAGTTTCAGGAGGAAAAAACAAACCACAACAAAGAAAAAATCAAAACACATGTTTAATATTAATATGTCAACAATGCCTCAATGGTATTCAACAAAAATATGATACGGCCCTAAAAATTCTAAACCACGTCTAGTATTTCACAGCAAAAATTAATGCAACAAGTAGTATGACATTACAGTTTTAAGCCAAACTTGCTTTTCCTTTTCTGGCTACTGGACAAAGATATTTTTACATCCAAAGGTAAAAACCAATAATCTATCAACATTTTTTCCTGCTCTTTTTCATTGTGCTCTACAAAGCGCCCTGGAAGAGACCCAAAAGCAATGTTTGCCCTGATTGCTGTACTTCGTTATGTCCTGCACTCTGCAATTATTTAGATGGTTTAAAAAAAGGAGAGGGAGAACAACTGTGAAAGGCATTGTGCAACCGCAGCTGACTTCATGTTAACCCCTGTTCTGGGTTCCACCCTCGGGTCAAATGCCTATGAGTCAGTGTCTAGCACAGATGAATGATGTCACACTCACACCACCTCCTTAGCAAGAAAATGTGGTGGAGCCTTTCATTGCTGATCTTAAGAGACCCTGGGTTACTAAATGAAGTTCCCAAGATAAAAAAGAATAGGCTTGAACTTAAAAAGACAGGAAATGAGCACATCATTCCAACAACTTTGAAACGGACTCTAAGAAAAAAACTGTGATGGGTCATACGCAGCAAAATGCGCCAACAGGATGCATGTATCAAAAGCCAAAAAAAGATTTGCAGTACCCAAAAAGCCAGTAAACCAGGGACATTGTATCATCTACCCATTCTAATACAATCAAACAAACTAAAATACAGTTAAACAGGGCAACGGATTTGATCTCTCTTTCAGGTGATAAGTAACGACAGATCAGATATGCAAGGAATAATTTGATTTCAATGAAACCTGAATAAAGTGCACCTGTGTGGATTTGAGGAGACAGTTCCATATTGTTTCAATACACTGGACTGTGTATTAATCAGTTTGAATCCAGTGCAGTTCTTTGGTTAGAGAAAAATTATCTTTGAGATGAGAATCTTGTGGTGCAGAATTACTGCACCTGAAACCATTAATTAATAAATCCTCATTCTAAACACAGGAAAACACAGACATGAGGAAGAAGTGGAATGAGTAAGCACACAATAAAATGCACAGCTAGATGAAGAATGCATAAAATGACTCAGAAAATACTTAAGGTGGTGTGGTATTAGATTGAGCTCAATGAGACATTAAAAATGTTACACAATGCCTCTCTGGCTGTGAAAGCTCCTGTGTATTGACCTGTCTTTGCAGGAATTGAGATCTGAGAGAACACATCATAATTTCCTCCACTCCAAAAGTGGTTTCCCAGTGGAAGGAGAAAAAAAGAAAAACCATGAGAGGGAACTGTCATATCATGACTTTATGAAGCCTTCCTGAGATTACAGAAGTATGGCTTTAACAGAGTTCTTATTAAACAGATCCAAGATGATCCAGATTCACATGGAAAGAAACAGAAGAGATTGATTGCTTCCTGTAATACTATGATAGTACGTCAGGACTTTGATTATTCTCTAAATGTAAAAATCTGTGCTATTTCCAAAATTTACTTTAAAATAATGTGACAGTTTCACAGAATTTTCTGTGCTGGAAGGAATCTAACTAGGATCATCAAAACCCAACTCCTGTACAGAACATGTGACAAGAGTCACACCATGAGCCTGAGAACATTGTCCAAACACTTCTCAAGCTTGCTGGTGTGACCGCATTCCTGGGAGCCTGTTCCAGTGCCCAACCATCCCTCTGGATAAAAAACCTTTCCCTAACCATGGCTTCAAGCCATTCCTTCAGGAAGTTTGTACAGGTACTGGCTGGAGGCTCTAGCAAAGGGTTAATGGGAATTTTGGGTAGGTATACTCTCAGTATGCTTGCTCTCTCAGCCAGAAGAAATATCTTGTCTTCTCTTTTACTCTATGCTCTGCATTTTGAAATCAAGCAAACATTAAACCAGACTAACGTTTAAACAAACCATCTTTCAGAGGAATTCTAGTAGGAGTGAAATGCATAAAACTAAGAATATAATGTATCAAATTCCATTTCTGTTTGAGAACGTTGGCAGCTAATAAATTCAAATATATACATATATAATGGTCTGCCCTTATTTACATTTTCCTTTCTTTTTTGTTCAGCTGCCATTTTTTGGCCTATAGGAAACAATTCTCTTTTTTCAAGTTGGATTCCACTGTAACAATACTCTTTATTGGTAGTCCTCCTTCCCACCCTACACCCACAAATCATGATACAAAGCTGCTCAAAAAATCAATCTACACTTGAGCTAACACAGGCTTGTTTGTCCGCTTTTTTCTCTTGGCTGTATTCATACTATTTTTTCCCTCAAAACACCAATCAATTGCTTCAAAGAAGAAAATACAAGCAATTTGCCTGGACTTCCCTTTCCTATTCCCATTGCCATGAAAATTCCTATCCCTTGTTTCCCTATCCACCTTCAGTAGGTCTGTGGTTATATGGTCCCTACTACTATAGCTCCTGCAATTGGCTACAGCCTGTCATTCTGACCCTAGATGGGAGTTTCAGTCTTGCATGAGGACTAAAAGCCCTCCTTCATTCTTCAAACAGGTTAGTATTTGTGCTGGACCCTCTTTTTCAAGTTCCTTGGGCTCACTGTTTTCAGCTGCCTTGTTAACAACCAAAATCAAAGGTCTTGGTAGCTATCAGAATGTCCTGTGCCTGTTCTCCAAACTGAAGGGTTCTTCCAGTTCAGTGGGATAATATCCTTCCTTCTCTCTGCAGGGTCTGTTCTAAAAGATGAGTTGTACTAATAAACAGAGAAGGGCTATTTAGAAGCACGGTTTTAAGTAAAAATGAACGGGATGCAGCTCAACCTCCAAAGTACAGAGAGTGATCCCAGATAAAAACCTCTATAGCCTGGTACGTGAATTGTAAGGAAATAAAAACTAAATAGCTGTTACGTTTGCTGCACCACATTATTGTCATTTTAAGATGACTAATAACAGATGAAAAACATTATGGTTACATAATGCAAGTTATTGCTCTAGTCTAAATCACTCAAACCATTTAACTTGTATGTGTATTTTGCACACAGCACAAAGAATCCTCTTTCCTCCCTCCAATGCTGACCCTCTGCAAAGACAAGATCAAGGAAAGAGTACAGTAATTTCATGTACATAAGGCACACTGGCATATAAGGCACACTTTTTTTTTATAAGCAAGGATCCATGTGCAACAAAGTGACGAATTAGTGACAGGATACTGTCAGGTGCTCAATTTGCAAACAGTTGTCACAGATCAGCATAGCCTTTAAACGCAGCCCCAGGCACCCTCCCTGTGCCACAGGCGCTGGCGCTCCCACCCCCAGCACCGGCTGCTGCAGCTGCCCACGCGTCAGTGAGGGCCGGGCTTGCCGTGGCGGAGTGGGCTGGGCTTGCTGTGTCAGGTGGCGGCGGGGTCTGCCTGCACAGCTCACATTTCCAGGTTGACAAATTTCCGAACTTTGTCCATATATAAACTGCACCGGCCTATAAGGCGCACTTCCAGGTTCGGATCAAAATTTCAAAGTCAAAAAGGTGCGCTTTATATGCGTGAAATTACTGTAAGTGCACAGGCCATTTAAAGTCATTCTTCCCCCTCTAATTTTAATATCATGCCAAGGAATATGAGTGTGCAAAAATTCATTACTAATGAAATGACACTATCATGAATAATTTTTCATATGTTTCTCTATCAACTCCCTTTCCAGAACTAAATACCAACATCTAAGGTAGCAGAGTTTCTGGTGTAGGTTCTATGGTAATTTTGTCTTTTTCCCCCAGTTTTTGCATAGATTCCACTTCTTCCATTTCTTGAAAATCTGTTATGCTAAATTGTAACCACTGGCACACTAGCAGCAGAAGGAAGGGTTTCAGGCTTGCTTCCTCTTAAATCAAAGAAGCATAAGATAAATCTTTGCTCTGTTCAGTTCATACATTTAGTGCCTGAGTATTCCATAATCTGCAAGTGCTTCAGTGCCCTGAAACAACTCAAATAGCCTAACAACATTAACGTTACTACACTGTGAGGCCTCTGGGACCAAACATCCACCTTTGAGAAGAGCAAATGCTGTAGTTATTTTTCTGTTAAATTTGATGGTCTTGGATGATTTTGGTATTGATAAGAAATCTGGTACACCTTACCCATGGCAACAGCATGAACTTTGAGTCCTACTCAAAAAAACGAAAGTTTAGCATGGTTGTATCACATCTTAGTTCACCTCTCAGATGAACTACAAAACCCAGCCAGCAGCTCTAGCATTCAGCTTCTTTTCTGGAAGCTTCAGGAGACAGTCAGACTGAACAATTCCACTCTTTTTTTGCTGCACCTTAGTAGCACTGAACTCTCCAAGCCCTGAAATTGTAAATGGGCACTTTGGACCTCATAGGAAGCCAGAAACTGCAATGCTAGTTCAGAGGCAGACAGGGATGTGTAAATAAGACTACTGTTTATACCGAGTAAAACTTCAATATTGTTATATGGTAGTTAAAGTAGAGTATGGTGGGTTATTGTTTTGATAAATAGGTTCTCCGAGTACCAATCAACACCTTATTGTTAACATTAATCACTGGGATATCTTCTCCAAGATCAAACAAGCACTTCTTGAGAACTTTGACTTTAGAAAACTTTCTGTGTACTAACCAATTAGATTTAAATATCAGCAACTACATCCTTATTAAATGAATCTTAGTTTAGTGATTAAATATTACATACAGATACCTGAAAAGGTTTAGGAAGATTGTGAATAAATGTAAAAACAAAACAAAAAAAACCAACCAACCAACCAAACAAACAAAAAAAAAAAATCCAGGCAAAGTATTTTTGGTTCCACTCATGGAACCATAATCAAACTTCTACATGGTAAGATTTTTAGAATTGCTTTGATTAACAGTATCAGCAACTAACACTATTATTTCATACATATACCAAGAGATTTAATTTTACTATATTTGTAAAAATGTTTGAATTCTATTTTACTTTTAGAAAGAGGAATGGGATTACAGAACAATTTAGTCTGCAGGGTAGCCAGAACCAGATACTCCAAAGGAAGAAATCTGACTTCCAGGCAGTTTTGACAAAACAATTCCCAGGAGCTCAAAAACTCCAAGAATAAACAGTTGTCTGCAAACTGGTATTCCTTAAAGCATGAGTGTTTAGAGTCTTGGGATATTTTTAAAATACTGACTCTGTAATTCAAACCCCTCTTTATTGATATACATTTCCAATTCAGCCCAACACACCTCTCAGATGGTACAGTGCTCTGTTCTTCTAAAAGTACAAATTACTCTCTTGTACCCAATGTAAAGCTTGATAGTAATTTGATCCTGGCATGTAATTTACAGTTTCTGCAATTTCCACACAAAAATTTCCATTGCACATGTTATGGTGCTTGGAATTAAGCAAAATTGCTTTACTCCCTTTAAATAACTGTTGATGTAATACTGCTTTTAACTATTTTTTTTTGTTGGGTTTTTTTTGGTTTTTTTTTTTTGTCAGCCTGATTGGGATCACATGAAGGTTAGTGACAAGTACTGCCAAACAGTTATTTTTAGAAGCAATAATTTTGTTCATCTGTCTTTCATTATTCTGCACTGAATTGTTTGGGTTGGTTTTTTTTTTGCATTCAATGCAGTAAGAAAGAATAAGTCTGTATTTATAATAGCTGCATCATCTTGCAGAGGTAGAATACCTACTCCAAAGCTAATCTAATCCTGTTACTTTTAACCATCTCAGCCAAAAAAGATGATGTGTTTTGCTACAGGTAAAGGGGCATTTCCCATTAATGCTGGCTTCAGTACTGTACTTGAGGCAACAGGCAGCTGCCATATATTAGAGAGAGCCCAGATCTGTTCCCCAGAGAGAGAGAGTTAAAAGCCTCTCACCTCACATAAAGATAGCAGCTGCCCTGGGTGTCACCAGGGCACTCTGGAGCACACAGGTCACAGCAGGACAGGGCATAAAAGGCTGCCTTCCAAACTGCCCTGTCCAGCTCCAGGTTTAACCAGGGCTCACCCAAAGCCAGCTTCAGGAGAGATCCCTCCTGTCAGCCTCCTTTTGCACAAGGAACACTGCAGGCTTCAGCACTCCACATGCAGAGGGGAGAATATAATTACAGTAAATCTACAACTATAAAGTGTACCAGATTATAAGATGCACTTCCAGGTTGTCGGCAAATTGCCGAACTTTGTCCATATAAAAGGCACACCGGACTGTAAGGCGCACATTTTTTTTTTGCAGTGAGGATCCACACATAACAAAGTAACTAATTAGTAAGGGAATCACACGATCACGGGGTTTACTGGCAGGTGCTCAATTTGTAAACATTTTTCACAGATCAGCATAGCCTTTAAATGCAGCCCCAGGCGCCCTCCCCGTGCCATAGGCTCGGCTCGTAGCTCAACTCAGCTCGAAGCTGCCGCAGGCTTGCACTTCCGGGTCAGCAAATTTCCAAACTTTGTCCATATATAAGGCGCACTGGACTACAAGGCGCACTTCTAGCTTTCAATCAAAATTTTACCCAAAAGGGCGTGCGTTATAGTTGTGAAATTACTGTAAATATTATGCTAACATCATAACCTCATTCCAAGGACATACTTCGAACTTATTCAAGGCAGTTAGGATAGTTACAAGTTCCATTCTAGGACATAAAAATCCACATATCTTGATTCGGCTGAGTTTTCTTCTTGAATGGTTTCTCTGCATCAGTAATCCTCAGGTAACTCCCTCTTTTTGAACGTCTGGAATTTTTTTGTGTCTAAGAGTACCTGGACATCAACTGCACAAAAAATCCATCACCCTTCTTTCAGAAATATCTTTTCCTGAGATAACAGCAGTGAAATCCCTTCAACAGATATTCAGTCCCTCTGCTTGTAGCAACAGAATGCAAAATAATTATAGCCCCACACACTTTCCCATGGAAATATTTTGAAAAATCCTTTAAACTGCAAGTATAATAATGTTTAAGCCAGAGAAGAGCAGGCTTTCTAGGAGAAAACAGTTCATACAGTATTTAATTTCTGCAATATGTAATACATGCATAGAAATGAACATTTTTATGCACCTGGAAGACAAATTTATTTAAGGGGCTTATGCTACTACTCAGACTAGCCCCTATTCCTTATTTTGCAGTGGTTCATTAGACTCCACAGACAGGTGGGCTGACTAGGACTGTACTCTTCCCTCTGAGTTTTCATTCCAAAGGTTACTTTTGAGACTCACCTTTTTCCAGTTTATCACCCTGACCGAATACACTGTGCACGTGAAAAACAAGCAGCATTTTCAGATCTGCTATACATGGTATACTGCTTAAAATGCAAAGAAAAGAATAAAAGAGAGGATCAATTGCAAAGTGAAAATGAGGTTGAGTTGCTTAGGGAAAAAATTACCTAAATGAGCATCAAATAGGGCAGGGAAACAACATTGATGAAAACTGTACAAAGCAACGGCCTACAAGCAACACACAATAAGCTCTGATAGTCAAATCTTAGAGACTGGTTGATGCTATGGTAACAAAAAAAAAGGTGTGGAAATGGAATATTCTGGAAAAAAAGAAAAAAGAACCTTTATGGACAAAACATCACACTTCAAGTTTAGGCAGATTCTGCATTTTGTTTTGGCTAACAAAAGGAACAGCTCAACAAGACACAAGTACTTATAGAAGGCGCCTTAAACTTTAAAAACTCTCTAAATTTAAAAATGAAAATTCATCTCTGTCCCACATTCCCATGAGAGCCTCCAGCCCCAGGTCTATCAGTTTCTTGCTAATATTTCATTTGTGCCTCAGAAAACTGTGTGAAGTCATAGCAGCTGTCCAGCTGGAAGCTGGCCAGGATCCTTGAGAGAATCCACCAGAGAAGCAGAGGTAAAGTTTCTCCTTCACAGGAGAAGGGCTATCATATTGATCAAATGATCCAAGAGTCTCCTATCATTCTATAAGTCTTGGCTTTCTCCTCCTCCAGAAGGATGAGGAGGGAAGTTTGGGTCACCAAAACACCAGACAAAACAAGTAACAAACTATACAATCTAAAAAGCTCTCAGGTAGGATAAGAGACCATACAGATTTTTTTAAGTTTTCTGACAGAAAAACTCTTAAGCTTATCATGATGTCACCTAAAGTTTTGCTTTTGCTGAAAGTACATTTTCCACTGACGAAAATTCAGCTGGAACTTTCCAACAGGATCATTTTTAGGATGTATGCCAGGACAACTTGATGTCCATGATGTCATTTGGGTTGATCAGTCCAAACGTGTCAAACAAAACTGAAAATGAATCCAGTCTCCAGAAAGAAGTGTCAGTTGCCTCCTGTAGCTAAGTCAGACCAATGTTTATAACAAAACAAACCCACCATATGCCTCGTGTAGTTAAGACAGTAAATAAGGGCACCTGCAGCTCTGAAATTTCTCACTGGCTCCTTCACATCCTAATGCGTACATTACATTGCTGTGCCAAGACTTAGCAAAGTGTTTTTTATTTTTTTGAGATGTTATTCTCAATCCTCAGAAACATCTTTTTTGCTATCTACTACCTGGTATCCACAGAAAATTGAGCATTAAAAATCAGCAGTCCTGATCCCTCAGACTCTGGTCCAAAGATACTTGGTTTATTACCAGTATATTTGTATGGAAATACTTGCCTCAGCCACTCACTAAATCCAGCAAGATTTTAAGTAAAAACCTCATTCAAAACACATCATATCACCCAGCTCCCATGATGGCAATGAGTTCTTAATGTTTGTTTTCATTCCTCCTCAGCAGCCAAGAAGAAGTATTTTGCTCTGAAAGTTGACAGAAACTAACACACATTCCTGCTGGAGAAGCTTGGAGCAGCAAATCCATCAAGATGCACCTTGCACCCAAACACGCTTCAATATGATTTGAAGAAATCAACTACTTTTCTCTCATTCTCCTCAGCCTTCTCTAAATTGTGAGAAACTGACGATTAGGGACACAAGTCTCTAAGATCACAAAATGAGTTTCCAGTTCTGGAATTGCCAAGCGAGCCATTTATCGCAGAAGAAACATGAAAGGAGGAATGCCAATAGTTATGGAACTAAGGCAGATCAAGCTGTCCACAGTCAGGTAAAATGGCAACTATTTACTGTTGTCTCATTGTCTAAATTTGCAGCAGAAGGTGGTTTCCAAGCTTCAGCCAAGCAATAGAAGCTAAAGGTTTGGAGTGATGCACCAAGAAGTACAGACTGCAACCTTTCACAAGAAGGACCACTTTTTATACTACCAAAGCACCATTACAGGTATTTTATACACCTTAGTTGCATTTATATATACATATGAAGGTAGTCCAAACATTTGAGAACACCTCATGATTCACACAGTACCTGTTACTGAAGCAAAGAGGGTAACAGGATTAAAACCTAACAGAAGGCACATTCTGACCAAAGGGATGACTTAAGGTGATACTTTTATGTTGAAATACCAGACACAGCACTTAGCTCTGCCTCTGACACTTATAAAGCTTGCAAACTGTCAAAATTTCACCCAATAATGAGACCTGAAGTAACATAGTGCCTTTTCATATGCTTCAGAGCCGAGGCTTAAGCAGCATGGGATTTAGAGGCAAGCACAGAGGCATGCAGTGCTATTTTAGGCACTTTTGTAATATCCAAGACACCTGCATGGGGTTATGCAGATATAACATCAGACCTGTGCCCTTCTGGAGAGGCATTTGTAGATCAAACATGAAAAGTTAAGTCACCAAAAACGGCACTAGGTGTTGACAATTGAATCTGTTCCAGTAGAGTCTGCTTCTGCAAACCCACTGAGACTACTATTAAATTCTCTGAGGTGTAAATCCTGGTTTGAGTTTTGCCTTTAAATGTAAAGAGTTTTCCATGAGGATGACTGGCTGCTGCTCAGAGGAAGCTTGCTGAACCTATTTATGGGCTAAAATGAGACACCAGTTTTGAAAGTATTTTGCCAGTGCGTGGAAGGCTGAAGGACAGCTTGCTTTATATGCCTTGCTATTTTCTACAGGGATATTGTTTAATATAGTTTTTAAGGGACTGATTTATAAAAGTATTTGGGCTTGCTGCTGGCCTACATTGGAAGTCATCATACACTCCTCTCCTTAAGTAGAAGCAGGGGAAAAGGGGGAACAGGGGCTGAAGCAGAGAGCACACTGAAATCATTCTGACCCCAGAGGGAAGCTGAAAGGGAATGGCAGCAGTTGGAGTAAGGTGGCTTCCTTCATTTTGAAGAAACTAAAGTAGCAGTGTATGAAAAATAGGGAGCAAAGTTTATTCTTAAGGGAAAGCAGCATACATGCTTTATTCACATGCTTTCTGCATGATACCAAGTCCCACATTAGCATTAGTATAGCCACATGAAAGGGTCAAAGCCCACGCATTTTAATGTGACCAAACAAATGCTGCTCAGTTTCTCCTCTTTGGGAGGAGATTACAGGCTGTCCAGAAAGAGGAAAGGTCTTTTGAAACAAAGGGAGAATAGACAGTCCAGGTAAGGAATGACCACATCAGAGAGTGGTGGGAGCTATCCAGAGGGAAAGTGGAGGTGTAAGTGAAAAGGTGTGGCAGCACTGTGAAACACAAAGGGAGCCTGCTGACAGTGTGTGTGTGTATGCAGGCCAGCTCTACCGTGACACAAGCACTTGGCTATCTGCTTACCTTTTATCTTGCAAAATCCTAGCTAAGCTGTTTGAGGTGCCCTGGCTTCCTGCTTGGGCACTGCCCTCCCTTTGGTCTAGTTAAGAAACCGAGTTTTTCTGAAGATGATGGCTCATTTCACATAGCATATAAAACTCCCTCTGTTACAGGAGCTTTTTTTGGAGGTATGACAAGCCTACCCAAGATCTTCCATGAGAAGAGAACGTTTGTGCCTAAATTTGAAGGTTAAGAGGCTGTTTCAGCTTGTAAGCCTGCTGCAGGCTCCTACAGCTTTGAACCACTTTGGAATGATTGCACAAGCCTGTCAAAACAACAGCTGTCAACCTTACCTGAACTTCCTGCTACTGTACCTGGTCATGGATTTTTTTCACTTGCTTGTTTTGGTTTTGTCCTTTTTCTGTGAGCACTCTTGAAGGCAGAAACAATTACACCAATTTCACGCTTGCAGCTGCTCTTGGGTCAAAACCATTTCATAGCAAACAATTCTCAGTGGAAATATTACCCCAGGAATAGAGTCACACAACAGATAGACATCTGAGTGACATCACTTGCATCTACTGGAATGCCACTTTGTGGGAGGAAAAAAAGAGTTCTAATAGTAACAACAAATTTTAAGTGCTTTTACAGATGTTGGCTATACCCCATTTTGCCTGAAGAAACTGAAAATTTGAAATAGTTTTTCTGGTATTTGACAGCATCAACTTAAAAAGGAGCCAGTAAGGGGCAGAAAGGACTGTACACCATTCCATGTGCACACAACACTAATCACACTTGACATGTTTGTTTGGAGACCTACTTGTATACTTCAGAGCTTCGCTATGCATATTTTTAAATGTCTGAAGAATAAGTATTTGTCCATGGAACACTGGATGTGGCGGTGTGACCCGGTAAAACACGAATATATTTTGTTCCAAACCAGGCCACTCTTAGCTCCAAATGCTTCCAGTGAGGACATACTCTTTCATATCCTTTTAGTTACACAAGCAGGAGTTTCTATTTCCTTGTTTATCCTCAATGAAAGGGTGAGCAGTCAAGTCAAGCATTGGGCAATGCAGCAGATGAGCACAAAGCACCCATCTGACAATGGCCAGGGTTCCCACTGAGACTTTTGAGTAGAGAATAATTGTACTTTCTTTTGGTATGAACTGAGGGTACAAAATCACATTTACGTGTGCAAGCCTTTGCCCTCTCAACATGTGCTCTCAGCTGCATTCGAGTAGCTGGAGAAGGTCAGTTTGATTTTCAGTACTAAAAGCAAAGAATGACAGCAAGAATATGGCAGATAGTAAAATTTTAAAATAAAGCACTTTTTCTCCCTCCAACTATATGTGGGTTTTATTAATTATGGTTTGCAGGATTTGCAGGTAAAAAAATTAGAAATATCACTCAGTAATAAACAGGCGCAGGTTTCCAAAACATAGGAAAAATAACCCAAAACAGCAACCAAAGACAGCTGATATCATGTAGAATTACTCTTTAACACTATATTTTTTTAAAATCTCAATAATTTGAATAAAAAATCAGAATTTAATTTCAGGCTTATGTGATGCTTTCTTGTAATAACTCTTCTTCTGGATTTTTTTACATTATTTCCTTTCCTACATCTCAATTATGTTCTAAGCATAAAAACTTTCAATATAATCTCCATCTGTTATGTTTTCTATCCCTGTTTTCCTTTCTATTTTTCTCTTTCCTTGATTTTGCTTTTTTTGTCTTATGTGCCTTTCCCAATCCATTAATTCTCTACAGCCCTTCCCCATTTGGAGTACTGAGATTTTTTCCATCCATTAAGAGCACAACACATTTCACCTGAATCTCACCTCTTGAAATGGAACTGAATATTTTGATTTTCTACATCCTGTACAAGAATTAAGCTGCAAGCCAGGAACTAAAAAACCCTCAATAGAAAACCATCAACCACTCTGCAGATAACTGTACACAGAGAACTCTGGAATTAACAAATCCTAAATTCCTAACATATTTGTGGCATAGCAAAGAGTCCATCCTTCAAGCTAAATGTGTGTGCTAGTTCCACATCTGAGTATCTATAGATTCAAATGCAGTATTCAATCAGAAATAAAACGAAATTTGTGGGAGTGATTTCTCCAGCACCTAGAATAAGACTAGTTTATTTGCCTTAAAACTAATAGAAAAAAAAAATGTTTTTCATACTTTTACAAAAACACAGAACTTCTAACTTCCAAGTGTATGCTTAATTTTTGTGTTGTTTTGATTTCTCATAATAATAACATAATAATATACAATTTTTGAAAATGCAGTAGCAGATATCCATCAGCCTCCCAACTTTTTTACTTGGCAAGACCCAATCACATATCTTACCAAAACAGAAAGCCATAGAGTACTTATAGGTTCACACAACACATCAAACCCAATCCAGAGAAACGGAAGTGCTTCTTGAAAAGTAGATGAGAAGACAGAGGGAAACTCCTTGACTATCCAGCTTCTATACCCTCCCTGCAAACTTCTTTAAAGGTCACAAATTAGATCTATGAGACAAATTTACCAGTTTTCTGTCCTTTTAGCAAAATACACACGACCCTTTAAGCATAGGATTTTGCCTCAGGTCAGCACTAAATTGATGGTACTTCATCCTTCTTCCAGCATTGGTCCTGCATGAGACTGTTCCCTGCTCCCAAAGCAATGTGCTAACCCCAGACTACCCTCACCTACTTCTTTCCTGTGTTGTTCCTGCTGGAAGTGTGCCTGCACAAACGCAAGCAATGCTCAGTGGGACATGCAGCAGCAGCACCACATCATTTCAAATGATTTCTAACTGAAACTGCAAATATTTTAAGCTCATTTGTAAAGAGTGTGACATTTAATTCATTAAGCAAATGTTCAGCGTGAAACAAAAGAAATATTGGGGTACCATTGCTTTGTCTGTCTTAATTTTAAGAGCTCCCTCTGGCTCTGGGCATAGCTACACCAATATTTCCCAGGAGAGCTGTTCTGATGCCAGGGTGCACTGGTTGCGCCAGTCCCCTGCTCCCAAATGACCCAGCACGGTCCATTCCATGAGAGTGGCAGTTTAAGGGTTAAGCACAGAACACCAGCTCCATCCCTGAGCCAGGAAAGATCCCGGCATGGAGAGGGCACTGCTGCCAGCCCAGCCCTGGCCACCATCAGGAATGTCACTGACTGCCACCACAAGGCAGGAGATCCCCCGTCTCCCCCCATCACTTTCTAAGCTCTGTCTAGGTACAAAGGCAGCAAACAGAACCTTGCTGGGCTGGCAGGGCTGGGACTGGCCCTTTGCAGCTGCTTTCCCAGTGTCAGACCTCATTGATTGCAAAATTAACGGAGCACACCCCCACCCCCATGCCACCTCTTGCCAAATCTGCAATTCGCCAGGTGCAAATTCCTTGGCATTTACAAGTCCAAACACTGTATTTTTGGTCCTATCTGGAAAAGCAGGAACAGGAACAACAGGCGAACGTTACTAAATAGGTCTGACAACTGGGGACTTGGGGGGAAGGAGTAGGATGAGCCAAACTGCAACTGTACAGAATAATATGCCATGTTGAACAGCCCAGAAGATCTGACAGAGATCCACATGGAAAAATGTATCTTTATATTTTTATATTGCTTTAAGACAGAAAAAGACATGCACTCAGAGAGACAGACAAAACGATAGCAGTAACCATTAAAACTCCCAGCTACTGAAATGCTTCTGGAAATTTCTATCCTTTGACAAAAATTGTCAAGCAGGGAGTTAAGAAGCTGGTGCATTTATAAACTCAAGCAATGAATAAGAAAACTCAAATATGAGTTAGATACACCGTGTATTTCAGGAAAAAAACAACTCACAAAGACAGGGGAACCAAAGCTGATGGAAGCTGAACTGAAGTTGAATTACAAGTGAACTCAAAGCCTCACAGCATGCGATGGTTTATTAGCAGCCTGAAGACAAAGGCCACAAAGCAGTTTTACTCCCTTAGAGAGAGGAGCCCTATTATGGAGCCTTTCAACTCTCCAAGAATTGCCTTTTAACTCTCCCTCCACAGTAGGACAAACAGGGGAAAGAAATTAGTCTTGGATGATGTTAGCTGTTTTGTAACTTGTAGTGCTAGTCCCACTGGAGCTCCTCTGACTCCTGTCAGATTTATCCTCTTGACATTCAAAATGGATTAACCTAAGGTATCTTTTCATAAGTAATAACAATTAAAAAAAACAACAAAACAAACCCTCAATCCACATAGCGTTTTCTCCCTCTGCCTCAAAAAAAAAAAAAAGGGGATTAGTCAGATGACCAAATGATATTTCCTGGACTTTGTATTAATCTCTCCTCCACTGTTAGTACTACTTTTAAAGGAAATGCTACATGCTAACACAGAATCTGCATAATCAACTTCATCATGGTGTCACCTAACTACAGCACAAAAATGTGAAAAATTCCAAAATCTACTTGTGTTTTCAGAGACCTCTAAGTCATTGAGCCTGAAACACTATCACCAGTAAAATACACTGGGTAGCAGTCAGTGCATTAGGTATCGAATTCAGTTCCAATTACTGCCAAGGGAAAAATCTATTATTTTTAAAGCAATTTAAGATGAACTTGGGAAAATTATGCAGCCTTACTTTGACTGTCTGGTGCTGCTTACTGAGGAGAATTTTCTTTAGATGTGCCGAATTCTGTCTTCCTGAAAATATCTCATCCTTAGATCTTTTACTCTGATGACTAGCACACAGCTAAACTGTATAAACTGTTGTCGGCTAATTTGAGCATCAGTTCAGAGCCAAAAGAATAATTTTTTTTTTTTTTTTTTCTCCCATAAGAAATGGATATACCTTATAAACTATTGTATTTCAGGAGTGAATTTACTTTGACTAAGCAGTGGTGCTCCAAGCAGACTTTGGCCCAGAAAATACTGAATATGGAAAAACACATTTACTACTGTGGAAAAAAAATTTGCCTGTTAGAGGGCAAAGAAAATCCATGAGACTCAGCTGCAATATAATGATCACATAAAGAACTTGAAAAAGCTCTGACAAGACTGATTTGGTGATCCCATGTCTCTGGCCATGGGCTGCAGTGCTCCACACGAGTTGCCATATTGCTTTAGGAATATTTGCAATAAATCCCTATAATACTAGAACACATTTTCCAACTGTAGGGTGCCAACTAAACATCTCAAAAAAACCTGGTTTTTTTTCACATTGTCACAATAGATTCTCATGGGGCTGACATGCAGCACAACATAACCTGACACCATGAAAAGCCTTCAGAGGCTGGGCTATCTGATCAACTTTCCAACTTCCATCAGGCTCCTGTTTTTACGGCATGCCAGCACATGTACAAATGATAACTGTGAAAACAGTCAATGTGGATTTTTTTCCATGTGATTAGCAACTACTGTAGTCAAGTAACTGACCCACTGCTCAATGCCCTAAATATCTAAGATATCAATACGAGTTCTAGCTCAAGACTTTTGTTTTTCAAAAGAGGAGCATAAATGTTTAAGCACTGACCAAACGTACAGTGAATTTAAATTTAAATAATAAATTCCAAATTTCAATAACAGTATTGAAATACTGGGGTATTTCAAATGTTCAAATTTCAGGTGTCTATTGCAAGAGAAATCCTGAATTGCTACATTTTCACTATAATAAGGTGGTTGAGTCTGAGTTTTGTCAGCAGACTTAGAAGAAGGCCTGCTGAAGAACAGAAATTGAAATACTAGAGAAAAATGTGAGTGAGGGGAGAATGGAAAAAAGAAAACCCTCACTTGCAAGCATTTCACATTTAAAAAGTATTGTGCTAGAGGAAGAGCTAGTGCAAACCTTTCATCACCATTCATATGAACCATTCATATGAAAAAATGAATGGGCAGAAATGAAAAATAAAAAAGAGATTATGTTTTCTGAACCTTCAAGTCACACAATACAACTGTATTGAAGCTGTGAACATTGAAGTGAAGAATATCCACTCTCTGAGACTGTGGCACAATAAGATGAACAGGTCAAATAAAGGCTATGCAATAGTCCATGGGAATATTTAGGGTTACACGGCTGGCCCCACATCTTTTGGGTTTTGCTAGCAGGGTATGAAATTTGTTTTCCAGCAACCTCTCCTCTCAGTGTCTGATTTGTTGTCCCATCAATGCATCTGTTCACACAGTTATTTTACAGCAGCTCCACAAAAAATTAAGGATCAGTTTTGCTGGTTAGAAGTCCTATTTATGCTAACCTCAAGGTTTACAGTAACAATTACTGATCAAGTTGACACTCATACTTTGCAGAAGCATTTCTGCATTAGTTTGTTGATACTTTTTCACATGCATCCATACTGTTATTTCAAAGCACACAGAATAATCTTTCTAACAGTCTCTGTTAAACAGCTGAGCATGTACTTCATGTTTTGATCTGGATTCCTTGTACAAAGTGGAGCAAAACACTGAAAACTGTGCTATTTATTTGGTCATGTACAAAAACAGCCTCCAAATAATTCGTATGAGAAGTGGAGAATTTTAAAAATTCATTTAATTTCTTAAAATGTGGGGTGTTCCATTTTTATGACTTACTATAATTGCTTCTCTCTTCAAACTGGTGATTTTGTCTAGTAATGTCACAGTGGAACTGATCAGTTAAATGAAGCATGAACTGCAGCCTGCAGAGAGCTGGATTAAAAACTGCTGAGTTTTCAACATGATCCTTAATCAGAAAGCATTTCTTTTAGAGGAGAGAAAATGTAAAACATAGGGGGCAGGGAGAAAAGGGGTAGGGACAGGATAGCAGTGTTTTGAAATAGCAATGCATTTATATTTTTATATAGTACATAAACTCAAAGCACCACTATTCATAAACATGTACTTCCATTAATAATTATTTAAGACTGCAGTCATGGCTTAATTCATGGCTTAAGTCATGGGTTTTCATATGTTCATACAACAACTTGTCACACAGGGTGCTCACAAGAGTTTTACAAGAAAAATAATGTAATACCAGTAGCAGCCTTAGCCAGTTTTTTACCCATCCTAATGACAGTTGTCATACATACTCACAGATGTGACATGACAAGATGTTAAATTCACAATGTAGATTTTAGTTTTGGATTTCTCTGGAATAAACAACCTTAAAGGATCAGGAGGCATCTGTAAACTGTGCGTGGTGCACAGATGAATAAAGTCCATTTCTTGAATAGCTGGCAGAGTGCAAAGAATGGGACAAGGAATGAAATGAAGAAGAAAAGAGAGAGGAAATGCCATGTTGCCTGCCCACAAGTGCTGCCAAATGGACAAACTTGAAGGGCAATCCATTTCCCCAGTTAATGCTGATGCCATTTTCACTATTCCTGAGCTCTTTTTCCTTTTGTTAATCCTGTGCCTTGCAAGGTTCATTAACCCTGTTTACAGAGAAAAGTTAGATCAGTCTGACATGCTAACCAAGTGCACGTCTATCTATCTGCATATACGCTTTAGTTTCTTCTTAAACTTTTCAACTAAAAAACTCAAACATCTGGAATATATGGGGTTTTTTCCCCCTCACTTCATATTACAAAAAAAAAAAAAAAAAAATCTAGCCAACACAGTGCTTAGTTTTACTGAGAGCACTAAGCAGGAAGCACAAATCCACAAGAAAATTTTCACTAATACTTGGTCCCTTCCTCTCTAAGGTTTTAGAGGAGTAGGATGTTACTCTAACAGAATGGCAGCTATACGTGGACCAGAACTCTACCTCATTCAAGGGGGCCTTTGAGCACAGTATTAAATCCAAAACCAGTGCAACCCCAAAGTAAACACTGAGCTGCAATTTTCTGGTTTACCTGGGGCAGAAAAGGGATGTTGCAGCAATTTTCAAGTTTAATGCTCCTAAACCAGTACTAGTATCTGGACTAATTGCTTTGAACATCTCTTACTTAATACAAGTATGTGAAAGCCTGAGATTACCTCAAACAAACCCCTGACATGGAGCTTAGAAGAGATTTGTCCCTCAGGGGCTGTACTGCACCACATGTAATCCTGTTTATTATGAGGGCACTTGGTTGGTGCCTTCCACTGCGTCTGGAAGAGCTTCATGGACGTTTGGTGAGAGAACTGTGCACAAACAGAAAGAGATGCAGCTCAGGTCTAAACAGACTTGAAATTGCAGATCTTAACACTTGTGGCTTGAGAGAGGGTGAAAATTCAGAGGTCTGCCTCTCAGGAAGCACCATGATTGATAGCTCTATCTATGTGTCTGCAGCACTCTTACAAGCCTGTCTGGTAACATCCAAAACCTAGCCTGCAGTAGGACTGCGGTGATCAACACACATTTAACAGAGATACAAATGAGAGATTCCTAATGCAAGCTTTTGTTAACCAAAATCCCAGTTTTATGAGATTTGCAGGCTTCTTCGTGTGGTAAAATAACCTTAGCAAGATCATAAACAATCCAAACACTGCTGAACAAGAGCTGGGTCTCAGGAGCTATGCTGCCCAGTGTTCTACACAGTGTCCCACGGAAAGTACCAGGTGTTTTTTTTGGAAGTCCCTTTTCCACTGCTGATCCAATAGCTTGTGGTTACACAGTAATACACAGAACAACTGTGCCTGAACAGCAACAACTTCAGTGTTTATTCAGCAAGTCGTCTACAATGAATTACCTCAGCCCAATAAGGAGGCTGTTGGTAGTCTGCAGAAAGGTATTTGAAGCATCCACAGAAATCCCATTTGTGACTTTGCAATAATGCTGTCTGGATGTCTTGATCTTGCCAAAGTTCCCTTGTGTTTATGGGAAGAAAACTGCAGTCCAATTCTTCTTAGTCTGCTCCATTATGACAAAGACAGAAAAGAACAGGACACTGATAGGCAGATCAGGTACAATGCTGCTCCACATCAGCCTTGTTTTAATTAAGTTGGCTATGATCTCATGGCAGGGTAATTTTTTAATGTTGGTGTTTAGGAGAAAGGCTTACATTGAAGGCTGTTTTGGCTGCCTTTAGTCAAGAATGTGATTCATGTGAGTGGGAGAGAACAATGCAGCAAAATCCACATTTTTGTATACACACAGAAAATAGGGGATTTGTACACCAGAGAAAAAAGTAAAAAATAGGGCATACATCTTTTGTTGCCTTACACTGTAAGGAAATTGGCTACAGGAAGCAAGAGCTTGTCCCAGCAGAACCATCACTATTCATACAGCAGCAGGTCCATCTGAGTATTCACGTGCCACACACATTTAGTCCTTGTTTAAACATCTCTCCACCATCTGAACCCTGCATGTTTGTTTCACTGCTCTGAATTAACAATAGTACACGGAGCTGTGTGTTTACATTTGTGAACACAAAAATAACACTGACTCACAATGTGGCTTTTTAAAAAAAACCTAAAGATTGTCCAAAATTCTTAACAATCACTATAGAGCCTTTCATTCTTTACAAAAAATCTCTTTATGGAAAAATTCTGAATATTTTGTTACTGAAGCTCATTTGTTTCTAATAAGAACAGTTAATCTAATTGCTTCTCAAATAATATGTTTTTAATTCTGAATCTTGTTATGTAATCTGTTTTCAAGGCAACTTTTCAAATAGCTAAGCTGTCCAATGAGCAAGAGATTTCCACTGGCAACCTACACAAGTGAATTGGATAAGTGCATTAAGACACAGTTTACAGGTAAGTAGAAGCACTGAGTTGCACTCGGCTGAAACTCCTGTTTGTAAGGAATTTCCCATGAAATTACCTATTTGACACAGGGGAAAAAAATTACCTTATTGTAAAACCAAAGTTTTCACTGTAAGGCAAACAGTGTAATGGCCAGCATTATTATGTCACTTAGAATTTCTTGCCTTCACTTTTAAACACAATGAGATGAAAAACTGATGGGCAAAAAAGACCTTAAAGCAATAACTATTCCTTTGAAGCTCCTTTCCTAGTAAAGATACTCTCAAGTGTTTAGACTAATATTTTCTAGTTGTATTGAAAACGGCTGTTTTGCCATACCTTTGTCTTGTTTTGAATCATATCTGAAAAAAACAATAAGTACTCCCTCCCCCCAACCTAGCATACAACTTTCAAGACCAGCTGGGACTTCAATTGTGCTTTTTTGTTTTCAGAACAATACTTTTGATAAAAATACATAATTGTCCATTAATAATACAGGAAACTAATCCATGTTTTCAGAAATGACTTAAGAACTTGCTAGATTAAAGGACTGTCTACAAATGGAATTATTTAGTAATGACTGCTCAAGAACAGCTATTCCCGAATAATTCCATGTGTAGACACACTTATTCCAGAATAAAGCTGCCTTATTTTGGGCTAATTCAGCCCATCAAAGTGTGTTAAGCTAAACAGAAACTAGAGTGCCAGCACATGGAGTTATTCAAGACTTGCTGCTCCTAAATAATTCCATGTGTGGACAAGTGCTTGTGAGAGCTGAAGTTCAGCTCTGTTATCCCCAGCCATGTTATCTCTGCTCTCACAGTGAACACATGGCACTCTGTGGCACATGTACAGCTACTCATTCTGCTGCTTTTCTTATTTCTGTTCAACTAATTTATTTTTTTAAATTCAGTGTTCTTTGTTGAATGTGAGCTAAGCAAACACAATGATACAGCCACTCAAATACGATTCTTCTAGAGATTAAGTGAACCCTGGCATATTTTGTTTTCTGAACAAACCAGTCTTTATATTGGCATTTTTTCTTGTAAAGTGATTCTTCCCAAAAATGCCACCTCCTTATGAGGTAGTAAGAATGGTTGAATGTAATTGGGATTTGGTTTTCCTGAGATGGAACTAATATGGCAAACTGCTGAATTGACATTTGGATAGATGTTCTGTTTTACTTCAGGTAATAAAATACAGAATTTGTTCATCTTGTTAAAGAGACTAACTGCTGAGTAATCAATCACAGCACACACTAAAAATAAATAATATTTTCAGCCAGGCACAAATCTGTCAAAGGGTGTAGGTATTATAAAAAGTTTTCACAAGTCCCTGTAATTATTTGACTTCATAGCAACATGTTAAGCCTGGCTGGAATATGGCATTAGTTGCCTCTAGTTCCAAAGTTCAAATCCAAAGTGATAAGAAGTGAAAATGTATTTTGATAGTCCTACAGTCCCCAGCAGCCCAAATCACAAAATCACACGCCAGATGGGTGTTGTTGGAAGCCTGTGGGAATATCTGCTGGAATATCAGAGGTAGAGCAGATGCCCTTCAGTGCATCCCTGAATTCCTGCAAACTGTGCTTGATTCTGACCATTGTTTTTAGTGATAGTTTCCTTGACCATGTGAACAGGCAGACTACAAAATTATAGCTAAAATATTCCTTATAACATTCTTTATAATAAACCCAGTGTGATAGCATTAGTGGTTCATCTAATTGGACCACTGCTTTGAATTAGCTACAAAAATGTGTGTTCCTGAAATCCCACATAACTTTGTTCTGATTTTGTGTAATAGCATGGGTTTATAGCTGAGGATGAACATGTGCCTGTGAATTGCCCTAAATATACTGTAGTAAGAGAAAATCTCAGAAGGAGATAAAGATCTTTTAAAAGGAAAAAATCCTCAAACACTGCCATTTTTATAATTTTTATCTGAACTTGAAATCAACTATTAGTTTATTTCACTGAAAATGTTTACTACAGGTACACAGTGAAAAAAGTGCTAAAAAAGGTCATGCCTCAAAGGTTATTACATATAATCCTTTTATTGCTGAGATGTATTCAGAAACTGAAAAGCCCAGAGTATGAGTCCTCCTTCCTTTAGTGTTATCACCTAGACTTTAACTAAATGTTCACTCCCAGCTTTTGTGCCACAGCCCTGGAAACTGAGTTCACATTCTATAAGCAATTTAATTTCTCCTACTCATGAATTGTGACATGCTTTCTCTATTTGCTTCACACTCCTCAAGCCTTATGATGAATAGAGAATGGTTAATTACTTCAAAGCCCTTTCCACAAGTAACTATAGATACAGTAATTTC
>VRYO01001269.1:32779417-32806805 GCA_009812075.1 Sialia sialis | reverse complement strand
CACTACTGGTGTAGGCTGGATTCTTCAATGGAAAAGGTGCGACTTATAATTGTGAAATTACTGTATTTTAGATATATCAATACATTTAGCTTCAACTCACTCCTTGCCAGTGGCTGGTAAGACAAAACTAGAAAGGCAGCCTGGCTATGGCCAAAACCAGTAACTAACTTTACATGGGTAAAAGCTGGATTTTTAAAAATGAATATACCTTTCATTTTCCATCCTCTGATTGACCTGAGGGACACTGCAGATACTTCAGATAATTCTCCTGGAGTCAGAATCTACCAAACCTCTCTGCTGAGCCCCTCAGCACGTCTTTGTGGTTGTCTTTTTTAGTATCACCTGACAGAACAGCTGTGGTTTTGGTAGTGAAAATGAAGAATTAATTGCAGTTAGAATCACATGGCACTTGATAGAGTCAAGTTCCCATCAATTTCAACCTTTCTCAAGTTCAGATCTTTAGATCTCATATTCACCCTCCAGAAAATGGGAGTGCTTTACATTTGAAAGAGTTCAGATCACAAAAGAATTCAGTAATAGAGACAAGATAAAAAACAGTGAGTGCTCCCCTGAGGAACTGGAATATCAGTGTTTAACTTTTTACCTTAGCATTACCCTATCACCAAAAAATGAGTGTAAAAATGTTATAAAAACCACATGTACAATATTTTGTTACGAAATCTGATAACAGAGGTGGTGTTTCCAAAAGGTTAATTAAGTTTACACAAGAAGATATCAGAAAAAATGTGATGGCATTATAAACACTATTTTTGGAGGAATCATGTAAAGAAAGTGTCAGATAACAAGTACAGAGGTAATTTTTTTTCCAGTTAGCATTGTGACTTAATACACACTTTCTAAAAGCTGAGCAAACATAAGATAAAGGAATAACTGAGGGGATTTCCACAAAATGCAAGCCTGTATTTACTTATTCAATCTAGGTATTCTTTTAAAAAATTCTTCTACGGTGCAATGTGCTATTAATATGTTGCTAATTTAAACCCACAGTTTATGCTTTCTATAAAACATCTTATACACCAGATCTTTTACTCTGTTATTATTGCCACTGAACCCAACAAGGATCCAGTTTAGTGACTTACAAGGCTTTTTAAAATGAAATGCTCTTGCAATCTTTCACACTTTAGTGAAATCTAGTCACATCAGAGCTGCTTAACCTGTTCTTTAGTAGAACTGCCATTTAGGTGTTAAAAAAGTGCATTTGGCTCTCCCCTTCAGAGATCTGGGTCTGGATTTTTCATTTATGATTTGTTGAGGATTTTTTTTTCCAGTCCAGAGCACTTACTCTGAATAGATGCCTATAAAAACAAAAAAGAATTTACATTATCCGCCTCGGTTATAAATCAGAACTACCTCCTCAACTTAGGCTTTGAGTAAATTCCAAGAGATAATATTTGAATAAACTGCCAAGATTTTGTTATGGCAGCATCCAGAAAAAAATGCAGTGATGGACAATTTTGACTTAAAAATTTCCATGGGCCACCATGGCAGAGAAGTTCCCAGGACAAAGGACACTTTGCTAAACCTAAGGTTGGGGGGAGGGGGAATTAATTTTAAGTCTCCCCACTTTGGTATCTTGAATAAAGTCAGGACTACATCTCAAACCACACACCATTCTACTGGTGAAAACTCATCTATCACAGAATCCCTGGCTCATCATGAAATAAAACGCTTTTATTTTACAAATGGAATGCAATCAAAAAAAGATAAATCCAACCATCCTAAAAGGAAAAGGAGGAAAAAAATTCTCATGATCAAGTTTTTTAGGTAAGTATCTCAAATCTAGGTGTTGGTAGTGACATTAAGAGCCAACCATGTATGAATCCTGACTGGTCTGGAAAATTCAACTTATCAGTCAGATTATTTTTATGCAGTAGCAATAGGAAAGTTCAACTACTTGACTCTCCATTTCAGGTTAGAAATTGCGGAGTCTCTCATTTATTTCCTGGGAAGTTCTAGGTAGTACTTCCAAGTTTTATCCTTTGAACACCTGAACGGCTCATCTTACCACAACAAACAGCAACATCAATGCCTCTTATATTGATTACTCTGTTCTTTTATAACTCCTCTCCAGTTAGTCTAAGAACAGCTTACCCCCCCACCTCACCCTGCCAGATCCACAAAAAAGACCTTCTCATTCTCAGTTTGTTGCATGGAAAATTTGACACGTTTATTCTGCAGCTTTCAGGGATAAAAACTTGGTGCAATATGTCCATATAACAACATACTGCTCTCACCTTTATAATGCCTAAAGTTCTTGATGATTTTCTCAAACAGTATTTTAAAAACAAAGAGTAATAACTTCAGAAAAATGCAAAAACACAGAAAGAAACACGACTTGTTAAAACACTGGATTTTAAAAGCTGAAGTTACACATGCAGGAAAATCAGATCTGTAAAAAACTGGTTTTAAAAGCTAACAGTGTCATGTCACTCTTCTTCCTTTTTTAAAGTCCCTGCTTTTTTTTTCTGGTGAGCATGCATACCTTTCTTGTAAGTGTTACAGATCCTGCTGGTAACAATTAACTTAAAATTAACTGAAATTAGCATGGAAAGGACTAAATATGAGGTCTGAAAATTAGGTTAAGTGACTAATTTTAGAATATTAACAGAATATGGATTATCCCTCAACTTAGTCTACTGAAGTAAATTCAGTACTGATTTTTAGGCTAAAATAAACAGAACAATCAAAAGAATCACCAGGTAAATGCTTCTATCGGACTGCACAAGTGAGTGTTCATCTGCTCTGTACGTGAATTAGGACAACATTTATCTCAACATTGGGTTTCTTCTATCAGTTTGGACGCAGACAAGGTATGTTATTTATAAAGAACATTGAAAGAGAAAGAATGTCAGAGAGACATGTATACATTAAACACTTTTAAAAGACTTGAATCTAATACAATGTCCAAATTTCACCTTTTTTTCCCAAACATACAAGGCTACATATACATAACTCTGGTTACCTTTAAATATATAATAAAATCAAATTTCCATGTCAGCTGCTACCCTTCAAGCTCCCCTTCATAATTTAAAGAAATGCAGAATGAAAGCACATGACTCACCCCCACTGCTAGCAAAAGTGCTTAGCATGTATATATTAAATCAGAGTCCTCTGCATTACCTCTTCTGTCAGATATGTTTTGGGTTTGCTAGGGTGGGTTTTTTAGCATATAAAACATGCCATAAATTTTTAGTTAATCTACTAGAGTGTATGCATGATTTACCAACAGTTCAAACAAAAAGTAACATGAGGGTGAATTTAAAGTGCAACTATTTTATTTCCTTATTTTCCCTCTAAGTATAACAACCACTGGATTTAGAAGCAGTCGGCTGAAGTATCACTCAAGTTCCACAGCCAAAACTAAAGGCATTATCTTTGGAGTCAATGAAGTCTGCAGCTGCTGGAATCTGGAATGGAATGCATCTTTTCATTAGGCTGGTGCCAAATTAGAAATGCCTGCTCATCCAAATGAACCATGAATGCAGTACTTTAGAAATATCTGCTCTTCGCATGTAACTCAGCATGCTAGAGAATGTGACAAGCCTAGTAACACTCCATCCCTGGCACTTGCTGGGAAATGAAAAATGTCACTGCCAGTGTCCATGACTGAGCCCTCACACAGCTGCCCCGTCCCAGAGGTGCAAGAGCAAACAAACTCAGCCTCCACTTGCAGCTCCATGCTGCTGCCCAAAATAGAACATTTTATTGTTTAGATGTTTGCACGGAGAGAAGATCATGAAGCCACAGATAACTGAAAGCAGAGGTGGAAACCACAGTAAGAACCAACAGGGCGTTACTCTGCTCAGTTAAAGAGCATGGAAACATGACCTGCTTATACACCATGGCACAAACCAATCTTCCTCAGCCATAGACTGATGCTGCTGTATCACCCCAAGCCTGCTCCTCTTTTCTCCCTCTCTGAGCATGTTAGCCTAGAATCAGAGGCTGTAGAAGGATTCAAAGTACCTAATTAAGATGCTTTCCCCCTGCAATAGCCCACAACATGCTGGTCCATTAGCATTTTATGCAAGCAGAGGGAGGATTCAGTGAGTCCAGATACCTTTACACAGGAGCAGAGACAGGCAGCAACTTGTGAAAATATAAGAGGAGGGGAACGAAGTAAATCATGGAACAGTTTGGGTTGGAAGGAACCTTAAAGATCCTCTTGTTCCAATCCCCTGCCATGGGCATGGATACCTCCCACTATCCCAGGTTGCTCAACGCCCCATCCAGCCTGGCCTTGAAAACTGCCAGGGATGGGGCATCCACAGCTTCTCTGAGCATCCTGTTTCAATGTCTCACCATCCTCACAGTAAAGAATTTCTTTCTAATATATAATCTGAATTTGCCCTCTTTTTTGCCTCTCAGCAAATGTTCAATATCTATTTCCCATCTTATAGCACTGAATTTTAAACTAAGCACAGTGATCTCAAAGACTGCTCTGGGGAGATGATTCCATAGGCTAAGTGTCTCTATGGAAAAGCCCTTCTGAAGTCCCAAATTACAAAAATAAACCTCTTTAATTTTTATCATGTACATCTTGGAGTATGTATGCTCTGGACTATATCCATGTAGCTACAATAAGCTAAAAATAAAAGGGTTATTTAACCCACACTTGCCTGCACACAACTTTGCTGATATTTTACTGATTACATCTAGACTTAATTATTAAGTATTAGTCACAGAGTATGGTTAAATTTCTCTGACACTTGCACATATAAAATACTCTCATTATCTGATGAAAGAAACTGTAAGGACCAGAGCATGCAAACTTCTATTACAGAGTCACAATTTTTGTTATCACAAGCACTCCCACTGAACCTCACAATTCATAATATTAATTTTAAAAGAAATTGCTACATCAGTGAACATTACAGCAACTTTGACAATGTTCATTTGCAACAAAAAGTCATTGGAAAGAGTCTAGTCTTCAAACAAGTAAGTCTTTAGCAATCTTTTTTTATTGCATATATGACAATTTATACTATGCAAAAAAATCTTAAAATTTGTTCAGTTGTTCTCAGAATGACTGAAAATCAATTGTACATGGCATACCACTCTGCTTAGGAGGAAAATAGTGAAAATAAGGGCAAAGAACCTGCCAGCACTTTCAACAAACACGTACAATAAAAGTCAAAAAAATATTTACATAACTATGGTTGACAGAACCAAGACAATCATGGCCTTCTCTAAAATCCAACCTTGAAAGCTGTTCACATGTTTAATGTCACAGCCAGCTTCAAACAGCAAACTCTACTGATGCAAATTTTCCCTAACATTTTAAATGTTTGTTGCAATGAGGAATTAAAGGAGAATTTGTTATGGCCCTTTCTTTGATTTTACACACATACATAGTGATAAATGAATTCATTGAATCATTGAGGTTGGAAAAAACCTCCCAGATCATCAAGTCCAATCTTTGACTAGACCAGAGCAGAAAGTGTCATGTTCAGATGAAAGTTGCCCACCAGTATTTCTTAATGGCAATAATGTGAAAAACTTGTATTACAGCTGACAAAATCTTAGCTAACTGGAATCAACAAAAATAGTGGATATTGCCAAAGAAACAGGGCATTCAACTAACTAATAAAGATGGAACTGGAAAGTCCTAAACAAATTGAACAAACCCCCCGCAAAACAACTAACCAACAAACAAACAAACAAATCAACCCCCATATCCCAGTTTTCTGCCAACACTGAACTAAGAGTCAATGCACCTGCAGTCTGTCATGTCTGAAATAAAGGCATTCTAAATAAGCCTTCTGTCACTGTCAGGAGGTCAAGAGACAATTTAGGAAACAAATATTCTTTCCATTTAGGAAGGAAGTATTTTGTAGAACATACACCCAGAAATACAGTAATTTCACAATTATAAGCCGCACCTGATTATAAGCCGCACATCCAGGTATCCGGGTAGACCACGGGATTTGTCCATATATAACCCGCACCCGAATATAAGCTGCATTTATTTTTTTTTTCAAGCGAGGATCCACGTGCAACAAAGTAACGAGTTAGTAACAGAATCGCACCAGCACGGGTTTGGTGTCAGGTGCTCAAGTTGCAACAGTTTTCATAGACCAGTGAAGCCTTTACACGCAGCCCCAGGCACCCTCCCCAGCCGGCTCTCACTTCTGGGTTGGCATTTTGCTGGGATTTGTCCATAAATAAGCCGCACCTGATGATTAGCCGCACTACTGGGGTAGGCTGGATTCTTCAATGAAAAAGGTGCGGCTTATAATTGAGAAATTACTGTACTATTCCTATTGTTGCCACAGCACTTCAATGAGTTTTAAAGCATGGAAAATGGCCCCAGCATGCAGAAGATGCTTCTTTCCTGTACCACAGTGTAGAGGAATCTGTCCTTCTTGTGAGTCATAACCTACTTTGGCCATGGAGTGAAACCCCCAAAATCACCCAGAAAGGCGTGCACAAAAATTCTGTTCTCAATACAAAGCCAACCACTTCAGAATGTGCCACAGGGTACCTACAGCATGAGTCTAAAATAAGGAAAACCAATTACAAATGTAATTAATTAGTTCTAAATTCTGCTCTTCATGACTCTCCAGCTTTTACTAGTTAATTATCCTAGTGATAGTTATTACATCTCATAACTCTTATTACCAATAAAAGCCCACATATTGTTATTTAAATATTAAGTGAACAAGAAATTGACTCTCTGGATTAGATATCTCTGAGATTTAGCAGGTGACAAATCTTAGCTTTTTTTATGGCTGCAAAATCAACCAGAATTCAAGGGATATTAATTCATTTATGTCCCATAAGTTTTACCCTTAGGCATAGAATTATTACAATAGACATCATTCCAATCAACTATGAGCTTTAAAGACATTACAGAAAAGAAGTTACAGTCTACACAAATATATAATAGCTCCACTAGGCATAAAGATTAGATCCACATGCAACTTTACTAAATGTTTCAAACATTACATCACTAATTATATGATACTGTCACTTCTGGTAAACCACAGATGTAACATGAAAAATATTCAGCTTGGTCTCATGTAGATCTTATCACAATGTGCAGGTTCCAAAAAAAGCTGAACCAACCCTTTTGATCTCTGCACTGTATTAGCTGTTAGCTTAACAGCAAGCTTGCTGAGCTGAGGAATTTTTGCAAGACTTGCTTCAAATCTCCACATGACAGAGGCAAGAGGTTGCACTTAAAATATGAAATCCTAACTTTCAGTTAAATCACATATTGTAGCATTTATGTACATCATCAAGGTTTGCTTATGTTTTTGATATTTGATACAATGTCCCTTAGAGAAGTCCTTGTCTCTCTCTCATTCCTCTGGATCTTCCACAAACAAAAGCTAAGTTCAGTTCAACAGTTTGCTTTCATGTAACTAGCTTAAAATTAATGTTTCTCCACAAGTTTTGAAATTCAGCAGCCAAAAAAGCACTGCATAAAAACATTGCACGTACATGTGATACTGAATTTATTGTACCTCCTTTAAATAAAAAAGTCAAAACTTTGTCTAGGTTAGTAGTTCATTGTTCTGTGTACCAGCACCACAGGCTTCCAAAATTTCATTTAAAGCGTACATGGATGAAGTTTCAATGGACAACAAGATCTCACTTGAACATGGCAGGTCCTGAAGCAGAAATCAGTTGAGCACATGGAACCTGGCTGCCAGGTGGGGAGAGGGACAGGGACAGATGGAGAAATCAAAAATGCGACCAAAAAACAGGGAAGAAAGGGCCTGGAGGAGAAGCTGTATGAGGAGCAGCTGAGGTCACTTGGTCCATTCAGCCTGGCAAAGAGGAGACTGAGGGGAGACCTCACTGCAGTTACAACTTCCTCATGAGAGGAAGAGGAGGGGCAGGCACTGATCTCCTCTTTCTGGTGACCAGGGACAGGACCCCAGAGAATGGCCTGAAACTGTGTCAGGGGAGGGGGGATTAGGCTGGATATCAGAGGAAGTCATCATGACAGCCACGCCCTGAGACAGGACACCACACTCTACAGATGACAAATTTGGATCTAATCTGGTGACAAAGTAGCTTCATTCTGGAATTGGCTGAAACTGAGCTTTCCTGAACAAAGGGCAGTGGGAAAAAATGGGATTCTGGCTTTCTCACACTTAATACCTACAGAGTGGAAATTCTCTCCCCATCATAGCCAGCAGATATTTCTGCATGAGTTCAGCAGTGCCAGAGTAATGTAAGAAGGTTTTCATCTCCTTGGCCACTGGCTGTAAACACGTACAGGGGAAGAACAATAAAAAGAACCCATAAAGTAGGGTGCTACTATTTTCTTCTACCCTGGAGAAGAAAGTAAACAAAATTAAACTGTTACTCTGTTTGGGGTCTTCGACCCTTTTGTAAAACAAAGCAAAGAGGAACAGTGCCAAGCTGTTGGCCAAGCAGTTCAGAAACTCTCCTGAGAACAGTAATGTGTAGAAGAAACAACTACGGGCAGTTTTGCAAGGCCAAGCTGATTTTTGCCAGGGGTTTAATAACTGTGCTATGTCTTTTGTAGCAATGAGAGGAATAAACACAAGGAAAGAAAAATCTCAAAAAAAATTCAGGAATAAAAAGCAGCACAACAGCAGGCAAAGGAGCAAAGAAATCAGATTTTAAAAATATTTATGAAGTTTTCTTTCTTCCTCTTTTCCTGCAATTTACATTAATCAGGATTCCTATCCCTTTTTGGGACCTTGATGAAGATGAGGTGAAATCAAAAATGTTTAATGAAGTCTGAAATGAGGCATGAAATTGAACCATTGTTTGATTCTGTGTTGCCCTTGCTTTCATAAGCAAGGCAGTTCATGAAGCCTGGGTGGTACACCAGCATTCTTTGAGAGATTGCTGAAGGGAAATACATTTTGCTTTCAGATATTGTTCCTTTTTCCTTTTATAGTTTCAACTGACCATCTTTGTTATATACCTCATGTAAGCTGGTTGTATAGATTAAAAAGTAGACAGATAATTAGAATAAGAAGCGAAGGACAAAGAAATACCACATTTTCATAACCTGATGGTAAAACTGGGCTAAGAAGGTAAACAAATAAAGGTTAGCCAGAAAAAAACACACCATGAAGTGATCTAGAATAGTTCTACATGCACTGAAAAGTGCTGAAATTACTTTTTAAAAATGAGTTTTGATGCCTTTAAAATAATACTCTGCTATAAAAGCTTAAACTGGGGGACTCACACAAAAACTACTAAGTTCTTATCTATTTGCTTTATATTTTTCTTGATTTTTAAAGATAGTGATAGGGTAGACCTGGAGCCACTCTGCAGTCATTTATTATTCGTTTATATCAACCTTAATGTCAGGATTAATAACCATATGACGGAACTAACAGCAGAAATCTGGTATGGCTCTTGATTTTTGGTATATTTTGCATTCAAAAAGAAAGCAACGATTGCCATTTTAAAATGAGCTGTGAGGTAAGGAAGGGGAGGACAGAGCAAAACGGGATGGGAGCAGACATGTAGCTTTCTGCTGTGGTGGCTGGAATTAACCCTGCAATTCTGTGAGAGGACAGTAAGCCTTGCATAAGGAGGATGCATACATTTAAAAGGAGCAAAAATTGTTCATTTAAACCCTTTTGTTCCCATTTTTGCCATTTTGATTTAAGCAATCCTAATCCCACAACATGTTACCAACAGGAGAGTTTATCTTGATTTCTGCGCCCAGCAGAGCTTTTTGGGCATGCACAGGTCATACACAGGGTACAGTGTCCCTGAATCTGACATAGCCCACACCAGGAAGAAGCACCACATGCATTTCTAGCAGTCACATCATAGAACCACCCCATGAACTGCCTCAAGGGTTATGCAAGTATCAGTCTGGTTCCTGATGCTCAAATTCCCATTGGAAGGCAGCTCCAGAACCTCACTTGTAGTTAGATCCCCCCCCGCCTCCTTTCCAGCCTCAATTAATGTCTGGCTTGCTGACATCCATTTGAGCTTTTGCTAGCAGTTCCCTCTACAAGGCTCCTAATTTTTGGTTGCTCTGCCTGCCTAGTATCAGCAGAACACAGCTACTGGTTGATCTTTTTGACATGTTTTTCAGGTTTAAGTCCTAACACCTAAAAGCACCTCTTCTATTTCTGAAAATCAGGCAAGAGGTGTGTACAGTTCAGTTCACTGTATAAACCACAGGGGACTGATTTAGTGCCCCCTTAGAAATACAACCTCCCCAAAAATGTGGGAGAGGTTTGGATAAAAATAGCAGCAGCAGCAAAGTCAACTGTTTTAGAATGTTTCAAACCAGTTTTCCATCCCTGTTTAGCCCCAGAGCACACACATTGGGGATAAGCATCGGGTATGTAAGAAATGCATGTTATGTTCACACTGGCTTTTTTCTTTTTAATGTACATATTTACATTAAGTGAGTACATATGGGTGTACACACAGGTATACATTTTAATGGTATATATTTTTATATGATTGTTTCCTGTTGGAAATCCTACATATTCATGCATGCAAATGCATCAAATTTTCCCATGGATCACAGCGGTTAAATTTGTAGAACTTGAGTGTTGCATATTTGCATGCATATGAAGGAAAAACAGAGAAACACAGCAGGAATTGGCATCTCCCACACAAATTATGTGTTGTGTGTATTAACAAATGAACAGCACACTCCCAAGGGAGTTAAAGTACATGGCCCAGAAGTTCACTTCCTTGCCAATTTATTTCAAATATTTCACTACATGTTCTTGCTGCAAAGAGCACACGTGTATTTAATGTCCAATCAAATATCTTCAGTTTTTGAAGTCTGGGTTCTGTATTTAGAAAAATAATACACACTTGAGAAACAAACAGAACATTAAAAATTAATTATTCCATGCTCTGTGGCAGCATAACATGCATGCACCTTTGATTAGCTGATGTAAGTGAAGTTAAATGTATGAAAAGGCTATATTATGGTTGTAATTAATTCATAACAATGGATTTGAATAGTTACCCAAAGATATGGCAGTCACAACTGAATGTAATAAAGCAAATCCAAAAGTGATTTGCATGCATAGTTTATAAAAGTCCTAGAACTCTTTTAAACATATTTCTTTGATTATAAACAGCTGACATACAACAGCATATTCAATTTTTCCAGCCATACTTCCAAAAAAAATATTACATTCATAGCGTAGGGTGAACTAAGTCATACTATAAACACAGGCTTTGTGTGCAATTTTAGTAAATCGAAGACCAGCTGATTTTAAGAAACCAAAATATACCATTGCATTAAAAAAGCTCAATACGCAAAAAGTAAATCACAAAATTCCCCAAGCAAGTTCAATTGCACCACCTTTCATTAAATTATGTGCCTGGCAATGACACATACACAGAAGTACCAGTGCTCAGGTTCCACTTTGCCCACTGTCCTCTCCTCAGAAGAGGACTGTTCCCTAAAGGATCAGCCTTTGGGAAAAGCACTCCTGAAACACAATCCACTGCAATTCCAAAGTTTTTTTAAAACCTAAGGTGTCAGAAAATATACTTTTGCCACTGAAGCTAAAAGACAGTAAGCTCCTTTTTGAAATATGATGTTAAACTGCATCTGAAGTCTATCTTTCTAATGCTCCCTTACCAAACAAATGACATGAAATAAATAAGCGTGTATGGCTGAGCAGGTAAAGACTGTGCTTTCTTGCAGCTTTTGATCCTTGAAATAAAGCAACATAATATCAGTGACTTCTGCATTGTGTCCAAACCCATGGTGAGTACCATTTTTATGCAAGGATTTAAAAAAACCTCAGTGTCTATTCACACTGAAGAAGACTTAATTGCAGGAATAGTTTTTGTGAAATTTTTTAGGCAGCACAAGGCGCTACTTGAGCGTGAGCATGGACAGCAGAAAGTGACCCCAGATCTCTGCTGTCTTTGAAAGTGATCCAGCTAACCCACACTTCAACAGAGTATCAGGTTCACACTTCAAGGGGCTTGTGGAAGTGCACGCGGCAGATCCTCAGGTAGTGAACACATTCAAGGGTTGAGTGAAAGATAATCTTTCTGTTCTGTGAAAACATATATGATTTCAGAAATTGTTCCCATTCCAGAAGACGGAGTGGGGGGAGGAAAAAGACTCAAAAGGATTTTCAAATAAAAATGTAACAATGCTCCAGTTTTGGTCAATCAAAGCTCTTTAAAAGTTGGTTTGAAAATTCCAAGATAGGTTTGCTTGTACTTCATTACAAAGTGTTGCCTGAACATGAAAGGTCTCTTTATTAAAAAAAAAAAAAAAAATCTCATCAGGGACTTTTTAAGTATCTCAGATCTTTTTTCCTCACTTTTTTTTTTAGTGCAGCCATAGATCAAAACAGAATGTATTGTAAAAGCTTTTTTGAAGAAGAGCCAGTTTCTTTTGTGACAGCTCTCCCCTCAGAAATTCACAACAAATTGCTGACTAGTGTAATGATTGAACTTTCATGTGAAAATTTTCCCAAATCTATAGCTGGAGCTAATCTTCACCAAGAGGCATCCACAAGCAAGCCAAAAGCCTCTGAGTAATTTAAATGACATTCTGTGAGCAGTAGGGGATTATCATCATTGCCAGGAGTAAAAGACATGTTCTTTCCTGGAAAGTCCTGACCAAGTTTCTTAGGAGTCCTTTGTACTTAGAAGTCTAGACCTCAGACTAAGTCAACGGGATTGTCTTTGTCTGGCCCTTTTCAACATGGAATGTGTGATTTAAAATGATTTAGGTCGTTTCTCAAGTAGTCCATCCCCAGACTGGAAAGCTTCTGAAGAACACACACGCAGATGCTAAGGGACAACATCTCTAGGCTTTCACACTACCGAGGAGGGAGGCTAAAAGTGCAGGATGAGGCCTGAGTTGAGAGCAGTTCTCACGGAACACAAGGATGAACAGGAGATAACGAGTCAGTGTTAGAGCTCATAAGAGGATGACTACAATGGTTCTGTGCCTAAATTGAAAGCCCATCTGATGCTGTTATGAAAAATGTGGGGACATTAGAGAAGCTTGAAAGCAGCAGCCCAATATCCAGCAGGGCCTATACTCACACAATAAGCTAAATAACCTCACTAGAAAGCAAGTCCCTGTACAAGTAAATAACTATACAACACTGCCTACTGTGAGCTAAGAAGACTATTTTAACTCATATTATCTCAGGGATTAGGGGTTCAACAGGTAGCTGTTATACTGGCCCACCCAATAAAACCCTTGCAGCTGGGATAAACAACCCCATACCACACATGAACTCACCAGACTTGTTCAGTGACCATTATTTGTTAACTACTTGTTATCTACTGAATGAGGCAGGGAATTACAGAAGAAGGGAAAGTCTAGTTACATTCATCAGAATATACACCTTTAAGGCAAGGGTATATACTCATCCAAGAAAACTCCATTTCCTCTTTTTCTCCACAACACTGCGCACATTTCAATTAAATTTTTGGGTTACAGCCCTAAATTGCAAATGCACAATTAGGAGACACCTGGGATCTACTACAGACCTCCAAGTGGAAGCCAGCAGGACTTGTAAGTGTTCAACTATTTCAGTAAAAAACTATAACTTAGGGGAAATATTAAATAGACTTTAAAAGATCTTGAATTTTAAGTTTGATACACTTTTTATTTCTGAAAGAACTCTTCCTGCTGGAGTGATAATATTAATGGACATAGAACTGGTAATGCATAGAGAGTGATGTGCCTATAACACAGAATGAGGGTGTGTGCTCTGGATTCAGTGTGCATTGAATGCTCATGATAACCAACATTTAGCAGCTGTCCCTCCTCATGAAGTCCTGATGCTCAAAAGCACAGAAATCTGTGCATCAAACTTCTCATTATTGGTGCTCAGCCTTAAAGGAGCTTTTGCACTCAACCCCAGACCTTCCACCTGCCCTTACAGATAAAATACAACAGCCTCTGGATGTCACAGAGATCTCTGCCTGTTCAGCTCCATGAGCCCAACACCTTCCTCAACACCTGCATCACCAGGCACCACCATTTCTTCGTATCTGCATCTGTTTTGAAAATATAACTGGTAAGAAAATAATGGTCACTGACAGCAGGTAACTGTTAAGCAGAACATATTTTCTTTTCTCAACCAAGTGACCTGAAAAATAAAAAAAGCTCTTGAGCTAGAATGCCATCAGAGGAAGGTCTGTTACTGTACAGAACAGCCTGCTCACAGAATCTTTAAAAAAAACATTTCTCAAGTATACTGTCTTTGGGTACTTTGCTTTGTCTAACATCACAGTTTCATGGTTCAGGTTTAATTGCACATTTTCTTTAAAAATGCAGGGAAAGAGGGAACCAGGTGAAGCATAACCCTTAATAACTTATTCATTTTATGGGTTTAATAATTCCCAACACAAGTTACCTCAGGATAGTGTATTTTTTTAGCAGAGCATCTGGCACAGAGGCACACATTTGAGAGATGGTCTCTGAATGAAACCTGCACTGCAGAGATGATCTACATGGTTGTGTGCCTGGCTGGCATTCAATGGGATTGTCCTACAAGCATTTTAATGTGCTGTTGTATGCTAAGCTAAACTCTCAGAGTGACAAGCAGATATTTTTTGACATAACTAAATTGTCCTTAAAAAAAGGACATCATAATTAATGCTGGATTTTAATGACTTTTTAAAGATATTTGGCTTAATGAATTTGGCTTCTCTATAGAAGCAATATGATGTTTAAAGGGACACTTACTTGAGTCAAAAGTACCTGATACAATTTCTCCAAAACCAGTGTCCTTAAAAACATGAAAACATATTGCAAAATTTTTATTTATACCACCAACATCACCCCAAAAAAATCTAAAACCTAAATGAACCTGAGAAAAACTCTATAAGGGTCTCACTGCAATTAAGATGGGATGAAAAAATTACTGAGTTTAGCAGTGCTTTAAAAGCTGTACTTCAAATGCCTATTCTAGGGATATATCCTACTGCTGTCAAATGTACAAATTAATTACTAAAACCTACTTGGAGAGGAATTATGCTAAATATTTTATTACTCTATAAAGCATCAATATGCAAAATCCTATACTCTAGACTAGGAAAAACTGTAACAGACCATTTCTGAACAAAGACAGCACCTTCTGTACTTGTGTGTTAGCTGGGTCACGGTGTTGGTGTTTGCCTGAGTTGGGAAAGCCTTTTGCAAAGTGTGAAGCCCTATTCCAATACAGGAATATGTATGGTATATTAATAAAGCCTGTTTGATACACTCTCTATGGAAATTTGAGAAACTCAATTTCTCAGCTCAGTTTACAGAATTTGATTAGTTTTCAGAAAGCTTTTTAAGTTTAAATTTTTCTAAAACAAAGCGAATGCTGAAAGAAAAAAATAAATAATATTAAAGACTGTAGCCCTAGGGCACTCTTACCTACTCCTGCTATAGGAAACACACAACTTGGTTTCTGCTGCAGATTATCTGTGATGTCCCTTCTAAGCTCTATTATGAAGCTGATAAATGACTTGCTAGAAACATGGTGAAAGCTTTTGGAATTCATTGTGCTATGGAAAACAAATTAGAAACTTAACTTGTTGCATGAGGGATTACCCTTCACAGCATGTCCTTTACAATGTGAAACTAATTATTGCAGGGAAGATTTATGGTGTTTACAGTCAAGAATTCAGGGTCACTTTGACCAAATTCATGTAACTTTAGACCTCGGGCTTGTCTGACTCTAAATAGAATGATGACTCCAGCAAATTTAAAGATAGAAATAAGACTTTTTTTTTTCTTTTTTTTTTCTATTGAAAGCATGAAGCTGGGAAATAGGGGGTAAACAATTTTAGCTTTAGGTATTTACTCTGATCATTTTTTCTTTCTGAATAGGCAGATAATGCAGCATGTCAGAAAACTGTGTTTTAATTCTGGTTAATTTCACAGGAATCCATTAGAGTGTTAAAACCTGGAATCCTCCAAGTATTTTCATACAATCACTCAATAATCAAAATATGTGCTACTGACCTGAAAATATGGCTGGCTGCTTAATGAATAGGCCAAGCTGTCTATCTTAAATGAATATTAAAAGTGTCTTAAATTCATAGAACAATTTAAAAAGTCCATACTAAAATACAATATATAATATGGAAATTGGTTTATCCAAAGTTATAAAGTGAAACAAACACTTAAGAGAATAGCAAGTGATTTTGTGTCAAGAAATCTTTCCAGTAGGCAAACAGTTTTAAGCACAAGTCTTACCACATTATATTTTGTTCTTATGACATACCCAATGTTTTCTATGCCATCCATTGCCTCTTGAAAATTATTTATTGTTTTGCCAATGGCATAACTCCTAGTTTATACCTTAAACATGCTTGAAACAAATGTCTTGTACTTGAGAGCATCTTGTAACATCCTGCTGTAGCTGACCTACCACATATTTTTCCCTGTCCCTCGTCATTCAGAAAAGTATTTAAGCTTGCACTTCATTTCTTTATTGATCTAGGGCTGCAGGTACATCCAGCAGGGTATTTTCAACCTGTGCAAACACACACCGAAGTGAAATGCGACACTAACAGCAGTAGATTACTGTAACTGCAGTTATACTTCCAGATATATTACAAACTTAACAATTTCTGGTGAAAGCAGATAACCTCTGAAGTGAAATGCAAGCAAGCCTACCAAAATCAGGATCTCCATGCTCAGATCCAACGTTGTACCTTGCTGCTGTTGATACAAAAATACATCAGACCAATAAAGACTAGAACCAAATACACTGGCTTCTGTCTATCCAGAAGACATATAGGAAAGTGGATCTCTCAGACTGAAGAACTGATGCATAGCTAATCCAATTTAATTAATTGTATCTACTAACATTTCCCCTTTAAAATGCAGTTTGCAGTGTTTTTCTTGGAAAACACTAGCTCATAGTTTTAGCAATAGCCTAAGCATGACCCGAGCTTTTCCTGTAGCATTACCAGGAGGTGATACCCACTAAGTAAGGAATTTTGAGGAAAGCTGGTCCAAACCAAGAACAAAAGACTAACTCCCAAAGCAACACACAGAGAAGAATTACAATGGGGCCATACTGTTGCATTCCTTAAGGCAATGTTAAAGACCTTCTGCCAACACTGCAGCTTGGCAAATGTTACAAGCTTATAGTAATTATTATACCATGATAGGTTTTATTATCATAACTCAGAGTCACGCTATTGCAGGCTATCTGGAACTTTATTTTTGGTATATTAATATCAGATCCTGATTAATAATTCTTATTTATCACCAGCAATGACACAGGAGTAAAAGAAAACAACTTTCATATTCCTGCATAGGCTTACAATACTGACATCATACATATTGACACTATACAGTTTAGAAAACAAAACATTCAGCAGGTGGTGATGCCCTTTTTATAGTTTTTATTTGTATCAGCCACTTAAAAAAGAAAAAGGCTTGTAAGTATTGTCTGTTACCATATTAATAGCTAATGAGAAGCAGAGAAATCAAGGGGAAATATTTTTAAGAGGTCCTGTATAAATCAGTGTTTTGAGGACAGCACAGCAGCCGCATTAAGAGCAACCAATTCTTTCATAAGAAGCATGGGGCAGAGAGACAAGAAAAGCCCAGGGATTTGAGGCTGACCAGAGGTGCCAGAATGATTTGATGAGAAATGAGAGAATAACGAAATTTGTAGTAAGACAAATGAAAACAATGAGTGCAGTGTGGGACTTGTAGATTTTTTAGAACAACACACAGGAGGACAGGAGCTCTACAGTGGAAGGAGGTCTTAATTAAGTTAGGTTTGAGCTACTGTTCAAACGAAAGTGCTGCTCTCCCAACAGACAGATTTTGTGTCCCGCTTTTAATTAGGGAATATGGTTGCCTGATCCAGATGTATCCTAGATCTGTAAACTAACAACTGCACCTTGACCACAAAAACTTCAATGGTTCCATGGACTGACCATTGAAAGAATTCTAATTTTCTCTATCACTTGTGCTGAACTTCATGCTGAAGTATCCAAGATTTAGTCACTATTAGAAATATCCTTATTTATATACAGTAGTTTCACGAATATAAGCCGCACCTTTTTCATTGAAGAATCCAGCCTAGCCCAGTGGTGCAGCTTATATTCAGGTGCGGCTTATCTATGGACAAATCCCAGCGAAACGCCAACCCGGAAGTGAGAGCCGGCCAAGCAGAGTGGCAAGTGGGAGCCGCTGGGAGCGTGGGACTGCCCGGAACGGGGGCTGCAAGTGTGCGGCCCGGCCCCTGTGCCACCGGGAGCCGGTGGGAACGGGGGACGGCCGGGAATGGGGGCTGCGCAAGGGCGGCCCGGCCCCTGCCGCTGGGAAGCCGGGCTGTGTGGGGCCGGGCCGGAGCGCCCCGCCCCCTCTGCCGTGTGAGTTAAAAAAAAAAAACAAAAAAAAAAACCGCGGCTTATATTCGGGTGCGGCTTATATATGGACAAATCCCGTGGTCTTCCCAGCTACCCGGAAGTGCGGCTTATATTCAGGTGCGGTTTATAATCGTGAAACTACTGCAATTTGGACTTGTCGCCTTCAATGAATTGAAACAATTTAATTCTATATACAAGTGCTACACAACCATTTCTTAAGGAGAGTGCGCCTATGCTGCAGGTAGGTTCTAGCACATATTAAAAAAATAATCCCAAATTTGTCCTAATTTTAGAATAGCTATCAAAGTTTGGTTCAAGAACTTCATTAATTATGCATTCAAGTGCAACATCTAATTTAATCCTAGACAGTATGCCACAATCCTGAAATGGAAACACTTGTACTTTAAATGATTTTATAAGGAAATAGCATTATCAAATAATTCTTTCTAATCTCAGAACACTCAGAGCTAAAACAGAACTCAGTTTTAAATACAACTAGAGTCATGAGTATTCAAAACATTTTTATATATAAAAATTTCTATTCATTAAGCATGTAAGAAATTAAAAAATCTGAAAACTGCTGCACATAAACGAAGTGCTTGAAGGAACACTATTTTTAGCTTACCAATTGAAACAAATATTTCATAAATGAAGCCTCCTAGAATCAGGCTCTTCTAAGGGAGGTGTTGCAATGTATTTTGAATGCACTGCAATTTCAGGAGATTCAAGACCCTCTCTCCTGGTACGTACAAATATTTTTCACTTGTTCAGTCTCAAAATCAAGGACAGCAGAAAAACTAATGCTGTAACACTTTCTGATTAAAAAAAGCCATAAATCAAAGTTCATCTAATGCAGTTTTTCCCTTGTTACTTGTAGAACTTATTAAGCAGCACAAACTTAGAAAGAAATAATTTATGTTTAAAATTATTAGCCCTTCCCCCCTCTCCATGTGCACATACAATTAAAATTATACTTGCAAATATAATGTCAGTAAACCTGACAGGCCACATACTGGCTACCCCTACTTTGCATGGCATCACACATTCAGGTTATGAATCACCAAAGTCAGGTTGATGAACAAGCACAGTGTTGTTCATCTGAGAACCAGACACTTTGTAGCAAATTTCCTATTTGAATGGAAGGAACAATGCTGGCAGAAGTCCCAGAACTGCTCACACCACGAAAGGAACAATGTGACAACAGCGTGGCAGGTTTATGATAAATATTTCAGAAATGTGTCTTTTAGCAAGAAGGGATTAACATAGACCTTGGGGATAAAAATATTCCCAGTAGCGTCTAGTTGGCATCTCTTTTATGCAAAATGAAAAGCACAGCACAGAGGGCCATTTCCGTTTATTTGAATGCAAATTCATGACTATTAGAATAAAAATAAATTTTAATTAATTTTATGGTCTTTCACTGGGAAAATCTGAAGAAAATTGTGTCGTTTAATTTGTTCCTCTGAAAAGCAGATCTGCATTTTTTATTTTCCAGGATTTTAAATGTACATGCAGTGCCAATGAAAAGGAAGGAAAATTGCCTTGATAGGAAGCAGGTAAATGGTTCACCATTGCTATTTCATTTCTATATATAATTTAGCAGTTTTCACTCAAATGGGAAACAGGGGCTATGCAAAAGATGCTAAAGTATGGAGGAACCTAGCAACAAACCCAAAATGTACTCTATTTAAGTTTTTTTTTGCTAGTCACCATCAAACTTGTAATAAATGACCTCCTGAATACAACAACAGAATCTTTGCAACATTCAAGTACAGTAAAGCAAGGTGCTGTCAAAACTGTCAAAGCCTTTGTGTGTGTGAAGCAAACATTGCTCCATGTACATTGTCCCCTCTCTTTTACCAGCTGGTAATTAACATGAGATTTTGCTCTTTGGCTGTACATCAAGATCAGCTGACTGAAAAGTAGCCCCAGCACAGACCACATCTAGTTACAGTCTGGAGCAGGTACACTAAACATGCAATACAGATTATTTTTACATATTTCTAGAAAAGAGGGCCCTGCACTGCTCACTCAGGCTCACAATGGCTTTAAATCTCACTAAACATCTCTCTCAGCATTTCGGAGGTCTCACATGAAGAGTACAGCCTAAGAAGAGGGTGTCCTTGACACTGAAGTTGCACTCGAAACAAAATTGCGAGTCTACAGTGTGGCTTTTTGCTTTTCTCTATAATATTCAAAGTCAGCTTTCACTCAGTGTTAGGCAGCATAAAAAGAGGGAGAGTAAGCTCGTAAACAACTATGAGAAAAGCACAAGTATTTTGGTAATGAGGCTGCTTTACACTGCAGTAATTAGAATAATATTTATTAATAAGGTTATGATTACCAAAATTTAGTGTGATAATATATGTTCAGTACACATTGTTTTACACATTCACAGTAAGGAGCTTTGTTACTGCCCTACTTGGGGGAGAAGGAAGATTGGTCTTTAAAAGGAAAAAAAGAAGCATTTTAATATAAGCTTTTGCTATATCATGAGATTCAAGAACAATTATCTGTTAAGACACTAAACACCACCTACAAAGTGGTCTCCGTTGTTCAGAGTTCACTGCAGAGTGGTTTTTATGTTTTGGACTACTTTGTGCACCACAGCTCCAGGTGCTTCTTTTTTGGCTAGATCTACATACAGTTTTAGGCTATTGGACTGTCTCTACAAATGCAAAAATATTGATTCTTCTTGCACAGGAAGACTGAATTCAACTGGGAAATATGTACGTACATATGCATATATAAGGTATTCAAATCCAAGTGCACTTGACATGCATTTTGAAACAAGAGATGTAAGTATTACATATTATAGTCAGGGTGGCAAGGAATATATAAAAGAGCATTCTCTTAAAAAAGAAAATGACAAGAAGAGGAACACAAAACAACTCAGCATTAACCCGTGCTACATTATTGAAGACTAGTCATCTTTGATCACATGCACATTGGTTGCAGTATTTAGTTTATACAGTTTGACTCAACTGTCACTATTGCAGAAACCTATCGAGTTCAAATATAAAGACATTTTATGCAGCATGGTAATATTTTGAACATGTCAAACCTGGGCAAAACTCTTCATTTAAGTTGTCATAAGGATAGCCCTTCTTGCTGAGCACTGGAACTATTTGCTCTTTTCTAATCTCCTCCAAGAATGCTCCAATTCTTCCATGCAACAGCAAAACATGAAACATTGACTCAAGTTTGCACTTTTTCTCAGTTAACTGCTTTTTCTTTTAGTTACTTGTTTTTTCTACACCTGATGGGGTTATTTTTTAAACTCTACATTTAGGCATAATGGAATTCCACAACCCTATGAAAGTGCACAATACAGTAGGACAGTGTGCTGCTTTGACAGGGAAGTGTGATCCAGACCTTAACCTGAATTTGCTCACCTATTGATTGCAAGAAAACCATTGCTGTTACATCAGGATAAGCTTGACCTGTGTGCAAAACAGAAGTAGCACACCAGAAAAGCCAGTAGGTAGAAGTTCACTTCACCACCAGGTGAAATCAGGTACATACTAACCCAAGAAGAGCACCTAAAAAGAAGTTGACAGAGCATATCCCTGTAACTCAAGAGCCAACGTAACTCTAGGCAAACCTTTCTCACTCTTGCCAACCACAACCACTTGCCCATTGATCAGTGTTTAGGGAATTCTTCTGTAACCTCAGCTAGACATCACTCAAACACCCCTGGTGGGTCAATGGAGATATGCACAGAACTCAAACCAATGAACAGGAGGTTATTTTTTTATGCCTCTTGGCTATTAACATCCAAACTACCAAGGAAAAGCCCCAGCAGAAAAGCTGCTTGCAGTGTTCATGAAAATGCATATTAACGACGGACAGGACTACATCTCTGCACAAAAAAAAATGTCAGTACCCCTCTTGATGACATTCTTGAAGCAAGAGGAATAATAATAATAATAATAATAACAATAACAATAATAATACATCAGCTGTTTACATCCGCCTTATGTCCCAAAATAACACATTCCACAACTGATTGTTTTAAGTGTTGTTGCAAGCACATTATCACTGGTTCTGCTGCGCTATGCCTACACAAAAAGGGTCAGGCTCATTTTTTTTCCCATTGAACTGAGTGTGTATTGAAGAGAATGCTCAAAAGAAGAAACCCCTTGCTTGTACTATGCGTGAGTAAAGAGGTTTGGAATGTGACTTTCAGAGTAACCACTCATATCAAAGTGATTACTTAATTCTGCAAAATTAGTCTAACTCCCTTCAGCAAAAAAAAACCTCCAGTAACAGAAGCCCAAAATATTTAGGAGATGCTTGGCTCTGTTTGCATTTCTAAACTTTTCTTCTTTAACATGAATCATGGTGGGAAAGCAATGTCTTAATTTCTTCAGACTTCTCTACTCTGAAGTGCTGGGCCACACCAAAACACATTATTGTACAATATCTCAGTCACATAACCACAGCAACCAACTGCCACAACCCAAAAACAGGGCTGCACATTTATGGAAGACTGTCCTTTATACAGCAATTAAGCAATTACACAGTAATTAAAGTAAGACCTATGGAATATTAGTAATTTTTGTTTGCCTTTCTTTTGTACAAAGTCCTAATAGCATTTGCACTGACAGGAAACAAAGGCAGGAACAAGAAAACAAACACAGACTTTGTCACCAGGATTATCTAAGTGAGAATGTATTTCTTTATCTCCAGTTCCAAACTAATCTGGAATAAGGATGGAGACTTAGTGCACAGAGTAAAAACTCTATAAAATGATTGTGCAATTGGAAAGGCATAGGATTAGCAGTCAGTGTGAGGGGGTATTGAAGAAGCACAAGGTTGATTTACGCCAGGATTTAAAACTATTTTCAGCCTCCTGGATAAGAACAGCACTGAAATATTCCATGGATAAAGCACTTCTAGAATTGCTCAGTATGCAAAAGAAACCCCTGTGTGGTACCAACTACAACTAAAATCTTCTAATTCTAAGTTATCTAAACCTGTGACCCATGTTGATGGCACCTGATGACTGCATTGCTCTTTAAACACCATTCAACAGGACTCAGTACAATCTCCTCCATAATTTTTCCAGCAACTGAGGTTGATCCAACAGGCCTGCAGGTTCCTGGGTCTTTTCTCCTACCCTCCTGGTAAATAGAAATAACAGTGGCTGGCAGGGACCTCCCTGGGCTACCAGGGCCTTTGGTAGCTGATGGAGAGGGGTCCTGCTGGATCACCAGTGAGATCCTTCTGTACTCAGGGATGAATCCCAACAGACCCCATGGACTTGTGAACATTCAGCTGATACAGGTGGTCCCTCACAGTTTGTGTCCACAAGGGGAAAGCCACTGTCCCATACTCATGGGGATCGTGCAGAACAAGGTCTGTCAGTATCACCAAAAACTGAAGCAAAATACACATTGAACACCTCTGCTTTTTGTTCATCCCGTCTTCAACAAGGATCAGTCCAATGTTTTCTTTAGATCTCCTCTTGCCATTAATGTACCTCAAAAAGCCTTCCTTGTTATCTGAAACAGCACTGGCTGGTTTCAACTGTAATTGAGCTCTGGCCCTTGGTGTCTTCTCCCTGCACAGACAAACCAGCTCTGAAACCTTCCTGAGAAGCCTGACCTCACTTTCAGAGACAGCCAGAGCTAAAAGTCATTACCCAGACCCAGGAGTTACAGAGCTATTAATATGAACTGTACAGACTAGTGTTTACCCAGGAAGTCAAATCAAAGTTGCCACATCAGTCTTCCAACTTTTCATTCTCTTCCAAACAAAACAAAAGCTAGAAGCCATTTGATTTTTGCAAAATACAATACTAAAACAAAAATCAAGCATCATTCTAAATGGAAGAAAGAACACAGACAATAAAAAGCTTGTTCTTTGACAGAAAATAGTAAAAGTAACACAAACTCGCTGCCTAACTGTTGCCAGCTGAATTTAAACAAAAGACAGGCCCTAAAATAAGTGTCAACTCTACTCATCCTCTCAGCCTGGGAAAGAGGAGTTTAAGATTTGGATCCAAATTTTGCAGCACAAGCCTATCTCTAATTAAAATGAATTAGACTTAAACAGGAGACAATAATAAATATATAACTTTGACTCCTGTGGTGACAGCGGCCTGTGAGCCAAATTCTTGCCGAGGGCAAATTTCTACGGTCAAGCTATAAGGCTATAAAAATAAGGAGTAATAATAAAAGTACTCACAGATGCTTAACTCCAGCAATGCTTTCAGAGACTCCTGTAACAGATGCTACCTTGAAAAGACAAGGTCCACAGTCCATTCACCGTGTTTAATTGCAATGCTGATTCAACATTTATCTTCCCAAAGAAGCAACAGGGCATCGCTATCAGCTCTGGAATCTCAGATGGAGCACATTCCAGCAACTCTGCAATGTTCTACTCACACAGCAGTTGCGAGAAGCTTTCTAAACCAAGCTTTTTCCATTAAAAGATAATGTACATAAAGCACACATGGGTATAAATAAGCTCTTGTAAAGTCAACTATCTAAATTAAGTGCAACAATTTCACAAGATGTACTAGATAAACATACAGCAAATAAAAGGAAAGGGAAAGGTTTATCCAAAGACATTTCAGAATATGGAGTGTAACACTTTTATAAGTCTAACTTTGGAAGACAAAACTTTTCATTTTGTAATGAGACACATTGTTAATAGCAGACTAGAAAGACAAAGGTAATAAAAAAGAGGCACTACAACCTTGAAGGTTTATCCACAGCTGCCAGGAAGTTTCTAATTAAGATGAGCCATTTCAGCCAGTAATTGGAGAGGAGGCAGCAGGGACACACTATCACATCAGCCTTCCAACTCCAGAGCTCTTATCAGCCCCTCATTCTCTCTTAGCTGTCCACAATTATCTCTTCCTAACTCCTTCTCAATCAAGGACACACAATGCTGGGTCTGTATTAGGCACAGAGGCATTTTAAAAAGACCAATCACAGCCTAGGGAAGCCAGAACTGTGTTTTCAGGAATATTTTAAAGGAGTTCTCCTATAAAGCAGCTACAAAATGCAACTGCACACATCTTTATCCATTCACAGTCAAGGGTACCTCCAAAGGCTGAGCTGCCAGGCCAAGGCCAGTCCTACATCCATGCAATTTGCACAGAAGGGAGGCATTCATGGGGGCTAAGCCAGCACTGTGAGCCCTATTCCTGTGTCTGTTGCTTTAGATCTGTGTTAGAGATCTATGAGACTCCACAGAATCATTTCCCACACTGCACTCTCCTGCAGCTGGGGGTTGAACATAACACAGCTTTGTAACTGCACTTGGGTCTTTTTGCCCCTGTATCCCTGTGTCCTAGATACAGTGAGATGGCTCAGTTGATGGTTTGAGGTTATCTGCTGGATTCCCACTGAGTTAATAGCAGTATCAACTGATGTTTGTTTTACCCCTCCTTTCTTCACTTCTTCCATTCCTCATGTCAGAGATGCTGCAGAGTCTATGTAAATCTCCCAAAACTGGGAATATGCCAGTCAGTTTTACAGCTCTTTAGAGTTACCAGGCTATTGTAAAGGGGCTGCAACCCCTTTTAACATCTGGAACAAAACTAAACAGCCCAACGTGTGATTCAAAAAAAACCCCGAAGAACAAAACCACCACAAACCAAACTACCCCTGCCTGCAGCTTCGTGTGTCTTCTGTATTTCAGTGTACACCGTTACCTTTAAAATAAATAAACAGCATAGGCTACATAGCTGAGCCAGAAGCTGCTATAAACATGGGGTTGGATTTCACCACAATTTTTTACATTTACAATGGAAAAACTCCAGGGTGATGAACATTCAATTGGTTTTGGGAGGGTTTTTTTGTTGTTTGTGGGGTTTGTTCATCTGTTGTTATGTGGTTTGGGGTTTTTTGTGAAAAAAAAGTGTGCAGTAACACTGTTTCTTTCATACCATAATTGCAAGACTTAAAGGTACCTAAATTGTGTACACTGCCAAAGACAGCAATGGCAATTACTTAGTTTAAGTTCCTAGAGATTTGTCTTTCATTAATGGTTTGAATTTAAGCAAAGTTAAATTTACTTTACAGAAAAACAGAACATTTCCTAACAGTAAAATACGCTAGACTGTGAAACAGTCTCTTAGGGAAAGAATTATAAAATAAAAATGGATACCAGAGGAAAACACAGTAGGACACAATCCTGCACTGGCAAGAGTTTCAGCCACCATGATCTAAAGGGTTTTCTTCCTCCTTTGGTTTCTGTTAAGCGCCAATTGTTCATGAAGTGATTGCAGTGGAATATGCTAAAATAATCAGGAGCCACAGTAACACATCTTACCACATTAGTTGTTCTCTTTCAGCTTTCCACAGTCTTCTTCTTACCAAATATAAGAGTACCTTTTAAGCAGCCCAGGAGGAGCAGAGCCTTTCTGCAAGGCTGCGACGTCACCCTCTGAAAGGCAGTGCACCCTGGAGCCTCTGCATCCCACCGGGAACACACACTTTGAACTTTTCATCAATTCCTAACACCTACTGAGTCTCTGCTTGCTCTCTTGTAGTAGGATTAACACAAGTATGTGTGACAGGAAAAGCGGCTTTGATTTGCTTGTCTTCAATTCAACGGTCAGTGCACCAGTTCTGAACTGCTCAGACTGTGAGCTAGCAGAGCTCTAATTCGGAACAACTTGCAAAAGTTATTTTGCATTTTATTATTATTTTGTAAACATCACAGATGGTTTTTGATTGGTTTTAATTAAACTTTGCATTTTAATTAAACTTGAATTCTTTAACTCTTCAAAAGAACAACAACAAAAGACAAAATCCAACAAACTTGGTTTCTCCTTTGCAATAAAAGCATTCTTAATTTCTAATAATCCAGGTACATACTGTACATCACACTGTCTCCTTCATGGAGAAAAGTTAACTGCAATTAAGAAACGTTTACAGCAGCAAACTATTTATTCCATTCTGCTTCCAGAACTGAGTAAAATACTAGGTCAAAGCAGTAGCCTCAATTCAGAAAAATATTCAAGAATGTGCTTAATTCTAAGCATGTCAACAATCCTATTTTTAATTACAGTAGTTTCACGAATATAAGCCGCACCTTTTTCATTGAAGAA